>VZQC01005058.1:729084-794769 GCA_009823505.1 Rhizomys pruinosus | reverse complement strand
TTAGAGATGGCTGAGAAACACCTTAAGAAGTGTTCAACATCACTAATCATTAAGGAAATGCAAATGAAAACCACTTTAAGATATCATCTTACTCCAATAAGACTGGCTAGGATCAAGAAAACAAATGATACCCAAGTGCTGGAGAGGTTGTGGGGAAAGGGGAACACTCATCCACTGCTTGTGGGAATGTAAACTTGTGCAGCCACTATGGAAAGCAGTGTGGAGAACCCTTGGAAGACTTGGAATGAACTTGCCACCCAACCTAGCCATACCACTCCTAGGCATGTACCCTCAAGACTCACCCCACCACAGAGACACATGCACCGCCATGTTTATTTCAGCTCTCTTCACAGTAGCAAGGAGCTGGAACCAACCCAAATGCCCCTCAACTGATGAGTGGATAGAGAAAATGTGGTACATCTACACAATGGAGTGCTATGCAGCAGTAAAGAAAGAGGACATCATGAGCTTTGCAGGAAAATGGCTGGAGCTAGAGGACATCTTGCTGAGTGAAGTAACACAGTCCCAGAAAAACAAATGAATAGTATCCCTCATCTGTGGATGCTAGCACCAATTACCTAGTTGTAAGTATTTCTTGTGCACGGCCCCTTGAGCTTTTGTCCAAGTAGTTGGAAGTGATGCATATTGGAAACAACAACGATAACAACAGAAAGGACTGCATCAAAGAACTAACTGAAACAGTGAACTTCTACTCAAAACAGTCAACTTCCACATGGAGACTATTGAGAAAGACTGAGAAAGAGATGAAAAGCATGTTTGGCAGAATGCATGAGCTCTGGTGGGGTGGGGGGATAGGGTGGGGGACACAGGTCTAGATTTGATAAAAAAATATATATATAAATAAATAAATTAAAAAAAAATCTGCCCCCTGTAGGCTCAGGTATTTGAGCACTTGGTATGTGGTCCCTAGTTGGTGGTGCTGTTTGGGAATGTCATGGAAATGTGGCCTTGCTGGAGGAAGCACCTCACTAAGGGCAGGCTTTGAGACAACAAAGGCTCATCCCACTCCTAGATTATAACGGCTGCTTCCTGTGGCAGGCTTTGAGACAACATAGGCTCATCCCACTTCCAGTTTATAATCGCTGCGTCCTGTTTGCTGTTGGAGACATGAACTCTCAGCTTTCTTCTCTGGTTGCCGCAGCCACCATGCCTCCCCGCCATGACGGACTCTTACCCCTCTGGAACCTTAAGTCAGATAAACTTTTCTTCTACAAGTTGCTTTGGTAATGGTGTTTTATCATAGCAACAGAAAAGCAACAAATACAATAAGCAAGCAGACTAGGATTCAAACTGGCTCTATTATTAGTGATGTGATCTTGGACTTGTTATTTTGCTAAGCCTAAGTTTCTTCATTTCTTATATTTACATATTGAGATTATCATAGTGCATAAAAATGATTGATTTATTTCACCTTCAAGGAATAAACATTCATTTCAAATTAGCATAAACGAATAAAGTTATTAAAAGATTACTGAGTGTGAGGAGCAGCGAACAGGCACCGCCACACCTGCTGCATCCCACACCATCCGGGAGGTGGGTAGCCGAGCTGCGGGAGCTGTCTCTTCCAGAAAGGAAAAAAAAAAATGATACCTTGCATCCTGGAAGTTCATTTAGGGGTCTACAGTTAGGGACTTCTTTCAAATTTGGGCATGGCTAATCGAGGAACAACAAGACCAAACGGGCCAAATACTGGAAATAAAATATGCCAGTTCAAACTGGTATTTCTAGGAGAGTCTAAAGTTGGCAAGTCGAGCCTGGTGCTTCGCTTTGTGAAGGGCCAGTTCCATGAATTTCAAGAGAGTACCATTGGGGCTGCTTTTCTAACCTAGGCTGTATGTCTTTTTTTTTTTCTTTTTTTTTTTTGTCTTTTTGAGACAGAGTCTCCCTGTAGCCCCAGCTGTCCTGGAATTCACTAAGTAGACCATGCTGGACTTGAACTCACAGAGATCCACCTGCCTCTGCCTCTGCCTCCCAAGTGTTGGGACTAAAGATGTGCGCCACCACGCCGGGCCAGACTGTATGTCTTGATGACACAACAGTAAAGTTTGAAATGCGGACACAGCTGGCCAAGAACTGTACCACAGCCTAGTGCCAATGTACTACTGAGGAGCGCAAGCAGCCATTGTTGTGTACAATATCACCAACAAGCAGCCATTGTTGTGTACAATATCACCAACAAGGAGTTCTTCGCAAGAGCAAAAAACTGGGTTAAAGAACTTCAAAGGCAAGCAAGTCCTAATATCATCATAGCTTTATCAGAAAACAAGACTGATCTAGCAAGTAAAAGAGCTGTTGACTTCCAGAAAGCACAGTCCTATGCAGATGACAACAGTTTACTATTCATGGAGACATCAGCTAAGACGTCAAACGTAAATGAAATGAAATGAATACATGGCAATAGCTAAAAAGCTGCGAAATGAACCACAGAATCCATGAGCAAATTAAGCCAGAGGAAGAGGAATAGACCTTACTGAGCCTGCACAGTCAACCGTCAGTGCTGTAGAAACTAAATCTTAGTTTCTTAGACTAGTTACACTTAGACCCAGCTGGAGTATTCTGCTTCCTAAATGTCAATAACCTAACCATTGAGCTTGCGCTTTTAGCCCACCCAGTATGACTTCCAAAAAGAGACTTAAGACAGAATCAAGTTTCCAATACAGAATTATTTTGAGTGTTTTGAACTTAATTTTTAATAACATGCACGTGTCCCTCCAACTGTTTCAGCAATAGAAAAGGAAATAAGAAGTGTGTGCGTACTTATTCCATTGGAAAGGTTGAGGGAATCATTTCTCAGCATTAGGGATAAAGGCAGGTGACTGTCTGGACCCACATTAACCATCCACTTTCTCCTAACTGGGACAGTAGTCATGTGTGAAAGATGTGGAGATGACTAATGTGTAATGTGGGCTTTTAGAAGACTCTAAATCTTTGTTTAGCAACAATATTCAAAGTAAATGATAATTTCATCTATTATCTAAAAAAAATACATTCCACATTTTAATATATTAATCCCAAGAAGACAGTCCCATGTCTCCAGAAAGGAGTATTAATGACATCTAAATTATACTCAGTCCTATTTTTTTAAGGGGTTTTAAAAAATAGCCAAACATAACCCCATCTTGTTTTAGGACTATAAAAACTGCTAAGTGCATTTTATTGAATAGTGTTCCCTTCCTGTGAGCTCTTCAACGAAACTTAAACCAGGTGTCTTGTGATTCCTGTTTAATCACTGTTGGCCATTATGTATAGGTCTTTTGTTTGGGGCAGGGAGGGGCTCTTGTTCCCTTTGGACATGGTATAGTCAGTGCACTAACAATTATGTACATTCAAACTTGGTTATTTTAAATATGATCCTCAGCTGTCTGTAAATAGGGTACTGCATTGTAGTCTCTATATATATTTATTTTTTTCTGTAATATTTAAGAGCTGCTTAAAAGTATACAAAACGTACAGTTACTAAAACAGCTAATTATTTCTTTCCCCCTGTCAAAGAAAGGGGCTTCAGTTCCTACATGCTAGAACCATAACCAACTATGTACCTGTGACTTGTAACATAAGTATTACAATGTTAGTAACAATCTTTCAGCCTTGTTTTTCAAAGTCCATTTTATTTTGATCAGTTCAGTATATTGCACTAATTAGTTTAGGTATTTTCATTATATGAAACCTAACATGTGTGAGATGATTTAATCTATTTAAGTGTTGAACTGCTAGCAGAACTTGTATACATTTTACAGTAACTCAGTATTAGTAAAGGAAACAGTTGACCAGTGTTTAGTTTTATATTAAGGTGCTCAGGTTGGAATAAAGTGATATAAAAAGCCAAAAAGATAAAAAAAAAAAAAAAAAAAAAAAAAAAGACTACTAACTAGGTCAATGGTGACTAAAACAATAGATACTGCAAATAACCCAACAAAATGTGTGGCTACTGATCTTTTGACAAAGGAGTATTTGCGATACAGTGGAACGAAACCTCTTTTCAGCAAATGATTGAGCAGTTAGAACAGCTGTAAATCCACACCACGTAAATTAGTAGACCACAGTTTATACAACTTCTCATAAAATTAACTCAGAACATATCATAGACCTAAATGTAAAATGCAAAATTATAAAAGCATCTAGGAAGATAACAAAAACAACTTACCTTCAGCTTGGTAACACTTTCTTTTTTTTTTTTTTTTTTTTTATTTCTGTATGTGTATCAATGTACTGTCTGCATGCAGGTCTGTGCACCCGTGTCGTGCAATGCCGCGGAGGTCAGAAGAGGGTCTCGGATTCCCCTGGAGCTGGAGTTCTCCTGGAATTGGAGTTTCAGACGGCTCTCGGCCGCCATATGGGTGCTGGGGATCGAACCTGGGTCCTCTGAAAGAGCGGTCGGCGCTCTTAACCGCTAGGCCATCTCTCCAGCCCCGGTAACACTTTCTTAAGTACAATACCCAAAGCGAAATCCATAAAAGAAAAAAACTGACAGCTCAATTAAAATGTTCTATTTCGCTAAAGAGTGAAAAAAGTTAAGTCACAGACTGGGAGAAAGTTTTAGCAAGATACATTTTTGGTAAAGGACTGGTAACCAAAAGTATAAAGAACTCTCAAATTTAAACATTAAGAAACCACAAGCCCAATTAAAAATGGGCAAAATATCTCAGTAGATACCTTGCCAAATTGGATATTCGTATGGAAATAAGCATATGAAAAGACCTTCAGTATCATATATCAAGAAACATGACTAGAATACCATTACACATATATTAGAATGGCCCGAAACCAAAACATTGGTAACAGAAGGTCCACTAGGAAATTGCCACTGAATGCTTGAAAGATGAACATGTGATGGGAAAGCAAAAACTGTCAAATTGTTGCTTTCATTAACTAGATGGTAAAAAGTGTGCCTGATGCACTGTTTAAATACAAATTATTTACATTGCCCATGGTGGCATGGCATAGCCTTTTCTACCTTTGACTTTCTATGCATCTGTAACATTGTTAGGACTTCAGCTTGCCAAATGAAATTTTGTCTTGTCTTTTTTCCCCTTCTAGGGGAGGGGGTTACTTGAACTCTTGTTCATTTAGCATGGTTTACAAAGCTTTGGTTAATACAGAGTCATGACGATTATTCCATGAAGATTATCTCTATTTTTCTTCCTAAGAATTTTTTATTTTATCCCATACATTTAAGTCTATGATTTTGATTTATTCTTTTCTGTTTGTAGTATGAAATGGGCAGAACTTCCATCTTTTGCATGTACCTATCCAGTTGTCCCAATACCAGTTATAAAGACTTTGATTTCCTACTGAATTATCTGGCCACCTTTTTGAAAACCAACTGGCCCTAAATATAAGGTTGATTTCTGGACACTGAATCATTTTTCTCAGTTGTTTTTGTATATCTTGATGACAGTAGACACTATTTAGATGAACATAGCTTCGTAGTTTTGAAACGGGGAAGTGTGTATCTTCCAACTTGTGGAAATTATTCTGAAATGCCTTCTGTTATATAACCTTAAAACCGAAGTTAATCTTATGTTTTGAGATCAATTAACACTATTTCAGTTTGTTTACAATGTAAAGCCTTAGGCTCCTTTTGTAAGCTAAACATACAACTTTAACCCCTCACCATTTTTCCTTGCCCCTGACCCAGAATAATGAATGTGTGTATGTGTATGTTGTGAAAATATCAAGCTCTGAAAGCTGTGACCATCAAGCACTGAAAGCAGTGAATACAATGGAAGCAACAGAGTATCCCATTTATATTGCAAACATAAATGTGGTTGTGTATGCTGTTCTGGGTCAGAAGAGGTAGAAAAGGATAATCATTCCCTGATAAATTTGCTTTTACCCTTCCCATTTTGTGTTGTATATGCTGTTTCACTAAATAGGAAGCAATTCCTTGGTTTGGGGCACAGTTAGAAGAGAAATCAGAAGGAACAGTTCTCAGAACAGAATGGACTCACTCTTGGTTTTATCTGATGCCAAAGGTCAGGCAACACTGTAATATAGCATTTCTCCACCACACCAACTTTTATTATCTTTCAAGTTTGTGTATTTTGGATTAATTATTTATAATGCCAACTTCCTTGGTTACAATTTCTAGTACAATATTGATTAGAAGTAGGAGTATTTTATCTTGTTCTGTTCTCAGGGTGAAAATGTTGTCTTTTTAGCATTATTATATTGGATATAGGATTTTTATAACATTCATTAGTTGAAGAAATTCTCTTCTAGTCTTAGTTTGGTGAATGTTTTTCATCATGAAATGGTGTTAATTTTGTCAAATGCTTTTTCTGTGTCTATTAAGATGCCTATGTCACTTTTACTTTTTTATGAATAGCATAAAATAGATTTTCAGATATAAAATTAATCTTGGGTTCCTGGAATAGATCCCAGAAATCCAGAAATAAACCTCAGGAATCCAGGAATAAGTCTGTTTGTTGTTCTATGCTCTTGAGACAGGGGCTTGCTGGCCTTAAACTCATGATTCCTCTGCCTAAGCCTCCTGAGTGCTGGGTTTACAGGTGTGCATCATCATCCCCAGCTAAAATTCTCACTCTGTTATGATATATAACTCTATTTAAACATTGTTGGATTTCATCTGATAGTGTCTTATTGAGAAATAACTAAACTTTAAAATTGGTTATATTTTCCTTACATTTTAACACTGAATAAGGTACAATGTATGCAAATATTATTAGTCATTACATCAGAGGTTTCACTGAGTACTTATCTAGACAGTCCTGACATGTATTGATTTTTTTCTAATGTATTCAAATTATATGCTACAGGAAGGCAAAGTGTAAAGTATGCCATTTAACTAGTGAAACATGCCAAAAATAAGCTTTCAAATCCACAAATGGCTGTATTCTCTATTTTTATTTCATCAAGCATGTTGAGGACAAAATTATATGCTAGAGTTGAATATCTCATTTGATGTCTGTTCCTCAAGGTTCAGTTTTAGGACATAGGCTTGTTAAACACACACACCACCACCACCAGTTTGAAACAAAAAATAATTAGAATTTAAATATTTGGTAGGACATCAACTGTTATTTAACAACTTAAATCCCATGGAAGAACTTGAAATCTTCACCTTCTCTGATATTTCCCTCTCCATTTCTTGGAGGAAGCCATTTAAAGACCATATCTCTCCTGTCCCCATCCCCTGCTGTCTAACCTTTTAGCAGAGAAGTTAAATATCTGTGGGCCATGGGCCAAATGTGATCTATACATATACATGATACAATGTTTTATGAATATATTTAATTAAATATCAACACATAGTTTGGCAAATAAGCATCTGTGTATCTGATTTCTTTGGAAAAATGTGAAATGCTGGTAAAATTCTGCCTACATTTTACAAGTGCCTAACAGTGACTTCCTTCTTTAATTGTGATGTGCCTTTAATCTCTCAGTCTCTTTCTCTCACTCTCTCTCTCTCTCTCTCTCTCTCTCTCTCTCTCTCTCTCTCTCTCTCTCTCTCTCTCTCCCTGTATATTTGTGTATGTGTATGTTTGTGTGTGTGTGACTTGTGTACAAGTGCAGGCCAGAAGAGAACATCAGATCCCCTGGAACTACAGTTCCAGGCAGTTGTAAGCCACCCAACACGGTTCTGGGAACTGAATTTGGTCATCTGGAAAAGCAGCAAGTGTTCTTAACTGCTTGAGCATCTCCTGAGCTCCAAAATATCCTCTCAGTTTGCCACAGTCTATACCATTTTCTGTAATGTTAGATATGGCCAACTTTACTACTGATAATATAGACCTGGTTTCTGTAGTTATTGGGGTTCATACTTCCACTGATGTCCTTAATCTTCTCAGATTCCTTCTAAAATTTTCAAGTTTTTTTTTTCTATTATAATGACTAGCATTACAAAAGTCCCAAGAACTCAGCAGGAAGTTTTGGAAACTGAGAAGAAGACAGACAGGGGCCATAGCCTTCCAAACACTGTAAACAATAAAATGCCCATTGAAGAGCATTATTAGCTAAAAAAGGGGAAAATCCACTTAATTGGTTATGGTAACATTGCTTACTGGGATGGAAAGTCCAGAGAGAGAATGAAAGGAAGAAAACAGGAGTCCAGTTTTACTGATGGCTATTGGAAAAGCAAAGATTTCCATTAGTTTTGTGGAAGAAGACAGAGGAGATTATGAAAGAAAATAATACAGTGAAATCAAGGCGACATATAAGAAGTTCCCCAGCATCAATGGCATACCATATAAACAATATGCATACCTCTATGATGACTTCAGACAGAGCTGTTACTTTCTTGGGAAAATGTCACTTGTGGGGTTGAACAAATCCTTGACTATGGGGGAGAAGTTCTGTTCACTTCAGTTTGTTTCTTTACTCTGCCCTTCAAAGCATAATTTGCATTTCTCAAAGGCCTCAATTATTTTAGAAATACTGAGACAGCTTTGAAGTGTTTAATATTTGTTACCATTAATTTTCTTTCTAAACAAAGCACTTCCTGCCCTCTTCAACAAAAAATATTTCATTACTAGGTCAACCAGAAAAACAAAAGATGGAAATCAAAAGATGTATTAAGTAAATCAGTTTAGCAACCATCTGCCTAATGAAAGTAACATCTATTCATTTGCAAAACAAAGGTGAAGGCTGCTTTCCTTAACATTATTATTATTATACACTAATTATAATTATTATACACTAATTATTGTACCACTAGCCTCTATTTTTAATTAGTTTTCAAAAGCAGTAAACTTTGTCATAGTAATTGAATAATTTTTTATTGGTTATGCTATTATGTCAGATAGAATTCAATAATTTAGCTAGGCATGGTGGCGCACGCCTTTAATCCTAGCACTTGGGAGGCAGAGGCAGGCGGATCTTTGTGAGTTCAAGGCCAGCCTGGTCTACAGAGAGAGTTCCAGGACAGCAGGGACTACAGAGAGACCCTATCTGGAAAAGATCAAAAAGAAAAAAAAAAGAATTCAATAATTTAGATTAAAGTAGATTGGTATATTACACCTGGATGAAGCCACTAAGAAAAATATAAGGCAATAATTATATTTTATTATTTGCTATCTTGATCCTACTACAAGTGCTTAGTATTTGTATATCTGAAGCAAATACAACAGTATGCATGCTTAAATATACATAAATATTAGCTCAGAATAATTATATACAGAATGCTTAGATTCCAAGTCTGTAGACTTTCAATGTTCTTCCTCCCTTTGACCAGAGCCCGAGACTAGGGGTTGGGGCATACAGGAATTTACACCATATACTCCAGATCACTACAGGAATGTGACAATGTTTTGCCCAAAGCATCAAAGACAGTGGCACCAGACAGGTTCCAAAAGCAAGCAGGAAATCAGCAGGACTCCAGCCTGAGGGCTGGGGGTTGCCAGATGATTTCCTAAGTGCTTCTGCCAAATGGAATCCCCACACAAGTCTATAGTAAATTCTTAATACATGCAGAATTTAATTTTATAATTTTCACTCATTTCTCATGAAAGGTTCTTTACAGTCTTGCCTAAAAGCACTTAAGTTTGAGCAGAGCTGGGGAGATGGCTCAGTTGGTAAAGAGCTCTTCAACACCCCCCAAAACATGAGGACCTGAATATGACCCCCCCCCCAGCATCTATATAAAAAGTCCAGCATAGCAGCCTGAATCTCTAATCCTAGAGCTAAAGAGGCAGATTCCTAGGGCTCCTTGGCCAGCCAATCTAGTCTAATCCATGAGCTCCAGGTTCAGGGAGACCCTGTCTCAAATGAAAAGAAGATAGATGGAGAGTGGGGAATGCACTGTGGACAAAGAAACAACCCTCTCCTCAAAGGGAATAAGAGTTTATTTTAGACCCAGATATGAGTAAACTTAAGTTTTATAGTAACAAATCAAAGAAAATCATAAGACCTTTCAAATACACTGATAAAAATATTTGGTAGAAAAAAAACCTCTGCTATAGGCCTCATGCTATCTGATGATGGTCTAAGCTTTTGGATTGGTGGAAGACAGTGCTCTGCTAAATTAAAACACCCCAAACAGTATGCCTGACAGGCACAAGGATGTTAATTGGTCAGAAACATAAGGCGGGCTAGGAATGGCTATTAATTAACGGGGCTAAATATAGACCAAGAAAAACTGTAATTAGGCTCTGGACCTGCAGCATTCCACAATCATTCAAGTTCTAATCAGTTAATTACCCTTGTAGAAAGTTCAGTGTAAGTTGAAGCTGTTTTCCAGAACACTTACATTCACAACAGCAAAAGTTGGCCCCCACTCACAGAAGCGCGTGTGCATATATATTCGTGCATACGTGTGTGTGCGCGATATGAAATCCTAAGGTTCCAAACACTGACCACTGTAAATGTGTCAGCAAGTAGTGCTTTGCCCCCATCTTTCCTGTCCTAAGCCATATCCTCTGTTCCTGCTACCAACCAGAAGTGCAAGACTTCACAGCTGAGCACAAATTCCCTATCCAAGAACGTCAGGGTGTAAGAGAATCCCTTCATCCAGGACATGTCAAAGACTTAATTTTTCTACTTAGTCTTTGACTTGATAAACCTCACCTGAAAGATGAACCTACCAAAACTTCACCCAAAGCTTCGACTGGACAGTGACCTTAGCGGCCGCGCTAGCGCCACACAGTCGCCCATTCTAGTTTCTTTTTTGTTTTGTTTTTCCTCCTGGCTCAGGCTCCTTCTGACTTCCGTTCAAACTTCCCGGTTCGGCAGCGTCCAATCACAAACGTCCTTCCTCGAGCCTCGCCCTCTGCTCCGTTTTGGAACGCGAGTGTGGATTGGCTCTCTCCAGCCTTCGCTGACTCACGGCGCGCTGACGTCACAGGACGCCTGGTGGCCTTTCCTGGGGCCGTTAGGTGGCCGAAGCCCCGCCCCGCGCCACTCGGGAGGCCGAGCCCCATGTGGGGGTTCAGGCTCCCGCGGTTCCCGGCTCTGCAGCTGCTCCTGCGGCTGCAGCTCGCTCCGGGAGTCACCGCGGCCAGCCCACAGGCCCGAGCCATGAACCCGGGCGGCGTGGGCGGCGCGTGGAGCTCCCCGTCTTCGGACGGACCCCGCCTGCAGCGCTCCACGGTGCCCGGCGCAGACCCGCAGCATAGCAACGAGCTGCTCCTGCTGGCGGCCAGGGAGGGAACTGGGCGCCGCGGCCTCCCCGGGGAGCCGGCAGCTGAGGAGCCGCCGCAGCACCACGTCCTCTACTTCCCCGGGGATGTGCAGGTAACGTGGGCCCAGCACCTTGCGCTGCTTTTTGGTGGTCCAGCCGGTTCCCGCGTAGCTGCTGCGGGGGCCCGGCCTCCTTTGACACACCCACACGTGCCCTCACGGGGCCCTTCCGTTACCGAAGGAAAGCCCAAACCGTCCCTAACACCCAAGATGTCCTTGCAGGGCCACAGTCTCCAGAGGGAGCCTGCTGTCAGTCCAGGCGTCCAGAGGGGGCTGAGGCTAAATGGATGCTCACCTCCAGCCCGGTTTCCCGGAGGACACTATGCGTGCGCGCGTGTGTGTGTATGTGTGTGTGGGGTGTGTGTGTGTGTGTGTGTGTGTGTGTGTGTGTGTGTGTGTTCGCGCGCGCGCGCATTGGGCACAGTACACAGTGTTCAGAAAACGCTGACAGCAAACAAAATACAAACCCATTAGAGTATGACCCTTTTAGTAATCCTAAAACGTGGTGGCGCAAGAAAAAGAATACTGATGGCTCAGAATGCTAATACTGATGCCCACTTAAAATTTATACTTTTTTTTCGTGGTTTTGGTTTTAAAGCAGCAGGCAAATGTCCATGCTTAAGTTGCCCTGAAAGCTGTGTTTTAATTCAAAACTGCATTACTAATGAACATGCATTAGCCGTGATGCCTGAATTAGTTAAAAAGTCAGGGTTTTCCTTACTAGTTGCATTGCACAAATGACTTGCGCTCCATTTTGGACGGTGCTGATGATAACAGGCAGCATCTCCATAGACCAAACCAACCATCACAAAAAGTTCTGTTAGCTCCAATGTAGAAGGTCCTTATACCATGAAAGTCTTAGTTGATTGTTTTTGAAATTGGTACTTTGAAGTGACAAATTCAAAACTTTGAGTTGGAGAATCATGATACTTAGCATTTTCTCTTGCTCTCAAACTAGTTGAATGGTCTATTTGACTTATAATACCGCTCCCCGCCCCCCAGAAAACCCCTCATTTATTGGTTTAAGAAAATTTACTCAGTTGATGCCCTTGTGCTCCAGCTGGGAAAACAGCCTGTGTTGTTTCTAACGCTGACCTCCAGGTTTGTGATATATACTTCATATATTCCAATGATGGTGATGACAATGACAACTAGTGACTAACATTGAGTACTTTTTGTTTGTAAAGGTATATCTGCCTGTCGTCCAAATGATGGTCTAGATATGTAATTCGAGTATCATCTTTTCTTTCACCACTTGTTTTTTACCCTGAGATTCCATTAGCTTCTGGTACAGTGATAGAGTGGTAACCTGTATGGAGAGTGGAGTTTTTTTGTAAATAGAGTACTAGCTGTTACAAAAAGATATAGAAGAAAGCCCATCAGAAGGCTTTGAAGCCAAATTGCCTAGGTATAATACCTGCTTATGTACTTTTTTTTACATTTATTTTTTTTTATGTGTATGAGTGTACTGGTGTACTGTCTGCATGTTAAGTTGGTGCACCCGTGTCATGCAATGCCGCGGAGGTCAGAAGAGGGCGTCAGATTCCCCTGGAACTGGAGTTAAAGACGGTTCTCAGCTGCCATGTGGGTGCTGGGAATCGAACCCCGGTCCTCTGCAAGAGCAGTCAGTGCTCTTAACCACTGAGCCATCTCTGCAGCCCCAAGTTTGTACTTTTTATGTATGAAATCTGTGCAGGCTATTACCTTGGCTATAAAATGGGAATAGTAGTTCAGACACTCAGTGGCAATTAAACATGTGAATACCCAATGAGTTCTAGCGCCTTCTTAACTTTCTGGGAACAGTAAATTATTCAGGTGCCCTAATGCACCCTTCCTGGACATCTTCCTCTGTCTTTACTCTTGGTGATGATTTCTTTCAGTTCTGTGGTTTTACATATTGCCTGTACCCTGAGAATCCTTGACTGTTATGTATTCATGTACACATATGCCTGGGCTTTATTTAGATTCACCAGTTGGGATATTTAGTAGCCATTTCAAATCAAAAATCTCTGGAAACAAACCTACTCCTATGCAGTCTTCCTTATCCCCATTAATGAGAATCTACCTGTTGAGTGCTTCATCTTGAAGTCATCCTCTACAGCTTTCTTTTATGCCTCATCTCTAATCCATCAGCAAATCCATTGGCTTCACCCTCTCAGTGTATGGAAAGTGGTCAGAACAGTGGTTTAAAATTGAAAGTCTCATGCTACCCTTTTCAAAACCATCAAAACGGCTTAAGAGTCAGTCCTCTGAATAGACTGGAAAGCTTTTCACTCTCTCCTTGACTTTGTTTGTTAAACTTATACTCTGCTTCAGCTTTACAGGCATTTTTGTTGTTTAAACATGTCAGCTCTGTGTCTATGATCCAGGACAGTCTTCCTTTAGATACCTGTACTTAGTACCTCACCTCTTAAAAGTCTTGTTAGTAGTTCCCTTCTCAGTGAGGCTTTTTCTGACCACTGTTATTTATTCAATAGTCAGAAATTCTATAGCCTCTATCAGTTTTTTTTATTTCATCTGTATTCGTTACTTTAATTTTGCTTTTGGTCTGTCTTCTCCCACTAAAATATAAGTTCATGTCTGTTCACTGAAAAGATCTGATGCTTAATGAATGGTGTGTGGTGGGTGTTCAGCAAATAACTTCTTTGAATAAATGAATATATGTAAGTTGTTTTGAACAATGCAAGAAGTGCTTGAGATGTGTTGGCTATTATATAAAATGCTTTTAGACTCAGACTTCCTCATCTATAACTTTGCATTTTTTTGAGCCTACTGTTTATCCTTATGAATATTTCCCTGTGAGGTGTAGGTCATCTTTTAGTGTGGTGATCCTTCTAGAGTAGTTAATTAGGTTTTTTGTGTTTTTTTTTTAAATTTTTTTTTTTTTTATTTCCGTATGTGTATGAATGTATTGTTTGCATGCAAGTCTGTGCACCCGTGACGTGCAATGCCGCGGAGGTCAGAAGAGGGCATCGGACTCCCCTGGAACTGGAGTTCTCCTGGAATTGGAGTTTCAGACGGCTCTCGGCCGCCATGTGGGTGCTGGGGATCGAACCCGGGTCCTCTGCAAGAGCGGTCGGCGCTCTTAACCGCTAGGCCATCGCTCCAGCCCGTGTTTTTTTTTTATTTATTTTTGTATGTGTTATGAATGTACTGTCTGCATGTAGGTCTGTGCACCCATGTCATGCAATGCCACAGAGGTCGGATTCCCCTGGAACTGGAGTTCTCCTGGAATTGGAGTTACAGACGGTTCTCAGCCGCCATGTGGGTGTTGGGGATCGACCCGGGTCCTCTGCAAGAGCGGTCGGTGCTCTTAACCGCTAGGCTCTCTCTCCAGCCCCAATTAGGTTGTTTTTTATAGAGCAAATAAGCATTCTATATATGATTTTGCTTTTGATTTGAGTAACTATTTAACAGAATAGGGTCAGACAACTTTGTAAGATGCCATTAGAAGCTTTGCCTCATCTTGGCACTGATTTATTATTTGCTATTAACTGAAACTAGCTATCCATTTAAATTTAAGTCCTCTTAAGTACCATTACCTGCTTGATGTTCCTTTCATAGTAATTTTTCATAGTATGTCCTTATCCTGTACTTACCTCTTATTTAACACCTTTTATTTAAAGAGATGATCATACTTTACATAATCTTACTTTACATAACCTTAGATATTGCTTTATATGGTGGACTATTTTGGAGGGGATGAGAATTTGTTTTTAAGTAGGTGCTTTCCAGTGTGAGTTACCTTAACTTTTTAAACTATTGGGATGGAATTAGGATTTTTTTAAAAATACAAGAGCAGGGCTGGAGAGATTGCCTAGCGGTTAAGAGCACCGACTGCTCTTGCAGAGGATCCGGGTTTGATCCTCAGCACCCACATGGCGGCTGAGAACCATCTGTAACTCCAGTTCCAGGGGAATCCGACACCCTCTTCTGACCTCAGCGGCATTGCATGACACAGGTGCACAAACCTACATGTAGACAGTACATTCATACACATACAAAAATAAATTTAAAAAATTAAAAAAATACAAGAGCATAATTTGCTGAATATTGACAAGTGTTAGAATTAGGAAACCAACAGCACCATCATGTTTGAGAGCATATCTGTGCTTCTAAGAAGAACCCTCTGCCCTTTGTTGTCAGTTCTCTTCATCCCAGAGAACAAACTACCTGTTTTGTTTTGTTTTGTTTGCTATAGTTTTTGCTTTTTCTAGAATTTCATTAATCTGGAATTATTTAGTGTTTAGTCTTTTGTGTCTGACTTCTTTCATTTAGCATGCTTTTGAAATTCATCCTACCTGTGTCCACCAGTTTGTTGGTTTTTATGACCATTCAGTGTCTTCTGTATGAATATACTAATTTGTTAATTCAGTAGTTCATAACATTTGGATCATCCTCTCCGCCCCACCTCTTTTCTTCTGTTTTTGAGCTAGGCTTTCACTCTGTAGCTCAGGCTGGCCTTGAACTCACTGTGCATTCCTGGCTGCCCTCAAATATGGAACAATCCTCCTGTCTTAGCCTCCCAAGTATCAGGATTACAGGCACGCATCAGATTTGTTTTGCTGTAGGGTAAATACCCTTGTGATATGTGGGAGTCTTTCTGTCTGGGGCTTCTTGTGCTGTTAGGCAGTCCTCTTTGGCTGAATGATTGTTCAAGTCTTTGTAAACAGCTTAATTCGGATGCATACTTTATGCTCAGAAAAGATGTCATCTTGGTGCATTTTTGAGAGAAGAGTTGCTCTTACCCAGGGTAGCTCTCCTCACTCTCCTGGTGTGTTAAAGTGTAGTCTACCTACTGTAAATCTTTATCGTGAATATTTCTTAACTCTTGAAAATTGGTGAAGTCTTTGACCCCCAACCTCAATGCAGTATGGCATGGGCCTCAAAGTTTTTGCGGACCAGCAAGCATCTAACTGGGCTAAGCACCCCTTAATCTCTACAAAAGATTTTTTGTTGCATGCCTCACTGGGGATGAATAGAAGCATAGCCTCGACCCCTTACTTCCTTCAAGCATATAAAGTATTGCATCCCAGAGTCAGATGAAAACTCCCCAAGGAATATCCGTTCAGTAGATTAACTATAGGTAATAGCTTGGGTTGCAGAACCGATTTCGACTGCCACTTAATGAGTCCCAGGGGAATGTCTGTTGACTCTTCTCAGGAGTTGGAAGTACTTATCCATTGTCCTCAAGTCTGGGCTTGGGTACAACAGTAACAATCCCATTCTTCGTCCTGCTACACACAATTATTTCCTCAGTATTTGTGCTTTTCCCTTCTGATCATGTAATCTGGAGCTAATTAAGGAGAAATTCTGTTCATATTTATAGCACCTTCTATAAGAGTACAGTCTAAACTTGAGAGTCATTAAATCTGCCTTCTCATGTATTCATTAAATAACTAATGTAAATAATTGTACAGCTCCAGGACCTCAGGTTTCTTAACTATAACAAGGATTCATTTATTTATTTTCCAGATGGTTTCATGGCTCTAGCCCAGGCTAGTCTTGAATTCTGGATCCTTCTGGCTCAGCCTCCTAAATGTTACAATTACATGTAGGTGTCACCACACCTCCCTTATAAAAAATGAATACAGAAGGAGGCAGGAAAACCAAAAGTTCAGTGTCATCCTTGGCTATGTAGGAAGTTGAAAGCCAGCTGCATGAGACCTTAAATCAAATGAAATAAACCGGGCTAGCAAGATGGCTGAGTAGGTAAAGGAGCTTGGTGCCAAGCCTGAGACAACCTGAGTTCAATCTTTAAGAACCACATGATGGAAAGAGAGAGCCAGTTCCAACACGGTGTCCCCTGACCTCATGTTTCTAGCACACCCACAGAAAATAAATGTGTGGGTTGTTTTTTTTTTCCAGATCTAAGCTATTATGGTTTGTGATAATTTTTGTATCATAAATCTAAATGTGTAGGAGATAATCCATAAAAAGCCAATTCTGATCTTTTGGGATTTTTTTTTTTTTTTTTTTTAAACAGGGTCTCCCTCTAGTCCCAGCTAGCTTGGAGCTCGATATGTAGACCAGGCTGGCCTTGAACTTACAGAGATCCGCCCGCCTCTGCCTCCCAAGTGCTGGGATTAAAGGCCTGTGCCACCACATCCAGCCTAAGATGGTTCTTAGCCGCCTTGTGGGTGCTGGGGGAACCCGGGCCCTTTTCAAGAGCAATCAGTGCTCTTAACCACTGAGCCATCTCTCCAGGCCAGGCCAGGCATTTTTTTTTTTTTTCAGAGCTGAGGACTGAACCTAGAGCCTTGCACTTGCTAGGCAAGCACTCTGCCATTGAGCTAAATCCCCAACCCCAGGCCAGGAATATTTTTAAATATACATTCCAAGCTACTAATATATATATACGACAAACTATTAATGAAATACAACTATTATGAAGTACTTACATAACATTGGGAAAACTACCAAAGGACAAAGAATTAGCCAAAGGAAAAAAACCTGAAAATTGCCAACAAACAAAAATATTTAACCCGAATTCAAATCACAATATCCAAATAAAATCAAGAATATTACATAATGAAATCAAGACTATTACATAACTTTATTGTAGCAGGAAAGGTTTTTAAAAATTAATGCAGATAGCTACTAAAATTTCTAGTACCGGTGACTTTATGGAGAATTTTCCTGTTATTTTTAATACCTTTGTATATAGGTTGAACTTTTGTAATACCCTGTTAATTATTTTTAACAGGAACACGTGTTGTATTTATCACTTCAAATTCATATTGTGAAGCTTAGGAACTGAAAAGTTTTTCTCCATTGCCTCCAGTCTCCTTTACTTAAGGGTTGAGACATGAGAATCACAACATGGGCTATACAGTGAGAAGGGTCTGGGAAAACAAAAGAATAAACCACTATTAGTAGATATTAAAAGAACAGTAAAATGTATCTATGTTATAGGACCAAAAGAAAATATATAATTACATTATATAGACTGCCTTCTAAATAAACAAGTATATAACAGGCAAAGGATATGAACAGGCAAGAGTAGAACTCCAGATGTTAATAAATAGAGTAGAAATCTAGATGTTAATAAATATATGACCAAAAGATTTAGATGATTAATAAATATATGAACAAAATTTTAACTTCTTTCCAACTTTTTTTTTAAATTTTATTTATTTTTGTATGTGTATGAGTGTATTGTCTGCATGTAGGTTTGTGCACCCGTGTCGTGCAATGCTGCGGAGGTCAGAAGAGGGTGTCAGATTCCCCTGGAACTGGAGTTCTCCCGGAATTCGAGTTTTAGACGGTTCTCAGCCACCATGTGGGTGCTGGGGATCGAACCCAGGTCCTCTGTAAGAGCGGTTGGCACTCTTAACCGCTAGGCCATCTCTCCAGCCCCTCTTTCCAACCTTTAATATATCTCAATTTGAGTTATTTCTCTGAAATTTAACAAAGAGAAAAAACTGTGGAAGGCAGTTTAGTTGCTTCCATCACCAGCTTTAAATTATGGTAATTTTTAATCTAGATTTTCCACCTCGAGGAATTTTAGAATGTAATCACAGATATGTACAAAGATCTTTCTGTGATGTTCACTGCAGCTTTGTAAGACATAAGAATTAAATCAGACACAGCAGTCAGGTTGCTAGCAGATTCTGCATGACCACTGGGTGTGGTCATGAAAGGGAAGTGTTTTCAAATTATATCATGGCCAAAATTTCTGTGGAATGAATCATATATTTTCAGTTACATTAGGAAACTTTATGTATCCTAAATAAAAATTGTAATTCTTGAAACTAAAATTCACATTTATCCTTCTACACTATTTTTTAAAAACTCATATTCAACATATTTATTACCTGTCTCTTAATGGATTTTAGGGTAAAAGAAATGTTTTGTTCCAAATTTTATAACTAGAAAATGGTGACAAGTTTTTATTTTTTATTTTTAGTTCAATAACTATAGGTCATTATAACTTTCTAATTTCTTTCTCAATAAAAATACAAAATTGGGCTGAAGAGATGGCCTAGCAGTTAAGAGTGCTGACTGCTCTTGCAGAGGACCTGGGTTCGATCCCCAGCACCCACATGGCGGCTGAGAACCGTCTGTAACTCCAATTCCAGGAGAACTCCAGTTCCAGGGGAATCCGACGCCCTCTTCTGACCTCCGCAGCATTGCACGACACGGGTGCACAAACCTACATGCAGACAGTATATTCATATAAATAAATAAATAATTAATTAATTAATAAAAATTTTAAAAAATACAAAATTATCTTTTGGAAATCATTTTAGGTAAATATGTATTTAACACTTATTTTATCTTTCTTTTCAGAATTACCATGAAATCATGACTCGTCATCCTGAGAATTATCAGTGGGAAAATTGGAGTCTAGAAAATATTGCTACCATTTTAGCCCACCGGTTTCCCAATAGTTATATTTGGGTAATAAAGTGTTCCCGGATGCATTTGCACAAATTCAGCTGCTATGACAATTTTGTGAAAAGCAACATGTTTGGTGCCCCAGAACACAATCCTGACTTTGGAGCCTTTAAGCACCTGTATATGTTATTAGTTAATGCTTGTAACTTAAGTCAGAACGGTTTGCTGTCGAAGAACAAGAGTGTTTGGAATAAGGATTCTAAAGCGTCTAACTATAAGTCTAATTCTTCTACTAGTAATGGTTGCCAGGCAGAAAAAGAAAGGACCTGTGAAAAGTCTGATGGGTCTGCCATGAATTTTGATCCACCATCATTAAGTGGTGCATCATTTACTTTGATTGGATTCAGTAAAGGCTGTGTTGTTTTGAATCAATTGCTTTTTGAATTGAAGGAAGCCAAGAAAGACAAGAACATAGATGCTTTCATCAAGAGCATAAGAACAATGTATTGGCTGGATGGTGGTCATTCTGGAGGAAGCAATACTTGGGTTACATATCCAGAAGTCTTGAAAGAATTTGCACAGACAGGAATTACTGTTCACACCCACGTAACACCTTATCAAGTACGTGATCCAATGAGATCCTGGATTGGAAAAGAGCACAAGAAATTTGTTCAGATACTTGGGGATTTGGGTATGCAGGTGACTAGCCAAATTCATTTTGTAAAGGAAACCCCTTCCATAGAGAATCACTTCAGGGTTCATGAAGTATTCTGAAAACATTAATGTACTTGTTTAGTAGGAGAATGTAAGTACTTTTGAGTGTTATAAATTCAGATGATGAGACATAAGACGTAATTCATTAAGTTCATCACCAGTTTGGGGCTAGGCAAGAGCACACATTCCAGAAATATGAGTGTCATTCAGTAGGAGCCCTTGCTTGCAAATGTGTACACTTTGAAATTTTAATGGGTTAGAATTAATTTGAAGTCTAAGGAGGTGATCTGTGGTAATTATATGAGACCCTTAAAATGGAAAGAAAGTTGATGAATGATGCAGTCTTTGGAAAAGCTAATAAAACTGTTACTGGGAATAGCTGATTTTCTGAGTAACATTCTTAACTAATTTTGGTAGCTATAATCAGCTGTCTTGGCATTTAAAGTTGATTCGAAACATTTCATTTCTCTCTCTGTACAAAGCACAGGTGCCCCTGATGTTTTCTATCACTATGGAATACTTGCATCCTGCCTCTTGTATTTTGTAAACTCATACATTCATTCTCAATGTTCTACCAAGTCTTTTTTTTTTTTTAAGAATTAAATATATTTATTTCCATGTGTTCAAGAACATGCAATAGTATCAAGTTGATTTTAAAAGCAGATAACAGTTAAGTACTTTAACTTAATTTTTAATTGACAGTTTTTAATTATTTGTTAGCGTACTCTCAAAAAGGAGACAGATTCCACAGACTGATCAGTGATTTTGTCATGAAAACATGATTTTGTCTGCCAAGAGAAAATAGCTTTCTTTGGCCAAAATGCAAAATTACATCGCAATAAGAAAGGTTACAATGGAAAGTTTGAAGACACAAATAATTTAAATTCTGGCTCAAAAGCTGAATTTGCTTAACACTGCTACATAATTTGGGTAGTTTCCTTCTGCCCATTTTTCTTGACTAGATAAATACATTTTGAAAAACAAAAGAAGTAATGACTTTTAACCAACATTGGAACATAGCTGTGTATAAAAAATGATCAGTCACTTCATTTATGAATAATTAGCCTTGCAGGTTATGAAATAAACAAGCAGGGTAATAACATGCTGCTTTAGTGCTGAAAAAAAATGACAGTAAACAGTATCTTAAGGACCGGGAGAACCTAAGTTTATTAAATGCTATAGAAGGTGTTAATTTCTTTGTTTCTTCCCAAAATTATATTTTAATCATCTTATAAACACATTCCAAATATTCATACTCATGGATTCCTTCACACCAGTGCTTAAAAATGAACATGGGTTCTAGCAGCTATAGAAAAGCATCTGAATTTTTTATAAGCAAGGCAGTTTTATATTCACTTTTGAAAATCTGTTCTTTTGAGACCAACACATCACAGAAGACAAATGGCCTTGTTTCTAACTTTTTACATCTTGCTTTTAAACACTGATTGGATGGCTATATTCAATTTGTTTATTCACATGTATGTAACTAACCTTCAGTTATATTCACATGTATCATTTAATGTAAAATAGCTGAATTAATGTATGTTCAAAGGGAGGAAAACCAGCTTTTTATAAAAATAACTGAAGGGGCTGGAGAGATAGCCTAGCAGTTAAGAGCGCCAACTGCTCTTGCAGAGGACCCGGGTTTGATCCCCAACACCCACATGGCAGCTGAGAACCGTCTTTAACTCCAGTTCCAGGGGAATCCGACACCCTCTTCTGACCTCCGAGGCATTGCACAATACGGGTGCACAAACCTACATGCAGACAGTACTTTCATACACATAAAAATAAATAAAATTGTTTTTAAAATTAAAGAACCACATTTACTCACAGGTACTATATTAAAAAAATAACTGAAGTGAAAAAAAATTTAAAATAATTCAAGTCTAAGTTCTTTACCTGTCCATTTGTCTGAATGGTCAAGTGTTACATATCAAGTTGATATTAATTCACTAGGCATCTAGAACTGCCATCGTCTCCTGAGACAATGTTGAAAAGTAAAAATATTTTTGGAATGAAAATAACCAACATACAATTGTTTCTTTTTAATACTTCAGATGGATCCTTTTTCCACTTTCATTTAATGTACATGTGTCCTCTTAAGATTGTGCCTTTGTAATGAGTCCTGCAGGAAAGTGCTCCTACAGATGTGAAAGTTATTGCGACCATAGCATGAACGTAGAATTGTATTAAAATTAATAATCTGTAGAAATGCATATGATGTGCTTTTATCTTATAAACATGGTTCATTCAGATCATCATTTGAAACTATTTCCACCTTGCCACTTTGGTTTCTGAGTTTTTACTTTCCATGTTTTCCAAGTGAACAATTTTGAAAACTGAAAATACCTTTTATTTTTTTTTCCAAGCCAAACTGTATCCAGCTTTATTAAAGATACTTCTCATAAACAATCATGGTATTTCAGGCAGGACATGGGCAGACATTCATTAACAGTATATAAGAACTTTCAAACTCTCTTCTTGTATGGACTACCAAAATCAGAAAGCCACTGTAAAATCCAATGAAGTCTTCGTCTGATGCTCTGAATGGGGAGAGTGTAGAGTCAGGGTTGACAGTTCACAGTACGCAAGTTGTTTAACAACTTTTCACAAGCCGACCCTGACTTTCAGGAAATGAAATGAACACGGCAGAATTATCAACTTGAAGATCCACAATCTTCTAGAAAAGGAACCACTGCTCTTCTGAGGAACCTTCCCAGTGATGTCACTGCAGTCCAGATTGCCCAACATACCAGGCAAAACCAATTTTAGGGGGTCAGGTTACAAGAGATCTCTGGTTTTAAGGGAGTTAAGTCTATGTTGATTTTTAAGGTGGAGTAATTTTGAATTTTCCCATACCACAAAGCATTATGTGCCAAGGGGGCCATATGTGTCAACATCAGGAAATCCCCTCCTGGGAGCCAAGAGGAGTCTTTCAGAACTAGCAGGGAAAGGGGTTTCCCCCACATCAATCCAGCTTGGGAGACATTGTTAGTTATACATGTTTCTCCCGCAAATCAATGAAGTGTTCTGTGTGCTAACATCATAGCTTTTAAAAAAAGTAAAACAAGGGGGCTGGAGAGATAGCCTAGCGGTTAAGAGCACCGACCGCTCTTACAGAGGACCCGGGTTCGATCCCCAGCACCCACATGGCAGCTGAGAACTGTCTGAAGCTCCAATTCCAGGAGAACTCCAGTTCCAGGGGAATCCGAGACCCTCTTCTGACCTCCGCGGCGTTGCACGACACGGGTGCACAGACTTGCATGCAGACAGTACATTCATACACATACAAAAATAAAAATAAATATTTAAAAAAAAAAAGTAAAACAAAATTCTGTTTTTTTTTTTTTTTTTTTTTTTTNACAGGGTGTCCCTGTAGCCCCAGCTGTCCTAGAACTCACTCTATAGACCAGGCTGGCCTTGAACTCACAAAGATCCGCCTGCCTCTGCCTCCTGAGTGCTAGGATTAAAGGCGTGCGCCACCACGCCCGGCCCAAAATTCTGCGTTTTTGTAAAACTTGATAAAAAATAGTATTTCAAACTGTACAGTTACCAAAAATGCACACACTTGGCATCTCTGGCACCTTCAGGTCTCTGCAGGATTGTTTCCATCCTTGCCAGCATCAGCTTTCCTTTTCCCTTTGGGCTCCTTCTCTCCCTTTGCAGGTGCCTTCTTAGGCTTGGGCTCTGGCTTTGGAGGAGCAGGTTTAGCAGATAATCTCGCAGATTTTCTCTGTGGCTTGTCCTTCACCTTGGCTTTATCCCCTTCAGCCTTTCTCTTGGGCGGCCAGTATGCAGGCGCTGGGAGCCGGGATGCAGCGGTGCCTGGTTTGGTTGGTCCGGGGGTCCTTCTCGCTTCTTCCTCACACTGCTCCAAAAATACCTCTTTATATTACTCCATAACAATTTGCATTATACCCATTTCTTCTATTGGGTTTCCCAAGGAACAATCCTTAGAAAGTTCTTTGGATCTTCCCTTTGATATCTGTATTCCTTAGCCTGTTAAAAGACATTGTTGGAATATGGTCTGATCTAATTTTTCATTCATCCATGTAGCATCCAAGCACCCACCTAATATAAGGAGAATCTAGGCAATGAGGATATGGCATCCAGTCAGAGTGTATTAGTATGGAAGGAGTAGCTTAAAGGTTAGGAAGGAAAATCTTGCCCTTGATGGGGAAGGTGTGAATGGTTCTATACAGTGACTCATGCTGATTTTTACAAAAGCAGAGGCCCAGCAGCTGAGTTCCTCACAACCAGGCCATCTCGTGACAGTCCTTCTAGGTATACTTAAGACACCTACTCATGGCTTGTACAAGGTAATTATCTGAGAGTGACTATAATTCTGTTGTTCGTTCCCATCAACAAAACAATGTACCAAACTGGAACTACAGATTGTCTCCCATGACTAGTCAGTCTCTTCTCAGACAACCACTATCACTGGATTCTTGTGTGTATCCTTGCAGGGCTCATTCTGTGCCTGGGTAAACATTTATAAAGCATACATTATACAAGTGACAGCATAGTTCAAGGTTTTTATGTAATTACACAAATGCCAGGACACGGAACTTTACTTCATTCCTTGGTCATTTATTTCTTTAGTATCAGATTTTGCCATCTACTCATTCAACGTGAATTTTATTTTGAATCCTTATCTACATATAGTTAATTAGTGCAGTAACAAGTTTTGTTGGGAAGAAAATCATTTCACTTGTGTATCAGGTCAAGCTCCAAAACACTAAAAGAAGAGATAACTGCTAGCCTGGGCCCTACCACTGTAAGCCCTACACAAGCATTCATGCAGGGTGATTACGTAATCCAAAATTCAACCATTAAAGCAAGAAAAGATTTGGAGTTCAAGAAGTTAATGTATCATATATGTTTATAAATAATATAAATTTAATATATAATATATACAAATTGTATTTATATGTTATATATTTGTCCTTAAACTGAAAGATTAAAACATTTTCATTTAAAAATAAGCAGACTATTGCATTAAAAATTGTGACCAGAAGGATAATTTTAAAACTATTCAAAGAGCTCAGTGTAAAAGTGCCTAGGAAAATCAGAATTTTTATGTACTTTTCTTTCTTGTTTGATTCCCTTTGTATGTTTGAACTCAAACTACTATAAACACAGGACATGTCTGAATAGATTATCTTCAATAGTCTATATATTTCCTCTGAATACATTATCTTCAATAGTCTATATATTTCCTCTGAATAGATTATCTTCAATAGTCTATATATTTCCTCTGATTCAAATGCATCAGATTCATGTATTCAGTTGGTTTTCAATGGAACTGCAGTGTAATTACCAGGTACAAAGACCGGCACACAGGGTTGGAGAGATGGCTCAGTGGTTAAAAGCACTGGCTGCTCTTACAGAGGACCAGAGTTCAGTTCCCAGCACCCACACGATGGCTAACAGCTGTCCTTTACTCCAGTCCAGGGAATCCGACTCCCTCTTCTGACCTCCATGAGCACTGCATGACACAGGTGCACCTACTTACATGTAGGCAATAAAACTGTACACATAAAATATGTTTTTAAGCTGGTCATAGTGGCGCACACCTTTAATCCCAGCACTTGGGAGACAGAGGCAAGTGGATCTCACTGAGTTCAAGGCCAGCCTGGTCTACATAGTGAGCTCCAGGCCAGCTGGGACTAAAGGGAGACCCTGTCTCAAAAAGCCCCCCCCCAAAAAAAAGTTTTTAAAAGAGCAGCACACATTACAAATGGCTTGTTTTTTTAAAAATTACATTAGGAATTTTCATTCTTTAAAAACATTTATTTGAAAAAATGTACTAGAAAGCATTTAATGGGGAAAACTAATTAGATTTAAGTTCCGATCCAAGTATAAGATGAGGCAGACTTGAGATTTGAGTGGCAGGAAAGGCCAGATGAAACATTTGTTTTGGACAAGTCACAAAACTCATTCCCAACAGAGCCCTAGTTTAAACAATCATTCTGTTCTCCTCATACCCCAGTCCACTCCGACGATGACTGGCACGAAGATGGTCAGGAAAAAGCCACTTAACAGCAGTAAGAGCCAAGGACTAAGTAGGGAATTCTGGGAATGTTTCCTCATAGTAACAAGGCTTGTGGAAGCCAAGCCAGACTCCTTCAGTGAATACAAATGAAGAGGCACAAGGCTCCAGCTGCCACTGGCGTTCATCCCATGACCACGAGGTAGCTGGCCCTTGGACGATGCCAACACTGAGGTTGGAGAGAAGGGGGGCAAACCACAGCTTTTAGTGGCATTAGTGAATCACCAGAAATACCAAAACCCCTTCCACCAATAGACTATGTACTGTGATTCAATGTATTTCATTATGTTGGAATTTGAGTTATATAACTATTAATACTAGAATCACCCCACTACAGACATTCTTAATCTATACCAAGTTAAAAAAAAAAAAAAAACCCAACAGACTTGCACTTCCCTTTGTGCATACTGTAAATTTAAGATGGACTTATCTTTCTATTTTAAAAAGAATCTTGCCAGGCATGGTAGTGGATGCCTTTAATCCCAGCACTGGGAAGCAGAGGCAGGTGGATCTCTATGAGTTTAAGGCCAGCCTGGTCTACATAGCAAGTTCTAGGACAGCTGGGGATACAGGAAGACCTTGTCTCAAGACAAAAAAAAAAAAAATGTTTTAAAAATTTATATCTGTACTTTTCCAATATTTGAGCTGAATTTTATTTTTTAATTTTCATTGCATTCAGTTCATTTTTTACTCAAAGTTCCTGCTGTAGGCTTTGTCTTGAATGCGCAAGACCATTTGGCGTGCATAGAAATCCCTATATTCCTCTGGTAATTCAGCCAGGGTTTTCAAAGCTCTGTCCAGGATCTGAGCAGCTCTTGACGCTGCTACAGGGTCTTTATTGCCGTAGGTATCTGTTTTATCGTAGCATTCAGATGGAAGGTGCTTCCAAAAGACATTCACTCCCACTCCAAACTCTTCAGAAACTACATTATGGAACCATAAAGCTGGAGAAAGTTTAAAAACAAGTTAAAAATAAAACCTACAGCTTAAAAAAAAAAACACCCCAAATGTCAGTGAAATACCACGAATTGCATATAGCCAATGTAAGAAATAGTTTTCTTATAACCAGCTCTTCCTTCGTTAGCACACTTCCAGCTTTTAACACAATCATTTCAACTTTTACGAATTGCCAACCAATTTAAAGTGTCAGTAGCACAACCCTTTAAAAATCTTTAGGATTAGTAATTTTCCCTTTTAACTTGAAAGATACAATAAAGTTGTTTTTGTAGTTCTCTAATTTGGGGTAGGTCTTTTATATTATATATTATACTTCCGAGTCACACAACCACATCAAAAACATTTCGTTTTTGTACACAGACCATTTCAATTTGAAGAGTATGCCCAACCTTTTTTGATTCACTAGTTCTTTTGTTCTCAAAACTTCATGTTAAGTGGAAATCTGGTTTTCTAACTTTTGTAGTATTCACTGTGTTTGCTGCTTCACTTTTTATACTCCTAAAGAGATTCTATACATATTTTATTTCTTTAAACTCTTGCATTAAGTATGCAAAACTACAGCAAAAACTTTTATTACATTACACACCAAGTTAATTTTCACTAGGAAGTTTAGTGTTTTCAATGGAATCTTAACATTTTCAAAATATAAGTGTTAGAAGAATATTAATATAACAGAGTACTAATCATGTAAAAAAAATGTTTAATGTTGTCAAAGGAAGGTTTGGATTTTAGAGACAGACATGCTAAGAGTACTTGAAGAAAAAAACATTAATATATTTTGATTTACAAATCAACCTGATTTCAATTTTAACTATAAGGTAAGTTCTTTTAGAATGTTTTCCCTTATTCAATTAAATAGGATAAGCTAGTCTGATAATTAAATGTAAAGATGGGGATTTTGGTTTTGTTTTAAAATATATGCAAATGTTTAGTTTTTTAAAAATAAGGTATATAAGGTATATACAGTAAGAGAAAACTACATGGCTCTAATCTATTTGAAAGATATGAAAACCAAGTGTTTAATTTACAACATGGCAATGGATTCCAGATTGAGGTGCTGGTTTTTTGAAAAATATACAATAATAAGTCAATGCATCCTATCCTATTTTTATATCAACTATAGAAAGATATTATATCAGGCCTTTGGGGAATATTACAAGAACATGATTCCTTGTCCTCAAGAAATTTACAATCTAATCTCAAATTATGTTACCATATTTTATTCTTTAAAATTGTTTTGGTGAAAAGTTAATCCTGTCATTCAAAAAGGTATCAATAAATGTGACTATATTAATTTAGAAACAACAAATAGAATTATACAGGTAGAATTTGTTACTAAACCCCATTACTTTTGAGTTTTAAAATCCTCAGGTATTCACTTGGGTATTACCTGCAGATGTTAACCATACTACTGTTGTTACAGACAACAAAATGTCATGGGCATTCAAACTGATGTTCAGTAAGTGAATATAGAAGTTGTATACAGAAAAATAAGGCACAGAAAATGTTTTCTTGGGTGCTAATATTATCCTATTTTGATACTTAAAATCTATAATCTGCTTGGAAAATATCATTTTTAAATGCCTACATATTTTAGAAATGAAATGATTTTTAATAAACAACCGTGTATAATCTTTGTCCAGATAGGAACTTGCTCTGTACTGGAGACAGTAAGCAATTGGAGCACAATATAGGTATCTGAATATCTTAACATATAAAAATACAGAAAATACATTTCTGTGGTCTATAACTCTTACCAGGAATGAATAATATATCACCAGCTTCAAGGGAGCATTCATACCTTCTTGCCTTGGAAAAGAGTGGATATTTATTCAAGTCTGGGCTGTGTATATTCAGCACTTCTGATTTAGAACCTGAAAAGTTCCCAAAAGATGATACAAACTGAACCAACAGCATTTAAAAAAAAAAAAGTTACGAATGGAAACTTGAAAATTACTTCTTTGCTATTAAGTTACTATATTCACTCAGAACTATTTCCTGAAACCTAAGATAGCTTTCAATGATCCACTCTTTAAATGTAACTACTGGGGCTGGTTAAGAGCGCCGACTGCTCTTGCAGAGGACCCGAGTTCGATCCCCAGCACCCACATGGCAGCCGAGAACCGTCTGAAACTCCAATTCCAGGAGAACTCCAGTTCCAGGGGAATCCGACGCCCGCTTCTGACCTCCACGGCATTGCGCGACATGGGTGCACAGACTTGCATGCAGACAGTACATTCATACACATACAGAAATAAATAAAATTAATAAAAAAAAATAAATGTAACTACTGACATCCATTCAATGTAGCTAAGAAAAATCTCATTCTTCACAGGACCTACTATTATTACACATATACAATGGAAAATACAATATATTATTAGGAAGAAGTATGGGTAATGTTTTATCCTATGTTACTTAAATGGAGTAACAGAATAGACTTTTTAGAAACATAAACTTAAATCATACCTGATAAATATAAATATTGGGCATCTCGAGGGCTGAACAGTGTAACACGCTTTTTTCCTGTCACTTGTATTAAGAAGTTATCCATTACCTGAAGATCAGTAAGGATTTATGGGTAAAGAGAAAAGTTCAAATAAATGGAACCAATGACATTATAGTTAACTTAGGGCTCTATTCTTATAACACAGGGTCTTACCATGTTGCCCAAGCTGGCCTTGTGATAATTCTGCCTCAGCCTTCTCGGTAGCTGGGATCACAGGTATGTACCACTACAAGGTCCTTAAACCCTATCTTTGTTAAGACATGGCTTACATTAAAGTCTTCTAATCCAAATCTAATAATGAAAAAGTTTTATTCCATATATAACCATGTCTTTTCAAAGGCATTTTTCAGGTTTGGCCTTAAAATGGGAAAGACTAGCAAATCAGGAAAACTGGAATTGGATTGACAGTGGATAGTTAGGTGAACCTGAGGCTTCCCTTGGTTAATGTTTATTTTACTTAGTTGTCAAGGAATGCTCTAAGCACAACATTAAAGAACAAACAGCATTAATACAGTTACTGTCAAACACTTAATACAAATTCAACTACAATTTGGTTATACAAGTCAAGATTATGATGTTATTTGTACAGGACTACAATCAGGCCAATTTACTTTTCTTTTTTTTTTTTTTTTTTTTTTTTTGTTTTTTTTTATATTTTCGAGACAGGGTCTCCCTGTAGACCCAGCTGTCCTGGAACTCACCCTGTATACCCAGCTGTCCTGGAACTCACTCTGTAGACCAGGCTGGCCTTGAACTCACAAAGATCCGCCTGCCTCTGCCTCCCAAGTACTAGGATTAAAGGCGTGCTTTTTAATGTATTATTGATCTTAACTTTCCCTGTGTCTGCAAGGATACTTTCTGTCTTGGTATAGATGGTGAAAAATGATAAAAGGCAGAGGCATAATAGGACTCCCAGCTAGGGAATTAAAATCCACACTGAGCAAGATGTGTTCCTGATTACTCAGTCGTTACCACTGAAGCCCTTTTTCCAGCACTGACCCTTAAACTTTGACTGTGGACTGTAACTAGTATTCCTGACTTATTTTTAGGAAAAAATTTATAATTTCTGCTGTAACTCAAGTCAGTACAGTTAAAAGTGTATGAATCACCACATTATTTTTTCACCATTCATATAAAATCTTAAAAACTATGCTAAGATTTCATGTCAGTCTCATCTAATTATAGAATTACTGTGGTGAAGTCCCCTAGAAATTTTTAAATGTTCTATAAAATACATCTATAAAACATAACAGTTTGATTTAGAACTTTAAAAAAATGTTTTAGCTAAGTGTGGTGCCACGTGCTTATAGTCCTATCGGTTGGGAGGCTGAGAAGGGAGGATCTAAGTTCAAGGCCAACCTATGCTTGAAAGTAAGGCTGTTTCAAAACAGACACACAAAATCTTTGGAAATTTATTAGATATTACATTGGCTTATTTCTCCACCTGAAACACCAAACTGTACCCAGCCCTACACAATACTATCATTTCAAACGGTTTATTTTGTTTTGTTTTTAGAAAGTCTCACTATGTAGTCCTGACCTGAAACAAACCAGACTGGCCTGCCTCTGCCTCCCACATGTTGATATTTAATAGCATGTGCCACCTACCAGCCCACAGCACTATTTTAAATCCACTTAGACATGTGTATGTGTGTGTATTTCAACAAATAAAATTAGTAACAACACAGAATATCAATATCAATAGTCTAGAAATCTTGCTAATCCTCAAATCCAGTAGAGGGCTGATGTTTTCAAGGGATATAAATCCTAAGGCCTTCAGATTCCCCCAAATTCTTATTCCTAGAATAACTCCCCATAAGCTCTGCCCTTCTCCTACATAGCATGAATCTAGAAGGCCAGTTCCAAGTCACTCACACATATTCCTACTTTAAGCACACTACCTTCTTGCTTCAACATTTTCTCCCACTAACCTGGTGAACACTTTTCATAATCCAAAAACATAAAAAGAAAATAATACTATATGTTTATGACACCAAATCAAGAACAAGACCATAGAGAAACATGTGTGAGGAACTAGGCTTTGCTATTAGCTAAATAATGTATTCCTCTCTTGTGCCTTACAGAGTGCCTGTGTTTAAAACATTATTTCAAATAACTCTGCATAGATCATTAGGTTAACCTAGAAAGATCATACTATGAAGGCTATGTCTGTGAATCCTACAGATTCTGAACCTTTAGATTTCTCATCCATGTAACGTACATCATAGTGAGTCCAAAGTTGTAATCCAGGTGAACTAATTCGGAAAACACTGGAAAAGAACTGTTCCTCTTCAAAGAATTTTGGAAATTTAATATCTTCTTCTAATAATGGAAACTGTTTTCTGATGTCTGCAACATCCTGCTTTGACACATAAAAATGGTTAAATAAAACAGCATCTAGAAAGAATTTTAATGAATACAACACAGTAGCCACCTTTGCCTACTTATCTAAGACTCTCAGATTCTACAATCCTAAGTAATCAACTTTTAATAATTTATGATTCAAGGTCCGAAATCATTGAGAAAAATAGAAAAGAATGAAGCAGGTTATATATCAGTAATAACTGCTTTTAATCCACAATTCTTACCTTTCTTGGGTCTTCTCCAAGTGACCTTAAATAGTATTTCTCATCCTTGAACATTAAAAAAAAAGCATCAGCACTCATTACCAAATATTAGGAAATAAGAAGCAACAAAATAAAAATACCAGCCAGTTAAATCATCTAAGAAGTTATCTTACTCTTTGTACTAATGCTCCCTGGTGGTCAGAAGAAGAAATGTATATGTTCCTCGCAATGACCGGATCAAATCATTAAATAAATTCTAGAGGCAGCACATACATAACCATACCTAAAGCCACATGATTAATTTATATTCTAAATTATTTTGACTCTTTTAACAGGGTCTTAACACAATAAATAAAGAGGGCAAACAAAAACTTCTTAATACAACTCAACATGAGATAAAATACCTTATTCTTTTTCACAATTAAAAAATAAAATCCCAGTAACACTGCATCTCATCATACTATTCCTATTCTAACAATATACAGCCTCACACCAAATCCTTGAGTCAGCTCATGTAGGAATTATGAGTAGTTTTAAAAATTAACATTTATACCTCTCGGAGTAGTTAAAACAAGAATTGAGTTACTTTCACTGTGAGGCTGGGTAACTCAATGGTGCAACACTTATCTAGCATTTGTGTACCTGGATTCTGTTCCTAGCACCATAAACAACAAAATCATCCATTGTGGCCTGCATTCCCTATAATAGCGAACTGAGATATACTAGGTTTAGTACAGAACAATCCAACTCAAGCATTCTTGTCTCTCAGAAAAAGCCCATACAGACTTCTAACACAAGTTCCAAAATATATCTCGTTTAACCTTAAAATAGACTAAAATCTATGATCATGAATTTAACAACTTAGCTGTTTTCATATTTTTAGTGCCATATCAAACAGACCCAAAACTCTTTAAAGAGATTTCAAATCTTCAGAATTCTGTCATTCAGCAGAGGCACTGCTCATCCCCTTCAGGAAAGGACTCATTGCTTAGTTGAAGAGTGGGTTTAACTTGGGGCTGCCAGCTGTCAACATCTTCACCTTTGAACCAAGGTTGTATTTTTCATAGGGCAGACCCAACCAACAACCAAAGATGTTAAGAGATCTAGAAAGTGCCACCCATACAGAACCCCTCTGAGGGACAGTCTTTGTTCAGGGTCCCACAGGTGTGTATGGTTGTGTCTGGTGGCTTCCCCTACCAATCTTCCTTCTTCTTCCTTGTGCAGGCTTTACTCCCTGATATGCTTCCAATTCCATCTCACTGTCAGATTTCATGACTGAACAAGGAATCCATGGTGATCTGCTTAGATATATTCCATAGTATTTAGGAACTAATGGAGATTTTTTTTTTTTTGGAGATGAGTTTTAAAAGACATGCTAATCATAATTCAGAACCAAAAACTTCCAGAGTTTGTAGAGATATTGTTGATAATCTAATAATACAGGCTTTTAAACCAAAGTGCCCAATCCAACTGGCTCAAAGCATAGAGCTTTATCCAAACCTTTAAAAAGTTTTTTTTTGAAATGTTTTTGAGAAAGCAGTGGATTTCATTGTTGTGTGTGTGGACATGTTTGCGAGGGGAGGGGCTTCCATGTGCATGTGTGCTTGGAGGACAGAAGTTAAATCTCAGCATTTTTCCTCAGGACGACCATTCACCTTGTTTTTGGAGACAAGCTCACCAATTCAGCTATGAAGGCTGGCCAGGGAGCTCCAGGATCCTCCTGACTCTGGCTCCCCTGCGCTAGGATTCCCAGTGCACCTCAGGATGCCCAGCATTTTTACTTGGGTTCTGGGGCTTAAACTTGGATCCTCATGCTTATACAGCAAGCAAGTTATAGACTGAGCTATCTCTCCAAACCTAACACAGTTAACTAGAAAATATATTTAGGAGTAAGCCTTAATATCTTATACCAAAGTACTGAAACTGAGTTACTCAGAGCTGGACAAAAATGTAAGAATTTTTCTGCTTTAATCTTGGACAAATGTTATACCAGATAGATTAAAAATGATGTTAATAACATTAAAATATGGAAAAGTCTAATAGCAACATATGAAAATAGTTTTCCATTAACATTTAAATTTGGTATGTGACACACATTTTCTTTTTTTTTTAATTTTTTTTATTTCTTTATTTATCTGTATGAATGTATTGTCTGCGTGTAGGTCTGTGCACCCGTGTTATGCAATGCCACAGAGGTCAGAAGAGGGCGTTGGATTCCCCTGGAACTGGAGTTTTCCATGTAATTTGAGTTACAGACGGTTCTCAGCCGCCATGGGGGTGCTGGGGCTCGAACCTGGGTCCTCTGCAAGAGCAGTCAGCGCTCTTAACTGCTAGGCCATCTCTCCAGCCCCGTGACACACATTTTCAAAGGAAGTAGGACTGATGAGCAGTTAATGAGTAGAGTAGCTTTGTGTTAGGTATACTGCTAAGTGCAGTATAGACTTTATTCAATTAATCTTTTTGAAATAAGCAGCTTTTAATCTCCATGTGTAGAAAAGTATACTTAAGGAAATAAAACTATAGATAGTAATGCCTTCTTTAAGAATTACCTCTGAAATAATATGCCAGGCATGATGGCGCATGCCTTTAGTCCCAGCACTCAGGAGGCAGAAGCAGGCAGATCTCAATGAGTTCTCTATGGTCTACACAGTGAGTTCCAGGACAGCTGAGACCCTGTCTCAAAAAAGCAAAAAAAAAAAAAAAAAAAAAAAAAAAACGGAAAGAAAAAGAATTACCTCTGAAATAAAAAATTCTTTGTGCTTTTCCTCAGCAGCCCTCTGCACCAACTTATCAAAAGATAAACTTCTGAAATAAACACGAAAGAAAAAATGCTTAGATGTAGTAAGAAAGAAGCAACTAGTAATGATATCACTGTGCACGTAGGCTTGGCACAGCTGGGTATCATGTGCTTTGTAATACCCAGTTTTTATTATGATCCATAAAATGGATGGAATGAATACTCAAAATTCACTTACCAGTACATTTATTTGACCTAAGTTATCTGAAACTTTGGAAGATTTATATTTTATAGTACACATGGATCTTCAAAGGTCAATATCCATTTTCAAAAGATGTTTCTATGGTATTAATTTACCTTTGAAAACATACAAACTTTCAAGCTCTGTCTTCTATTTTCAAGTGCCATGGCAAACCAAATGTGACAAATGGGGCAAACTACTAGCTTACACTACCTGTAAAACTCCTACATAGATTGTTCTGTACAGTAGTAGGCGCAGTCCATTGAAGCCACATGGCCTGGTATGCCTTCTGACAGAGGCAATAAGGCTGCTCTCATCATCCCCCCTGCCGCATCCTGCCAAGTTATGGCTTCAGGAATACGGCTAGATATTTCAGGAACAATGTCTGTCTTTAGGTCACACTCTTGAAGTTAGAGGACTATGTTTTCTCCAGTTCTTAGCCTAGTAACTTTAAAATCAAAGCACTTCCCTGGGGTAGGAATGCAGCTCAGTGCTGAAGAGCTCGCCTAGCTTTCAGCAGGCACTGGTTTCCAACCCCAGTACTAATAAGAAAAAAAAATCACAAAGCATTTCTTACATGAAGATACTACCATTTTAGTAATAAGACAGAAAGTCCTCAAAAATTGTCCTCTACGCCCCATGGAAAATCTTTGTCTTATTACTAAGTATCGTAAGAAGAAGATGAGAAGAGCTGGTGAACTCTATGAGATGAAGATCTTGGGCTAGCTTACTTTTTCCTAGAATTGTTGGTTTCCTAGAAACATACTAGGTAAGGATAAAGGTTTAATGTCAGCTGTGATACCGGGCAATACTGGCTTCTGAAGGATAAAAAAAAAAAGTCCTTTTTTGTATACAGTGTATGTAATTCGTAAGTTTTAGAAAAACCTACAAGCTATATATAGCCCCATTTCAGGCCACTGCCTGTGTGTGGGGGAGCATGCCACTTACCTAAGCGTGGGTATGTTCCTAACAGTAACACCTCTGTAGTCTTGTTCTGTTATCACTAAGTTGTAACTTAGCCAAAAAATGACCCTTGGAGTCACATAATTCACTGGTAATATTCTGCTAATACTATGTTTCCAACCTTGTATTCTTCTGAAAATCTAGTGACTCCGATATCAGATTATGGAGTATGGGTCCTGTGAGTGTGACAGTCTAAACTGCTGAGAACTATGCAGAGTGAGCACTGCAGGAGAGAAAGAAGTCTACTATTTGCTCACACCAATGCAAGACACTGTGCTACCACTACAAATAGCTTCTGATCCATTTTATCAAGAAATTTACTTGGCATCCTCCTACTCAGTGCTTTCTATCTCAGGCCTCACTATGTGCACAGACATCTTTTCTACCACAGCATCTCTGAAGAGCTGGGAAAGTTCATGTAGCCCATAGCTACCTGTGCGATTGGTGTAGATATCCAATTCACTTTCTTACAGTCAAAACCAGGAAGAGTTTTAAAAATCTTTGTGAAGGCAGGGCAGAACTATGATCCTGCAGGAGGAGATAAAGTAGCTCTAAGAGGTGGAACCAGAGTGCTAACAGCAACCTTGTTCCATTAAGCAGTTATTGGCAAGTTCCTCAACCTTGAGGCTTCACCTGTCCCACACATACTCCAAATAGGTGGCCATTTATTGAAGTGCCTAACATACAGAACTGAAAGTGAAAGAGAATCAAAGAAGGGTTCTCATGGACTGTGAAATCAGGCAACTTTGACTTAGAATGGGTTTTATTTTAAATGACATTAAGTCACTTAATATTTTTATTTTAATTAAAAAATTTTATGACATGTTAATCATTTGTATATATGAGTGGATGCATGCCACAGCACTGTATGTAGATGGCAGGGGACCACTTGCAAGAGCCAGTTCCTTCCTTCCACTATGTATGGATCCAGGGGGTCAAACTCAGGTCATCAAGACTGCAGCAAGCACTTTACCCACTGTGATGGTTAATCCTGTTAATCCTGGGTATCAACTTGAATGGACTGGGGATGAAAAAATACGAGAAAGATCTTCAGATTGGATTATCTCAAGCCAGATGGCCCCCCGTAAATGTGGGCATCCCCTTCTGCTGGCAGCTGGTATAAAAGGCCATGTCAAAAGGAGCTGGTCCCTTTTTCCTGCTGCTTGCCTTCTCTTTCACTGGTGAGTTTATATGCTGCTGTGATCAACTCTTTGGATCCCAGTGTAGACTGAGACGGGCAGATCTCCCGGAATCCATCGGGCCTTCAGCACCAGACTGGTACTACTGAGACATCCAGCCTCATGGACTGAGCAACTGCCTGGATTCTCAGCCTCTCCCATGCGGCACAGCTATTGTTGGACTGCTTGGACTCTATCCCATGAGCAAATCAATAAATCTGTATATATACACATATATATACATATATATAAATGTATATATATATTTGTTCTATTGATTCTGTTTCTTTAGAGAACCCTGATATACTCACTAAGCCATTTCACCAGTCCCCAAAGTTATTATTTTTAAACCTTCATTTTCTCATCTGTAAAATCATTATAAACAATATCTCTGTTACAGATTATCTTATAGTTTGTATGAAAAATACAATCTAGAATGCTTGGTCCAGTACCCAATACAAGGTAAGTATTCAGGATAGATTTGGGGGTTACAACAACTATAATGGGGGGGCTGGAGAGATGCTCTGCTCTTACAGAGAACCTGGGTTCCATTCCCACATGGTGGCTAAGAACCATCTTTAAGCCAGACGTGGTGGTGCACGCCTTTGATCCTAGCACTCAGGAGGCAGAAGCAGGCAGATCTCTCTGAGTTCAAGGACAGCTGGGGCTACAGGAAGTATAGGGAGACCCTGTCTTAAAAAAAAAAACAAAAACCTATAATGTACTGTTTGGCAGCATATAAACAGTCAAAAGGGGGGGAATCCTCTCATTGCCCAGTTCCATATTTGGAATGCCATTTTACAGAAGCAACATCAAGACTGACAAAAGTACGAGAGGAAGGTGGCAGCAGTATCAGTGATGTCACAGGTGCAAACACAAGAGCAAGGCTGATTCCAGTCACCATGCAAGGTGTCCTGACTGAAGAAGGCTAGCAATAGCTAACAAGAGGAGAAATCCAGAAGTTAATTCTTGTAAAGGCAGTGATCTCTAGACACCTAATAAAGGATAAAAGCAAGGCCAAACTGAATTGATTAGAACAGTGCAAGCTACGTGTCTGTAGAATTCCTGACTTTTTCTTATCTCTGGCTTAGGTATCTTCTTTCCTACTATCTAGTAAATGCTAAAAAGAACTAAACCTATCCCCCACTCCCACCTAGACATAAACAATTCTGCAATTTTTTTAGTTAGCTCCAATAAAAGGCTTTGAAGAAGCTGGAATAGAAACATTACATAATGCATGTGTTTGAAAAACAAGTTTTGAAAAGTTTAAAAGACATGACAAAACATCAAGGCAATTCAAGATGAAGTTTCAATACCCATTTGTTATGGCATTAGACTCTGGAAAATAAGTAATATTAACTGCAGGCTAAAAAACACCCAGGATTCCAGCAGTCTCTTCTACTTTCTTGATTTAATAAAAAGCACAAAGTTCTTACATTTGGAAAAACTGATGGCAATTAAATTCAATTCATGGCCTATGAAGAAAAAAAAACCACAACTATAATGGTAAATACTCAAAGGATCAAACACTGAGAAATGCTTCGTGGCCACTCTACAAGCTTGGGAAACACTAATGAGAAAGAAGTGGCCCTGAACATCAGAAGCTCTGCTTAACTCAACTCTACACTGAAGTCTTTGTGAGCAACATGGCCTTTTGGTAGATTTAATTTGCTGGGAACTGCACGTGCTTGGTATGTGAACATTGCTTGTTTTTTAATTTAGCATTTTTTATGAATCTCATGGGAATAAATAGCATATGAAATCTGCAAGATGACATTTAAAGCTTTCAAGTTTAGACATTCAGCAGTTTACTTGTAAGAGATTCTACAGCATAAAATGACAACCATGAGAAGTTCAAGTATTCAAGGTTATTTCATCAAAAGAGAAAATCAGTATGATTTTTAAAAATGTTATTCAAACAGAAGAAAGATTATACCAAATATAGGTCATTCTAAAATCTTTTGAGACAGAAAGAAAACACAAGACTTTAAGACAATTTCATATATTAGATAAGACACTAAATATGGTAGCATAACTAGATTAAATAAGACTGAATTAGTACAGCACACTCAACTTTAGATGTGATTTAGCTTTGAGAATAGAAATGCTCTGTTCATGATTCCACAAGAAATAGGATGCACACTATATTGAAAAAATAGTCGTGGAAATGTCTCAGTCCAATTATATAAACTCAGAATTCTTATCTTTTAGGCCATTCATTAAAAACCAGTACAGTATTTCATGATCATGTAAGCTAAAGATGAAATGCTGTGCAGTCTTAATATAAACAGTGTAAAGGGTTTTTTGGTTTGTTTTTTTTTGGGGGGGGGTTGGTGTTTTTGAGACAAGGTCTTCCTGTAGTCCCTGGCTGGCCTGGAACTGGCTCTGTAGATAAGGCTGGCCTTGAGCTCACAGAGATCCACCTGCCTCTGCCTCCTGAGTGCTGGGATTAAGGGCGGAAGTTCCTTATATTCCCAAAGTAATCTCAGAAGAAAATACCTATACACAAAGTTCTTACTAATGAAGTCCATCTGTGCAGTTGCAGCAACATGAATCTTTACTTCTTTTGTTCCTCCGGCTTGCCTCAGGTAATCCACTGTCCACTTGCTTGTACATGCCCCCAAGTCAATTCCTTCCAATACAAGAGGCTTTCTCTATAAGGAAAGTGAAAATTACAACAAAACATTGTGAAAATCAACAGTGTATCAGGAACTGCATTTGGTAACAGTGACAGGCTTTGATTCTTGATCTTAAGATGCTCAAACTTAAAGCTTTTGATAGTTTGTGCTGTTGCTAAAACATGCAGAAGAACCACATCATACAGCTAGAACAAAACTTTAAGAAAATAGCATCATCAACAAATGCTATCAAAATAAATTCAAATTTAGATTAAATTATTTTCATAGTATATCGAAATTTAAATAATTAAAACTTTATATCATAATCAAGTATTTTTGTAACTTTTAATTTTGATATACCATTTTAAACTTTTTTTTATGGCCAGGGTCTCCCTAGTCCTAGCCCACTCTCTGGGCAAGGCTAGACTCAATCTCACAGAGATCCACCTGCCTCTGTTTCCCAAGGGTTGTGATTAAAGGTGCATGCCATCACACCCAGCACCATTTTAAACTTTCTAAAAAATTGCAAGAACGTAAGAATTTCCATATGCTCTCTACCTTGACTCAGCAACTTTTTAATATTTTGTTCCATTTGCTTTGTTCATTTATCACATGCTCACCATCTCAGTGTTTAGAGATGGACATATTAAACTTAATTTTTCTGAACTATTTCAAGGCTAAATTTCTGACATCATGTCTTCATCTCCAAAAACTTGAGTATATTTTCTGAAAACAAAGATATTTTCTTATATAATGACAGGGTAACAAAGTTGTATTTCACTCTGACATATTACATAATCCACCATTCATATTTGTATTTCACTAACTGTCCCGATAATTTCCTTTTGAATTCTTGCCCTGACTCAGAATTCAGTCTGAGGCCACATCAGACTGATTCAGTGGCCATGTCCCTTTTAATCTGGAAGAGCTCACTAGCCTTTGTCTTCCATGACCTTGATATTTTTGACCAAACAGTCCAATTATTTTGCTGAATGCCCTTGGATCTGGGTTTAAGTAAAGTTTCTTCATGATTAGATTTTAGGTCAAGCAATCTGAGTAAGGAAAGTTCCACAGGAGGAATATTCTGGTCCTCCAAGGGTACACAGGGTAATGCTTGACACTCTACCCCAGAATGTATGTGGTCCTTGTGCCTCCACCTCCCAAGTGTTGAGGGTGGCAGGGATCTCCAAATTTACTAATGTCATTTTGATTCTCAAATTATCCCAGATTAAGTTAGTGAGTCTCTTAAGGCTGGTTCTTGTGACTTTTTAAATTAAACATTTCATTACTTTATGGCAAAACGAAACAATCTAATAAGTACTTTCTCTGCCCAGCCCTACAATTGATCATGTTTTTAAGAAATTTTAGTTGCTTTTCTGTAGGAATTTTTCTTGTTGACATTTTCATGCATACTTGTAACATATTTTGATCCTATTCATCTACTCTAATGGGGATATTTTAGTGGTATATCATAACATCTGCCTTCTCAGTACTGAGAGCTATGAAACATGTAAGAGCATGTGCATACCCCCCAAATATACACATACATCTAGATATTCAATTTTATTTATCTCTGACCAACCATGTATCATATGTACACACACATATACTTAGTACATGTATGTATGAATGATGCACACAAGGTTAATTCTAGTCTTTACTGTTTTTATTATTGTTGTTCAACAAAAGCAACCTAATTCCCACTGTTGATGTTTAATCATTTGAAAACTCCCAGAATTTGCATAACGCACTTTCGGAATTGCTAACTCACACCACTAGAACTGTTTTCAGCCCTTTTCATCTTTAGACTGAGGATATACAGTCAAAGTATTATAACAATTTCTCACCCTTGTAGATTTTTAAATTGTTTTAGAATGTAAAACATTAACATGATTCCCCCAAGTCAAAGACTACAGGAAAAGGTGGGCTACCCACACTTGTCTCATACACTCCCAGATATCTCCACTGTCAATTTCTTACCTACCAATTCTGCATTTCTTTGCTTCAAAGAGCTCAAAAACATACATTTGCTTATTTATCTCCTTTTTATGAAAACACAAAACCTTATGTACTTTCTTTCATAAATTGCTTTTTTAAAAGAATTTTATGTATGTGTGCTTTGCCTTCATGTATGTAAGTGTACTATGTGCAAGTGATGCTCAAGGAAGCCAGAGAGGGCACTGGATTCCCCTGGGGCTGGAATTACAGACAGAGATTAGCCTCTTGTGTGCTCTGCAAACTGAATTTAGATCCTCTACAAGAACAGTCAGTGCCCTTAACCACTGAGCCAACTCCCCAGGCCCTAAGCATACATACTTTGAAAATTATCAATTCAAACATCTCCTTTATTTTATTTATAGCTTAGAACATCAAAGTGTAAATGCACAATAATTTATCCAGTTTCTTTCCCACATAGACACTTAGCTGATTTCTAATAATTTATAGCATTCTATGAATATATAGTCATATTGTAGGAGAAATAACTGCAGAGTACTTTTTGTGTGTGTGTGTGTGTGTGTGTGTGTGTGTGTGTGTGTTTTTGGTGTTTTTGAGACAGGGTTTCCCTGTGGCCCCAGCTGTCCTGGAACTCACTATGTAGATCAGGCTGGCTTGGAACTCACAGAGATCACACACACACACACACACACACACACTCAAAGACATGAAAATAGGAGACTTATTGACAAAAAGTATTTACAGGAGTACAGGAGTGGGTAGTAGGGGTGAAAATGGCTAGGTTATAAAGTAACCAACCACACAGTTTATGAGAAGTGTCAAGAGGTGCATTAGCTGGGTATAAAGTGTGGGAGGGGCTATGTCTCCACATCCAAACCAAAGGTGCATTATTAAAGCTTAAAGTTGATAATTTTTACCCATACAAGTGATAGGCAGTAGTAAACATGTAGCTTTAATTTCTCCTACAGTTGAACATCTATGTTTAAAGGCTATTTTAATGTGGGTTTTTCTTCTCCCAACTATATGCTTCTTTTCTATCAATATTTAGTCTGTTCCTTAACTCCCCCCATTTAAAATTTTCAAGGGTGTATGACCTTTTGACTTTGTGACATGATGCTGTCATCTACAAATATGTTGGGCCACCAGCTATCCTAGGATGCATGCAGCTCTTAGACACAGGTTGGACACATCTGAAAGCCTTTTTACTGTCATTTTCATGATATCCATGTTGAGAATATTTTCACCCAGTTAGGATATGTCTTTTCAACTTTGTTAATAGTATGTTGCACAAATTTACATAGTCAAACTTCCATCTTTTTCTTTTATTATACCTGAAATAAGTTATATATAGAAAGCCTTCATAGAGATATAGGCTATAAAGACATTTACCCATATTTTCTTGTCCTTGTATAATTTATTTCTCATGTTTTTCCAATCCAAATTTATTTTTGTATATGGAGAGAGATCTACTATCATTTTCTAAGTGACTACTTGGTTATCTTAGCAACACTAGAGCAGTGAAACTACTCTGTTTGATATTCTAATAATGAATAGGTATCATGGATTTGACTAAACTCACAAATGTATACCAACAGTGAATCTTAAACTATGTATGTAGTGTTCCAGTGGGGAATGTTGGTAATAGAAGAGAATATGCATCTGTTGTTACAGTAAGTATAAGACATTTCTGTACCTTCTCACCAATTTTGCTTCAAAGTTAAGCTGCCAACTTTGGCCCCACTGATTTTTGAGATGTGATGTCCTGTTAATTAAACATTAAATCTGTATATGAATGTAAATTTCTGAACACACAGAGATAGAGTTTTTCCTGGACTTTGTATTCCATTCCTCTAATTTGTAGATTTTTGTACTGGTACTGCATGTCATGTCTGTAATAGTATTTTATACATGTTAAAAACTGAATGGGACCATGCTCCCTCATATTTTCCTTTTTGTTGTTTCTATCTAGAAAGGTCTTTTTTTCTGAGCCGGGCGTGGTGGCATACACCTTTAATCCTAGCACTCAGGAGGCAGAGGCAGGTGGATCTTTGTGAGTTCAAGGCCAGCCTGGTCTACAGAGTAAATTCCAGGACAGCTGGGGCTACAGGGAAACCCTGTCTTGAAAAGACAAAAAAAAAAGTCTTTTTTTCTAATTTTGTCATTTCTAGTTTACCCCATTATTAATATACGAGTTTGCTGTAAACTTTCTACTTGATGAAATTTAATTGTAGCATGGACTGTCCTCCGAAAGACTGACCATGGACAATGCCTTCTTCCCAAGTTCAGTTGCTCAGGCTTGCTCAGTGGGGGGGGGGGGGGGCAGAGAGAGTCAGTCATGCCTTCCCTCCAACCACCTAGCCTGAGTTGTATGTGGGGGAGGGACTAAAGATCTGAGCAGGAGAAGCTAGAAAGAGGCTGCCAGGAAGTCACAGGGTCTCTGTATGGCCTTAGTAGGGTAACCCCCCCACACACACACACTTCCATAAGTACCCTCCCCCATCCACTGCTCTGTTAGAAAGCTCAAATAAACTCACTAGGATTTTCCAAACTGCAGTTTGGGGAATTTGTACCTTGCTTTGTCTTCAGGGACTGAGAGGAGGGAGCTGGACACCACATGGCCTCCCAGAAGGAATTTTAGCAACTGTTAATAATGCTTCCTAGCCGGGCATGGTGGTGCATGCCATTAATCCTAGCACTTGGGAGGCACAGGCAGGTGGATCTTTGTGAGTTCAAGGCCAGCCTGGTCTACAGAGTGAATTCCAGGACAGCTGGGGCTACAGGGAGACCCTGGCTCAAAAAGTGAAAAAAAAATGCTTCCTTTGTGACATACTGTGCTGGGATGATTAGTTACAAAAAAAAAAAACAACAACAACCTTTTGTATGCATCTTACAATCTTCACAACACTACAGGGTAGTGTGGGCATCCTACTCCTAACTCATGTTGAGGCAGAGACAGGGAGAGGACAAGCACAACCTAGCCATCACTAGAATCCAAAATAAAGCCCCTTCTCTAGACTGGTAACTACCTAAAGAAAACTTGAATCTAAAACATATAATCCCCAAACCTATATTTCTATGACTTTGTTGTTAATTCAGAGTCTTGCTCTATAGCCTTGGCTGGCCTGAAACTTAGGATCTCCTTTCCTGAAATGCCGGAGTTATGACCACTCTTACAGACATAAGATGGAGAAGATGGTTAGGTGTTTCTTGTTCATCTGCGTTGTCCTGTCTTGAACAGACTTACTATAACTGATCAAGCCAGAAAGAAAAGGCAAGGTTAAGACAACACAGAAAGGGAAAGGAGCCCCTCATCCTAGAATCTGAAATCTCTCACCAGCTGAGGGTTAATACTGTTAATTAACAATTAACTGTTAATTAACAATTACCAAAATCTGCTGTGAAGGGTATGTACACGTAAACAATATTCCTTTTATTAAAAACATATTTCATGGGCTGGAGAGATGGCTCAGCAGTTAAGAGCACCGACTGCTCTTACAGAGAACCCGGGTTCAATTCCCAGCACCCACATGGTGGCTAAGAACCGTCTTTTAACTCCAGTTCCAGAGGAATCCAACGCCTTCTTCTGACCTCCATGGCATTGGTGCACCAACCTACATGCAGACAGTACACATAACCCCTTTATTGTTTATTTGTTATTATTTGAATGAGAATGTGGCCCACAGGCTCCAAGTATTTGGACATCTTGTGTCCAGCTGGTGGCACTGTTTGCAAGGTTTTAGGAGGTGCAGCCTTGCAGGAGGAAGGGCATCACTGAGGCAAGAGTTCTTATGCCTTGCCAAATTTCTAGTCTCTGTTTCTTGTGGCTTCTTGACAATATGATGCTTGGCCACCTCTGCTGCCATACCCCCCCACACACACCCCCTACACACACTCATTATGGACTCTTAATTCAGGAATTGTAAGCCAAATAAACTCTTCAATAAGTTGCCTTGGTCACAGTGTTTCATCACAACAAAGAATAGTGACTAATACTATGACCAAGTATGGCTTTTCTCTTTTCCCAGCTGTAAACCTACAAATTTATAGGTCTCTCACAAACAAGAATAAAATACATGACTTAATCCCCTTGTTCAAGCTTTGTGACCCCTAGTTTTACCTGATCAGACTGTAATCATACCCAATGCACCTTTCTATTAATGGCCTGAACTTAATTAAGTTTATGTTAAAAACTCCTCCTAGTAGGGACTGGAGAGATGGCTCAGTAGTTAAGAGCACCAACTGCTCTTGCAGAGGACCTGGGTTCGATTCCCAGTACCCACATGGCAGCTAAGAACCGTCTTTAACTCCAGTTCCAGGGGAATCTGACACCCTCTTCTGACCTCCGCAGCACTGCACAACACGGGTGCACCAACTTACATGCAGACAGTACATTCATACACATAAGAAATAATTAAAAAAAAATTTTTTTAACTCTCCCTAGTAAACTTCAACTCTGCTTCAATATAACTGTAGAACTTTTTTCTTTACTCTTGGAATATCTACCACAGTCCTTATTCTATTTTTTCTGAAGCCTGGACTCTTGCAAAGTCCTGCAATCTAATTATTTGTGTGTGTGTGTGTGTGTGTGTGTGTGTGTGTGTGTGTGTGTGTGTGTATGTGTGTGTCTTTTTGAGACAGGGTCTCCCTTTAGTCCCAGCTGCCCTGGAGCTCGCTCTGTAGGGCTGGCCTTGAACTCAGAGATCTGCCTGCCTCTGCCTCCCGAGTGCTGGGATTAAAGGCGTGGCCCTCCACGCCCGGCTTGTTAGTTATACCTTAAAGAACTAAAAGATAAGTCTTAACAACAACCTAGGTTAGAACCAAAGAAGTATCCCGCAAGATCTACACTTTAGGAAACCCGACACAAGAATGGCTCGTGAGTCCGGAGTAGCTGCAGCCAGTGAAGAACGTTGGCAAAATGCTTGGTGCCCTCAGCCCTCCAGGGTCATCCCACTCTCCAGAAATGTGGGGCTATTTTCTCTGGAGTTTTTTTAATCCACCAGGGGTCGACACGTCCCTTGCTCCCTTTCCCTGCCGGTAAGCTACCTGGCGTGCGGCTAGTTCCGATGCCTCTTCCCCACATCCTGGCTCCCAAGAAAGCCGGCCTGTTCCGAGTGCGTCTCCTGGCTTCCCGGAATGGTCTCCTCACCTGTGGGTAGAGATGCTCCAAGAACTGCTCCCGGGAAACGCCCTGAAGCCGAGGAACCACAAAGCCCTGGCTGGCCATGGCTGCTTCGGCCAGCCTTCAAAGACTTGGGGACTCGGGCTTCAACATGTTCTTCGGCATAAGATCCGCCGGAAACACCAGCCGAGGAGAAAAGGTCCGCGAGGCTGACTGAAGCCAGCGGGCGACAGGTTCACATCGCGGGCGGGAGAGCCGCGGGCCTCTGCTGCGGACCCTGGGTGGGCTGACCCCGCAGAGGTGGCACCACAGGCGGGTTCTGCTTCCAAGGCCCCTTCCTGACCGGCGAAGGTGGTTTCCCTCCGGCACCCTTTCTCTGCAGCGCCACCATGTAGAGGTGAAAGGTCACAAACATGGCGCTGGTCGCCCGTCTGCTTTCTGGGCCGCTGCCCGGCTGGGCCACCCGGTTCCGGACTCCCGGAACCGCTGAGGTGAGGCTGTTATTTGCCGAATTCTGTTGCTTGTGCCGCCGCCGCCTGGGCTCGAGCGCGGCCGGGTTCCCTCGCTGCTCTTGGGTCTCCTCGACTCCCGCACTGCGTGCCTGGGGCCCCCGGCGGCCGCTGCTCAGCCCTGCAGAACCGCCCCCAGCCCTGGCTTCCTACCCTGCTTGTCCTCGCCGCTGCTACTCCACGGAGGAGCAGCCCCAGAAGCACCAGAGGACCAAAATGATCATCGTGGGATTGCCCAACCCCATCAACTGGATCCGGACGCGAATTTATGGCTTCCTTATATGGGCCTATTTCGACCAGGAGTTCAGTATCCCTGACTTCTTGGAGGGGGCGATGCAGGTTTGTTGGCTTTCCTAGTTGGCCTGTGTGCCTCTCACGCATTTAGCTGTTACCTGCACGTGTTGGGTCAAGTTTAATGGATGAGATGATGGTGAGAAAAAAGATTTCCTAAGTACTGCAATACCATTTCAGGGAGAAAGCCAGGCAGAACTTCCTATCAGCTATTTTCCAGAGCTACCCTACCTATATTCCTTAAAAGATGATGGTGTTGGAGATGGAAGTCAGCAATTTTACCCTTTCGAGGAGTTTGCTGAGCCTTCTGGGTGCTGATAAGTGCACAGCACCCAGCACACTGGGAGTGCTTAGGCTATGGGGATTCATAGCACTCACTTTGCCCATTTTGACCTTCTGTCTGAGGGACCAATAATCTCCTGCCTTATAAAGATCATTTTGAATCCTAGAATTAATTGCAGATATTAGGTATACATGTATTTTTCTAGGATGGAAGGCTCCTTGAACTTTCCCTTCGATTTTCTTGTTTGTCATTACCTAGCATTGCAGAGCTATTGATACAGAGATAGCACTTGGGAGGCAGAGGCAGGCGGATCTTTGTGAGTTCAAGGCCAGCCTGGTCTACAGAGTGAGTTCCAGGCCACCTGGGGCTACAGGGAGACCCTGTCTCGAAAAGACCAAAAAAAAAAAAAAAATGTCTTGATGTCGGGGGCTGGAGAGATGGCCTGGCGGTTGGGAGCACCGACTGCTCTTGCAGAGGACATAGGTTGGATCCCCAGCATTGCGGCTGAGAACCGTCTTTAACGCCAGTTCCAGGGGAATCCGACTCCCTCTTCTGACCTCCGCAGCATTGCACGACACAGGTGCATAGACCTACATGTAGGCAGTACATTCATACATAAAAAATAAATTTAAAAAAAAGTCTTGATGTGTTCCCCTGTTCATATCCCCATAGGTCATCAATATCATAATTTCACAATATTGACAGTATGCTGGTATTTATATTTTACTCCTAATTTATTTCAGATTATTCCTCTAATCACAGCCGTTTATACTTATTCACATGACCTATTAGTTATAAGTAAATATCTACAATTTTATGTTATCAGTGTCAGTATTCCCTCCTGTTCCCTTTCTCCTTGAGTCAGTTCTTGACTAATACATCCATTTACAGAAAAATGAAAAACAGCTAGCTTGATCAATATGCCTACCCCAGCAGCATGATGAAAGGGTAGGCCTCTGCTTGCCCGTGATCTCAGTGTCAGTTGTACATGTAGAGCTAAATTGGTGTGATCCTGCTGTTGATTCTCCACAGTGCCCACATGTGAGTGTGTCCACCTCATACTGCATACATGACTGCACCAATTCATTCATGTGTCAGGAATGGGTATCTCCCCACCATCAACACGAATCAGGCCGTAGTCCCCATTTGCTCTGAACAAAGAAGTTTGGAGCACTTTTTGGATCACTATCTGATCCTAGCTGATAGCTGTTTTAGTCTTTCTTACAGTTAAACTATATTTCCGCTTCTTTATCATCCAGTCTATATGCACTTTTGCTTTATCTAAGTTGATTTCCTTTTTCTGTTCAGTCATTCTAACTTCCAAAACAAAGAGTGTTTGGGATAAGCTATAGCAATATTTAGTAGTTAACTTAAATCCATGGTTACTGAACATACCATTCAAATCAAGCAAATTAGTTCATCAGCACCTAAAACAACACACATTTTTATAAAAGGACATAACCAGCTGGGCGTGGTGGCGCACATCTTTAATCCTAGCACTTGGGAGGCAGAGGCAGGTGGATCTTTGTGAGTTCAAGGCCAGTCTGGTATACAGAGTGAGTTCCAGGACAGCTGGGGCTACAGGGAGACCCTGTCTTGAAAAGACCAAAAAAAAAAAAAAAAAGGACCTAACCAAAACTGCTTTCCTAGTTCACTGTCATGATGCAGCCATGTATTATGTGGGTATAATTCTACAGATTGGGAATAATCTGGTACAAGATCTCCCTGGGTTTTATTTTCTCCTTTGCTATAGGACAATCTCCCAGAAGTAACAAGTTATCTCAGGTTGTGAATATTAGGTAGATCAATTGTGTTGAAATTTTTATTTACTTATTTTGTTTTTAGGACATAGAGTTTTGCTATATAACCCTGACTGGTATGGAACTATGTAATCCTCTTCAAATGCCCAAGTAGTATGATCACACATATTCATGAGCATACCCACTTAAGGTTTTTATTTTTAATCTTACAGCATGAAATTGAAAAGATACTTTGTCTAATTCTTATAAAGGTCTAGGAGGGTTAAACTCAGTGTCCTAGTGAGCACTGTCCAGTGACCCACTCTAGAAGCAGTCTTTGGTCATCCAGAGTCATTGGCATTTGAGAGGCTTATATGAAATCCAGACAGACATTTAGCACATGAACTGAGAAAATATGTGTTCTGATGCTCCACAGACCCTGCTTGTGTTTGTGTGTGTGTCTAGAATATGAGTGTCATGGAGCCTTGCACAGTTTGTTTCCTGAGGCTTTCTTGTGCATCTTAGTCTTTTCTATGAAAACAAGGCTATTTCTAGAAGTGTCTTGAGGTAGACTTCCTATGTCACCAGGATCTTATCAGGACAGCCTTATGATTCATTATTTTGAAGATAATTTGCTTGACCACACAAACTAGAGTCTAATGGTTAGGTTTCCACATAGTGTTTATGATTTTACCCAAATTATCACTCATATTGCATTCCATGCTGGATCTCTGACCATGAGTACCTCTAACATGTTTTTGAACCTTGAATCGACTTGGCTATTTACATTTTCTTAAAATTAAGTTCCAGGTTTATACTAGTTTGCTAGGGCACAGACTGGGTTACTTGAATAGTATTTCAGTATCAAGGAATCAGAGCCATAGGTTTCTGTTGAGGCTTCTGTCTTTGTCTTTCTGTGTCCTCGAATGGCCTTTCTTCTGTGTTTGTGTCTTGACATCTTTATACATGTACACATTTCCTGCTCTAGGATATGTCATGTTAGATTAGGCCTACCCTGACAGCCTCCTTTTAATGTAATCGCCTTCTTAAAGTCACATGCTAAGGTATTAGTGAGTTGCAGGGAGGACAACCCAGCCTATTACAGGTTGTGGTGTCTCCATCTGATCCTACCAGTTCTTCAGATTTCAGCTTCAGTTTTTCTTCTTTTAGGAAGCACTCTGTGGTCAAGATTTAGATTAGGTGCTCTTCTTTTTGTACCCTGTATCACCCTGTTCTTACCCTCTTGAATTTGTCAGATGACTTGTCTCCTTTCCCAAGCAGATGGAAAGCTCTGGTAGAGTCTGAATGTACAGTTTTATTTATCATTGCTAAGTACATGGAGAATAGCAGTTGCTCTTCCCTCTCCTGAAAATGAGACCTTATATTTCAAGTCAAGGTCACTGTCTTAGATCATTAACTAGTTCTTTTTTCTCCCATTCTCTCAAATCTACCTTAGACACATTCAGATGATGGTACAGATCTGCAGGCTTCTTTAATTATTATCTGTGCTTGATTAAAATGTGGGTCATATAATAGTCAAATAATTGTTTACTTCATTATTTTAAAATAAAATATATAGGAATGTTTTTTATTGAGGTATCTAGTGTATATACCCCCACACTGTCATTTCCCAAAACCTGAGACACATAATTAATAGTTGGCTCACTGCTGTATATGTGGCCCTGTCATCTAAGAAAAGGCAACCAGATTAAAATCAGTTATCAACATTATTATATATGTTTTTGACATGGCATTTATCATAAAGTAAGTCTTGGTTACACTTGGGCCTTTAAGTGTGAACATTGTGTGGTAGTATTATATTTTGAAATAATAATTGTCACCCTTCCCCTACTGTTTTTTAAGGCTTTTTCTTATGTGTCCACGTTGCTGTCACAGTGTAAATTTGATCTGTTGGAAGAGCTTGTAGCCAAAGAGGTAAAGTGTGCTTTTAATTTTTCTTTAAAAAATAAATGTCTAACTCTTAGAACAGAATGCTACGTACAAAGTCTTATGCTCTAAAGCAGAGTGTGTGCCAGCACTCCTTTGAGTCATATAAACTTGGAATGACTCCTGCCGCTGAAGGTCTAGCAAGGTAAACGGGGCACGTTCCAGTTCCTTTTGTCTATAATGTTCCATTGGGAATTGTCTAATCGAATGCTTAGATGCCTTTCAGTGTTGTTTTTGAGGAGGAGAAGGTAAGGTAGTAAATTTAAATATAGTTCATGAAAAACATCACTTCTTAAGATACTTTAAGAAATTAACAGTTAAACTAATGATTTTCTTTTTCCCAATTTAGGTGCTACAAGTACTAAAAGAAAAGGTTACCTCACTATCTGATAACCATAAAAATGCCCTTGCTGCTGACATAGATGAAATTGTCCATATGACAACAGGAGACATCTCTATTTACTATGATGAAAAAGGTAATGCTCGCATAGGCAGCTTTAAATGCCCACAGTTGTTCAGATAAACCAAACCAGTAGCCACAGAATGTCATTTTTATCTATATGAACAGATATTTGAAGCATTTCAAAGAAAATGACAGATTTACTGTTTACAGACCTACTCTGAAGAAGTTGGTGTATGGTGATTGTTTCTAAAGCCTTAAAGCATTGCTATCTAGCTCTTTTCCCTAGTACTGTACAGCAGAGAAAATCCAAACTTATATTGTTGAAAATGATCTAAGACAAGCTGCTTCCTTGTCTCAAATCAAAATAATTATGTTTCAGGTTTCCTAATAAAGAAACACTTGAGCATTTAAATAGCCAACTTTGTGTTACATGGAAGGGGTAAAGTCTGAAAGAAAATCGATGTAGGTAGTATCAGATAAAAACTGGTATGAAAGGGAGATTACAAAACTCCAGGATTGAATTTGGAAATAATGGTAAAAGATAGAAGGATGTAGTAATTATCTGGTTCTTTTCCAATGTGTACATTTTCAGCTAGCGCATCTGAAAATTCATTTATTAATTCCTTTTGCACATATTGGTATATGTGTATGAGAATGGCACATAGAAGGTATAGCCTCTGTTCATATACTTCCCATAGCAGTAATGATAGAGGACTCTTAATAGTTAGAAAGTTTTCATATGCAAGTTAATTTGAAATATTTGGAAAAGGATTTGACTTGATAAATATTTTATTTTTGCCCTAATATTTCAAATTACTATCTTTTTTTTTTTTTTTTTTTTTTTTTTTTTTGGTCTTTTTTCGAGACAGGGTCTCCCTATAGCCCCAGCTGGCCTGGAACTCACTCTGTAGACCAGGCTGGCCTTGAACTCTGGGAGCTTCTCTTGCTACGAGCAGGTACAGCTAAGGGAAGGGGAACACAGTGCCCCCCTAGGGCCACTGTAGGGAACTGACCCCTCTGCGCAGAGGTCAGTCGGTTACTTCCGTAACCAACCTGAGAGGTCCTTCCAACTCAGGTCCTCAGCCTGGGGAAGCGGAACATTTCACATCTGGCTGTGCTTTCCCACCTGCCCAAAGACTGCTGGGCTCTGGACAGGAATTTCAGGCTGATGGCCGATGGCCTGTCTTCAGCCTACACCCACTCACAGTTCACTCCACAGCTGGTCCAGCCCCACACCAGATTACCAGGTTGGTGGTCTGATGACTGCTGTCCAACCCACTGGCCACAACACTAGAAATTTAGGCCTGCTTCGGCCTGTATTCACACAGAAATAACAGCCGGGAATTCTGTGTAATGATGGTAATGGAGAATTCGCTTTATTGACTGCTACAACTCGCTTTTATAAGCAAAATGATGTCAGCTCCCAGAGCCAATCACAGACCCCCAGTTCCACGCCACTGCACACTGCTGCTCTGCCTAGCATCATGTGCCTGGGCCACGTGAACTAGCCCCTAATTCAAACTGGATCTTCCCACACTTAGCACTGTCGTGACTAACTGATTTTTACAAGTTTATTATCAGACTTTTACAGCATTGAAGAGGCCTTTCTTCTTTTGGGCTGAAAAGTTGAAATAGGAGCAAAACATGTAGGTTCCTCCACAGCAGGTGTTTGCCCTAAGATTATTTTAATTTTGGAAAATTGTATGGATTGAAAATAATCCACGTAGTATACCTAGAAAAGTGTGTGTTCACAAATTTTAAGTTGCAAGGAAGAGAGCAGAGGCCCTAACAGAATTTTTTTTAAGTCAAAATAGTATGTATTCCGGAATCTTTTTTTTTTTTTTTTTTTTTTGGTCTTTTTGAGGCAGGGTCTCCCTGTAGCCCCAGCTGTCCTGGAACTCACTCTGTAGACCAGGCTGGCCTTGAACTCACAAAGATCCGCCTGCCTCTGCCTCCCAAGTGCTAGGATTAAAGGCGTGCGCCACCACGCCCGGCACAAGGAATCTTAAATTATACCAGCAGGTGCACAAAGTCTGATCTACAGCACATATATTATCTGTTTCTGATTTCAGTTTAGGTATAAGGATGGTAGACCATTATGACTTGTATGTATGTGTATGTTTTCTCTCTAAGGAAGGAAGTTTGTTAACATCCTGATGTGCTTTTGGTATCTAACCAGTGCCAACATCTCCAGTGAAGCTTTAACTGGAGCTAGGGTGTTCCAGGTTAAGTTCGGGGATGAGAATGTGGAAACCAAACAGCTTCTTAGTGCAAGCTATGAGTAAGTATGATCATGCATTCTCGGTGCCATTTTCTGAAAAACGGAAGGTCATATAAAAGTATGAAAACTGGGGGCTGGAGCTATAGCCTAGCAGTTAAGAGCAACGACTGCCCTTACAGAGGACCTGGGTTTGATCCCCAGCACCACATGGCGGCTAAGAACCATCTGTAACTCCAATTCCAGGAGAACTCCAGTTCCAGGGGAATCCAAGACCCTCTTCTGACCTCCGTGGCATTGCACAACACGGGTGCACAAACCTACATGCAGACAGTACATTCATACACATACAAAAAAATAAATAAATAATTTTTAAAAAGGGGGGCTGGAGAGACGGCCTAGCGGTTAAGAGCACCGATTGCTCTTGCAGAGGACCCGGGTTCGATCCCCAGCACCCACATGGCGGCTAAGAACCGTCTGTAACTCCAATTCCAGGAGAACTCCAGTTCCAGGGGAATCCAAGACCCTCTTCTGACCTCCGCGGCATTGCGCTACATGGGCACACAGACCTGCAGGCAGACAGTACATTCATACACATACAAAAATAAAAAAATAAAAAAAATTGCTGGAGAGATGGCCTAGCGGTTAAGAGCGCCGACTGCTCTTGCAGAGGACCCGAGTTCGATCCCCAGCACCCACATGGCGGCCGAGAACCATCTGAAACTCCAATTCCAGGAGAACTCCAGTTCCAGGGGAATCTGACGCCTGCTTCTGACCTCCGCGGCATTGCGCGACACGGGTGCACAGACTTGCATGCAGACAGTACATTCATACACACAGAGAAATAAATAAAATTAATAAAAAAAATTTTTAAGAAAATAAATAAAATTAAAAAAAATTTTTTTAAAGTATTAAAACTAAGGAGAGTTTAAGGAAGAAAAAAATTAAATTTGACAAGCTATTTTATGAAGAAAATCATAAAGACACATTCACTATGAAATACAAATTATTAAAAATTAGAAAGTGGTAATACCTCTGCCTGGTATAGTGGCACACACCTCTAACCCCAGTACTTGGGAGGCAGAGACAGGTAGGTCTCTTGTAAGATCAAGGCCACTCTGGTCTGTATAGCCCATTGCAGGCCAGCTAGGGCTACTTAGTGAGACCTTGTCTTTAAAAAGAAAGAAAAAAGAGAATAGGTAATGCTTCTGAGTTTATCAAACAAGTGTTTCATCTAGCTAAAACTGTGGAACAAACCCTAAAACTCAGTGCTTCTAATAGCCATTTATTTTGCCTGTGATTTCATTACTAAGCACTAGGGCAGCTCAGCTGTGGGGACTTCCCTGCTTTACCTGGCATCAGCTGAGGATTCATTTCCACAGTGTCTTCATCTCTCATGTTAGGCACCTTGGCAGTCTGGTTTCTTTCTCCAAGGCTTCTCTTTGTGGCTTGGCTTTCAGTTTCAGATTAATTAGTCACATTTTACCTGGTGATTATATACCAACAGCTAGAAATTGGAATCTGCTGGGCCAGTAAAGAGAATTAAAACATCATTTGCTTGGGGCTGGAGAGATCGCTCAGCAGTTAAGAGCACCTACTGCTCTTACAGAGGACCCGGGTTTGATTCCCAGCACCCACATGGCGGCTAAAAACCACCTTTAAGCCCAGCACTCGGGAGGCAGAGGCAAGCAGATCTCTGTGAGTTCAAGGCCAGCCTGGTCTACAGAGTGAGCTCTAGGCCAGCTGGGGCTACAGGGAGACCCTGTCTCAAAAAAAAAAAAAAAAAATCTTTTGCCATAGTGGCCTATCACAGTAGTCATAGGATTTGCACAATTTAAAGGGTATCTAGAGACTCTTTTTGTGGAACAGTAAATTGCAATTTCACATTGCAGAAGAGTATGTCAGATGGCAAATAACTTGCCTTCATCTTAGAAAGTTCAAATCTGCCATAGTTGGGTTATTAGTGGGCTAGTCACAAAACATTTGTCATTTCTCATAAGCATTCCAGTTTAGACGTAAAATTAAAGGGACACCATCTGCCCTTAAAGAGATCCTTTTGATTGTAAGTTAGCAAATTATTTAAAAGAAGCATTCTAGGGGCCAGAGAGACAGCTCAGCAGTTAAGAGCACTCACTGGCTGTTCTTGCAGAGGACCCAGTTTGATTCCCAGCATCCACGTGGTGACTAACAACCATCCATAACTCCAGTTCTGGGGGATTCAACACCCTCTTCTGACTGCCGTGGGCATTGTATGACGGGTGCATGTATAGCCATACACTCATACACATATAAATTAAAAAAAATTTTTAAAGATTCTGTTGGTAAATTTAAACTCAAATTTGAAAGAATAAGCAACTAGAATAAATCTATAGAAACACTATTTTTGTTATTTTTGTTTTTTTGAGACATGTCCCTATATAGCCCTGGCTAGCCTTGAACTTACTGTGTAGGCTAGGCTGAACTCAACTCAAAGAGATCCACTTGCCTCTGCCTCCCAAGAACTAGTCATACAGTTATGCACCACCTCACTCAGCTAGTGCGTGCACGCGCATACACACACGTGGGCACACAATTTATTTGAAATAGTAATAATAAGTACTGCTATTATTTTGCCAATAGTATAAAAATTGCTTTAAACAAACATCCCCAAAAGGTCCAAAGGAAGAAGACATACTTTGTTTCACTAAAGTATGTAAGAACTGTATCTTCATTTTTCCACTTGTCTTAAAAGAAGCCTTTAAAAATACTTGGGTATACTCTAAATGTTTTCTATAGATTCAATACTTATATCATTTAAATCTATTTTAGGTTTTTAAAAGATGTCTTTATGGTTACAGATCTGTATCACCAGTACTAAGCTTTGTTTCTTTTGATATTCCTTATTAAGACCTGGGCAGCTTAAAAACATTGTTATTTTACAGACTGATTTAATATATATGTGCCAAACCAAATTCCACCATTTTTCACAAAATTGGTGACAATATGGTTTGTAAAACAACTTTTCTTGTATTTTAGCTCATATGAAGTGCTGCTCAAATTACTGGAGTCCAGTTTGTTACATATGTGTTTTAGTGAATAATGAAAGAACAGTGTGCCAGTTCCTCTCAAGGGCTATCAGATGTTGAATATAGGTCAGACCATTAAAAAAGACTCAACTGATTTAGGAAGTCTTTTCCTACACCTATGTCTTGTAATCTGCTGCCAAGCTTCTCTTCTATCACCTCCAGAGTTTGAGGTTTCACGTTGAGGTCTTTGGTCCATCTGGAGTTGACCTTTGTACAAGGTGAGAGGTAGGGGTTTACTTTCATTCTTCTACAAGTGGTGATCCAGTTTTGCCAACACCACTTGCTGAAGATGCTGTCTTTCCTCCATTGTGTCTTCTTGGCCCCCTTGTCAAATATGAGGTGGCTGAAATTGTATGAGCTCAGGTTTGGATCTTCAGTTTTATTCCATTGGTCAACTGGTCTGTTTTTGTGCCAGTACCAAGCTGTTTTTATGACTATAGCCCTGTAGTATAGTTTGATGTCTGGTATAGCGATCCCCCCTGTATTGCTCTTTTCACTCAGGGTTGCTTTGGCTATTCGGGGTCTTTTGTTTTTCCAAATGAAATTGAGGATTTTTTTTTCCAAGCCTGTGAAGAAACTCTTGGGGATTTTGATTGGGATTGCATTAAATCTGTACACTAGTTTGGGTAGGATGGACATTTTTACTATATTTATTTTCCCAATCCATGAGCATGGGAGGTTTGTCCATCTTCTGATGTCTTCCTCAATTTCCTTTTTCAGGGGTTTAAAATTTTTGTTGTAGAGATCCTTGGTGTCTTTGGTTAGGTTTGTTCCTAGGTATTTTATTGTTTTTGAGGCTATTGTGAGTGGGAAGGTCTCCTTGTAGTCCTTCTTCAGGGCTGTGTTGGGGGGGGGAAAGAAAGGCTACTGATTTTTTGCAGGCAGCAGCAGCTGCACAAGAAAACAGATCGACAATTGACCAAATGGGACCTCATTAAACTCAAAAAGCTTCTGCTTACACAAAGGAAGCAATAAAGGAAGTGAGGAGAAGAGCCACAGAGGGGAGGGGAAAACCTTCACAGCAGATACATCTGACAAAGCTATTAATTTCGGCCTTAGATATCAAGCACTCAAAAAACAAAGAAGAAAGAAACAAATGAAATCACCAAAAGATGGAGCAAAGAAAGACTGAATAAGAGACTTCACAGAGGAGTGAAAGAGATGGCCGAGAACAATCATACTGAAAACGGTGCAACATCTCTGAGATAGAATGGAAATGCAAATTAAAACCACTGAGATACAACCTTACTCCGATTAGACTGGCTAGGATCAGGAAACACGATGAACCAAATGCTGGAGAGGTGCGGGGAAAAGGGAACACTCATCCATTGCTGGTAGGATGTAAACTTGTACGCCACTATGGAAACTTGCGCGTGAGAACCCTTAAAAGACTCAAAATGAGCCTTCCATTGACACCAGTCATACCACTCCGGGTATATACCCACAAGACACAACTTACTGCAAAGATACCTGCACAGCTATGTTTATTCGCTCTGTTCCAATAGCAAAAAGCTGGAACCCCGCCCAGGTGCCCCTCAACTGACGAGTGGATAGAGAAAATGTGGTACATGTTATACAATGGAGTTCTAGCAGCATAAAGAAAGAGGCATCATGAACTTTGCAGGTAAATTAGAAGATGGAATCAAGCATTATTAAGTGGTAACACAGTCCCAGAAAACACGACAAATGGTTTTGTCCCTCTATGTGGATGCTAGTACCAAACAACCCAGATATAAATATTCTCATGGAGAGGGATGCATAGTAAAAGGACAACAACAGAAAGACTGCATCAAAACTGGACTGAAATGGTGAATTGGGAAGGGGGGAGGGGTGGGAGAGGGACACGGATGTATATTCGATCAAGGCATATTAATTGATGTGAGTTCAGCAAGTACTCAGTTTCCTAGACACTGTCTACAGGATACATGGTGTTTTAGGACTTAGTAAAAGTAAATCTGTGTATATTAAACAACATTGGTTACAGACTCTGATAAAAACGGGTAATGCATCTTGAGTAAATGTAAAAAAAAAAAAAAAAAAAGGCCTCAACTTGCTGGCTGTAGTGGGACACGCCTTTAATCCTAGGACTTGGGAGGCAGAGGCAGATGGATCTTTGTGAGTTCAAGACCAACTTGGTCTACGTAGCCAGTTCCAGGACAGCCAGAGCTACAGGGAGACCCTGTCTCAAAAAGACCAAAAAAAAAAAAAAAAGGGCTCAACTGTAGTTGAAAATGTACTTCAGTATGTAGGATATTTTTATTGATTAAATTGGGAAGGTAAACATTTTGATTTTGATTTACCATTAACAAATTAGCTTGTTGTTAAATACTGCTTCTAATTTATGCTTGCAGGTTATATAGTTACCAAGAATATTTGGATTAATGGAAGAATCACATTACTTATAATGTTTCTTGTAGGTTTCAGAGGGAATTTACACAAGGAGTAAAGCCTGACTGGACTATTGCACGGATTGAACATGGGAAGTTATTAGAATGATCTTTTTTGAGGAAAAAAAATCAGCATATGAACTCTTAGTAAATGCCATGAAAGACTAAGGAAGAAAAATTTCAGGACCATTTGATCTTCACTTAATTAAGTCTGTGTACTACTTTTCTGTTATTTGGAAGTACTTCTTGCAGTATGTTGATATGATACAATAAATCACTTTCTACAGATTGTTAAATGTTCTTTAAAAGAGGTCATGGGCTGGAGTGATGGCCTAGCAGTTAAGAGTGCCGACCGCTCTTGCAGAGGACCCGGGTTCGATCCCCAGCACCCACATGGTGGCTGAGAACCATCTGAAATTCCAATTCCAGGAGAACTCCAGTTCCAGGGGAATCCGAAGCCCTCTTCTGACCTCTGCGGCATTGCACGACATGGGTGCACAGACTTGCATGCAGACAGTACATTCATACACATACAGAAATTAAAAAGTATTAAAAAAAATAAAAAATAAAAGAGGTCAAAGTAAAAAGTGAAACTACAACACCACATTGGTGTCATATGTATATGGCTTCTGATGTGACATACATACACAGACTAATTTTATACACATAAGATATTGGAACTACTTATATATCTCTAAATTAGTAGTCATTTGCACCATTAATACAAGAGCGTGTAAGATTTCTGTCAAGTCAGTAACCAGATTTGAAGGAATAAATAAAATTACAGCAGCTTAACCTCTACAGAACATTTGTGTTTGTTCAATATTCACACCAGCAAGGAAATGTAACTAGCCTAGATCCACAAATGAATGAAGAAATTCCACACAATGGAATTTTATTGGTCAGTAAAGAAGAATGAAATCATGACATTTATAAGGAAATAATGAAACGAGATAATTTCTTTTTTTTATAGTGCTTTTATTGATGTTTTGTATATTTCAGACATCATTTCTCAGTTCAGTTTAGACATATTCCCCTTTCCCTTCCCTCCACCCCACCCCAGATCATGCATTCTGCCATAAATGTCTTGCATCTTTCATTCCATCTTTTTTTTTATGTTTAGGAATTCACATTTTCCTCCTTTAATTTTATATTCTAAAATATTAATACATACTTTCCACACATATACTGTAATTACAGAGTCTGGAAGTAAGTGGTGGATCTATTCTAGAGCCTGTTAAGACAATTACATTGTAACAACATAGTTACTTTCAGATAAAAAAAAAAAATGACAATAGTATTGTTTATCTTGCCTTTCATCTGGGGATTTGGTGTTAGCATCCACAAATGAGGGAAACCACTGCTTGTTTTTCTGGGACTGTGTTACTTCACTTAGCATAATGGCTTTGAGTTCCATCCATTTACCTGCAAAGTTCATGATGTCATCTTTACTGCTGAGAAGTACTCCATTGTGTAGATGTACTACATTTTTATCATCCATTCATCAGTTGGGGGGCATTTGGGTTGGTTCCACCTCTTCGCTATTGTGAAGAGAGCTGCAATAAACATGGATGTGCATGTATCTTTGTGGTAGGATGAGTCTGTGGGTATACCCAGGAGTGGTATGGCTGGGTCAGGTGGTAGGCTCATTTTTTTTAAAGGTTCATCACACTGCTTTCCATAGTGGTTGTACAAGTTTATATTCCCACCAGCAATGGATGAGTGTTCCCCTTTCCCTACAACCTCTCCAGCATTTGGTGTCTTTTGTGTTCTTGATCTTAGCCAGTTGTATCAGAGTGAGATGATATCTGAGAGTGGTTTTAATTTGCACTTCCTTAATTATTAATGATGTTGAACACTTTTTAAGATGTTTCTCGGCCATCTTTAATTCCTCACTGGTGAAGTCACTGTTCAGCTCTTTACTCTTTACTTTTGAGTAGGTCATTTGTTTTCTTCCTTGTTTTTTGAGTAGTCTATATATTCTTGATGTTAATGCTCTGTCAGATGAATCACTGGTGAAGATTTCCTCCCACTCTGTGGGTTTTCTTTTCACTTCCTTGATTGTTTCTTTCACTGTACAGAAGCTTTTGAGTTTGATGAGGTCCTATTTGTTGACTGTTGAACTTATTTCCTGTGCAGCTGCTGTCTGATTTAGAAAGTCTTTTCCTAGACCTATGTCTTGTAGGTTGTTACCAACTTTTTTTTCTATCACCTTCAGGGTTTTGGGTTTTACATTGAGATCTTTGATCCACTTGGAGTTGATTTTTGTACAGGGTGAGAGGTAGGGGTTTCATTTTGTTCTTCTACAAATGGTAATCCAGTTTTGCCAGCACCATTTGCTGAAGATGCTATCCTTCCTCCATCGAGGGTTTTTTTGCCCCTTTGTCAAATATGAGGTGGCTGAAATTGTATGAGCTCAAGTTTGGATCTTCAGTTTTGTTCCATTGATCAGGTCTGTTTTTGTGCCAGCACCAGGCTGACTTTATGACTATGGCCCTGTAATAGCTTGAAGTCTGGTAGAACAGTCCCCCCCCCCCCCGTATTGCATTTTTCACTGAGGGTTGCTTTAGCTATTCGGGGTCTTTTGTTTTCCATATGAATTTAAGGATTTTTTTTTTCCCAAGTCTGTGAAGAAGCTCATAGGGATTTTGATTGGGATTGCATTGAATCTGCATATCAATTTGGGTAAAATGGACATTTTTGCTATATTAATTTTTCCAATCCATGTACATGGGAGATCTTTCCATCTTTTGATGTCATTTTCAATCTTCTTTTTCAGGGGTTTAAAATTTTTGATGTATAGATCATTGGTATCTTTGGTTAGGTTTGTTCCCAGGGATTTTATTATTTTTGAGGCTATTTTGAGTGGGAAGGTCTTATATTCCTTCTCCACTTGTTTATTGTTGGTATAAAGAAAGGCTACTGATTTTTCCAGGTTAATTTTGTATCCTGCCACTTTACTGAAACTCTTAATCATTTCTAGAAGTTTTCTGGTGGAGTTTTTAACATCCCTTAGGTAAACCATCATATCATCTGCAAAAAGGGATAACAACTTCTTTTCTGATTAGTACTCCTTTAATTTCCTTCTTTTGTCTTATTGTGCTAGCAAGCATTTCAAGCACTTTGTTGAAGAGGAGTGGTGATAAGGGGTAGCCTTGCCAGGTTCCCACCTTTAAGGGAAATGGTTCCAGTTTTTCTTCACTTAGGATGATGTTGACAGTGGGTTTGCTATATATAGCTTTGATCATGTTGAGAAATGTTCCCTTCAGTCCAATTCCCTCTAGGACTTTAATTGTCAAAGGCTTTTTCTGCATCAGTTGAGATGATCGTGTATTTTTTGTCTTTCAGTCCATTTATGTGTTTTATAATATTTATTGATTTACATATGTTGAACCATCCCTGCATCTCTGGTATGAATCCAACTTGGTCATGATGGATGATCTTTTTGATGTGGGTCTGTATGCGATTTGCAATTATTTTGCAAGTTGAGAATTTTTGCATCTATGTTTATTAATGAGATGGGTCTATAGCTTTCTTTTTTGGTTGTATCTTTGCCTGGTTTTGGTATTAGAGTGATGCTGGCTTCATAGAAGGAATTTGGGAGAATTCCCCCTGTTTGTATCCTTCTGAAAAGATTGAATAGTAATGGTTGTAGGACCTCTTTAAATGTTTTATAGAATTCTGCTCTGAATCCAGCTGAGCCCGGGATTTTTTTTTTTTAGTTGAGAGGTTTTTTTTATTACATCCTCAATTTCCTCAAATATTTTGGGTCTGTTTAAACTGTCAATCTCTTTTTGGTTAAGCTTTGTTGGTTCCCAGGATTTCAAATATTCATCCATTTCTCTTAGGTTTTCAAATTTAGTAGAGTATAGGTTTTTTAAGTATTCCATATGATTGTCTGGATCTCTTTATTTATTTATTTATTATTTTGTATTTGTATGAATGTACTGTTTGCATGTAGGTTTGTGCACCAGTGTCGTGCAATGCCGTGGAAGTCCGAAGAGGGTGTTGGATTCCCCTGGAACTGGAGTCAAAGATGGTTCTTTGCCACCATGTGTGTGTGCTGGGCATCGAACCCGGGTCCTCTGCAAGAGCATTCGGTGCTCTTAACCACTGAGCCATCTCTCCAGCCCAGTTGTCTGGATCTTTACTTTGTCTGTTGTGATGTTTCCCCTTTAATTTCATCACTAATACTATTGAGTGGAGTTGCTCTTTTTTTTTTTTTGGTTACTGAGCTAGAGGTCTATTTTGTTTATCTTTTCAAAGAGCCAGCTTTTGGATTCGTTGATTCTATGTATTGTTTTCTTTGTTTCTATTTCATTGATTTCTGCTCTGATTTTTGTGATTTCTTCCTGTCTTTTGGGTTTAGGGTTCACTTGTTTTTGTCTCTCAAGTATTTTAGCTGCAGTGTTAAATCATTTATTTGTTCCCTTTCTGTTTTTTTTGACATGGGCACTTAGGGCTATAAATTTCCCTCTCAAGACTGCTTTTAAAGTATCCTACAAGTTTTGTTGTGTTATATTGTCTTTTTCATTCAGTTCCATGAATACTTTTATTTCACTCTTTATTTCTTTCCTGACCCATTCATTATTCAGGATGGTGTTGTTTAATCTCTACATGTTCTTGTAGGTAGTTGAGTTTATTCTGGTGTTCATATTGAGCCTTATTGCACTGTGGTCTGATAGAATGCATGGAATAATTTCAGTCCTTTTGTATTTGTTGAGATTTCTTTTGTGCCTCAGTATGTGGTCGATTTTGGAGAATGTTCCATGAGGTGCTGAGTAGAAAGTATATTCTCTGGTGTTTGGGTGGAATATTCTGTAGATGTCTGTGAGGTCCATTACATGTGTTGTTCAGATATTCATCCATTTCTCTTAGGTTTTCAAATTTAGTGGAGTATAGGTTTTTGAAGTATTCCATATGATTGTCTGGATCTTTACTTTGTCTCTCGTGATGTTTCCTCTCATTTCATCACTAATACTATTGAGCGGAGTTGCTCTTTCTTTTTTTTTTTTTTTTTTTTTTTTTTTGGTTACTGAGCTAGAGGTCTATTTTGTTTATCTTTTCAAAGAACCAGCTTTTGTCCAATACATGTGAGGTTCTTACATGTATTGTTAAATTCTGATGTCTCTCTGTTTAATTTTTGTCCAGTTGAGCTATCCAATGGGCTCAAAGGGGTGTTGTTATCTCCCATTGTTAGTGTGTTAGGATTAATCTGTGTCTTAAGGTCCTTCAAATTAGTGTCTATAAAGTTAGATGCACCAGAGTTTGGTGCATAGTCATTTAGGATTGTGAAGTCTTCATAGTTAATTGTTCCATTGACAGGGATGTAATGGCCCTCTTTGTCTCTTCTGATTAGTTTCATTTTGAGATCTATTTTGTCTGATATTAGAATAGCCACTCAGGCTTGTTTCTTGGTACCATTCACTTGGAATATTTTTTTCCATCCTTTCACTCTAAGGTGGTGTCTGTCTTTGAGGGTAAGATGGGTTTCTTGTAGACAGCATATAGAAGGATTCTGTTTCCTAATCCATTCTCCTAGTCTATGTCTTTTGATTGAGAAGTTTAGACCATTTAAGGTTATTATTGAGAGATGTGTGTTGCTTCCTTTCACCTTATTTTTTGTTTGCATTCTTGATCTAGGTTTGTATTTACTCTGTTATGCTTTTGTTGCTTTCTCTCTTTAATTGCTTATGGATAGTTGCTCCTTTCCTCTGTTCTTTGGATTGCTT
>VZQC01005058.1:706584-724084 GCA_009823505.1 Rhizomys pruinosus | reverse complement strand
AGTTTCTGACTGTTGTTGGGTATATAAAAGCGAAGGCTAACTGATTTTTCTAGTTAATTTTGTATCCTGGCCATGTTACTAAAACTCTTAATCGTTTCGAGGAGCATCTGGTGGATTAAGCATCCCTTAGGTAAACAATCAGTTGTGACTCATCTCTACGCACTAAAGAGTCTGCATAGTTTGAGCTTTTTCTTTCCGGTCCAATTTAGTACCTTTCTTTTAATGGTATCTTTTTTTTTTTTTTTTTGTTTTTTTTGTGTCTGGTCTTTTCAAAACAGGTCTTCCTGTAGCCCCAGCTGTCCTAGAACTCATATTGTAGACCAGGCTGGCCTTGAACTCACAAAGATCCACCTGCCTCTGCCTCCCAAGTGCTAGGATTAAAGGCATGCGCCACTACGCCTGGCTCTAATTTCCTTTTCTTGCCTTAGTGCCCTAGCAAGTGTTTCAAGCACTATATTGAAGAGGAATGGTGACGGGGGCAGCCTTGCCGAGTTCCTACTTTTAAGGGAAATGCTTCTGTCTCTTCTCCATTTAGGATGATATCAGCTGTAGGTTTCCTGTATATGGCTTTGATTACCTCGAGGAATGATCTCTCCAAACCAATTCCCTCTAGGACTTTAAGCATGAAGGGATGCCAGATTTTGTCAAAGGCTTTTTCTGCATCAATTGAGATGATGGTGTGGTTTTTGTCTTTCAGTCTATTTATGTGTTTTATGATATTTATTGATTTTAGTTGAACCATCCCTGCATCTCTGTTATGAATCCAACTTGCTAATGGTGGATGATCTTTTTGATGTGGGTCTGTATGCAGTTTGCAAGTATTTTGTTCAGAATTTTTGCATCTGTGTTCATTAATGAGATGCGTCTATAGTTCTCCTTTTTGGTTGTATCTTTGCCTGGTTTTGGTGATGGAGTGATGCTGGCTTCATAGAAGGAATTTGGAAGATTTCCCTCTGTTTGAATCCTTCTGAACAATTTGAGTAATAATGGTTGTAAGTCTTTTTGAAATGTTTTATAGAATTCTGCTGTGAAACCATCTGGGCCTGGGCTTTTTTTAGTTGGGAGGTTTCTCATTGCATCTTCAATTTCTTCATATATTATAGGTCTGTTTAAGCTGTTGATCTCATCTTGGTTTAGCTTTGGTGAGTCCCAGGATTTCAGATATTTGTCCATTTCTTCTAGGTTTTCAAACTTAGTAGAGTATAGGTTTTTGAAGTATTCCCTTATGATTGTCTGAATCTTTTCATTGTCAGTTGTGATGTTTCCCTTCATCACAAATTCTATTGATTTGGAGTTGCTCTTTCTTTCTTTTGGTTAACTGGGCTAGAGATCTGTCTATCTTGTTTATTCTCTCAAAGAACCAACCTTTAGATTCATTGATTTTTTTTTTTGGTATGGTTTTCTTTGTTTCTATTTCATTAATTTTTGCTCTGATTTTTGTTATTTCTTCCTGTCTGTTGCATTTAGGGTTCATTTGTTGTTGTCTCTCAAGTGTTTTTAGCTGCAGTGTTAGAGCGTTCACTTGTGCTTTCTGTTTTTCTGATGTAGGCACTCAGGGCTGTAAAATTCCCTGTTAGGACTGCTTTTAAAGTGTCCCATAGGTTTTGTTGTGTTGTATTATCATTGTCATTCAATTCCAGGAATGCTTTTATTTCTTTTTTTATTTCTTCCTTGACCCATTCATTATTCAGGAGAGTGTTATTTAGTCTCCATGTATTCTTGTAGATAGCAAGGCTTATCCTGGTGTTGATAGAGAGCTTTATTGTGTTGTGGTCTGATAGAATGCATGAAATTATTTCCATCTTTTTGTATTTGTTGAAGTTTTTTCTGTGTCCCAGTATGTAGTCGATTTTGGAGAATGTTCCGTGGGGTGCTGAGTAGAAAGTGTATTCTCTGGTATTTGGGCAGAATATTTGGTAGATGTTGTAAGGTCCGTTTGGTGTATCGTATCATTCAGTTCAGATGTCTCTCTGTTTATTCTATGTCCAGCCAATCTGTCCAGAAGACTTAGTGGGGTATTGAAGTCCCCTATTATGAGTGTACTGGGCTTGAGGTCCTGGAGATTTGTCTTTATAGAGTTTGGTGCATATATATTCATAATTGTGAAATCTTCATGGTCAGTTGTTCCTTTGATAAAGATGTAATGGCCCTCTCTGTCTCTTCTGATTTCTTTTACTTTGAAGTCTATTTTGTCTGATATTAAAATAGCAACACCCACTTTCTTTTCGGTACCATTTGCTTGGAATATTTTTTTTTCTATCCCTTCACCTTAAGTTGACAGTGAGGTGGGTTTGTTGCAGAGAGCATATAGATGGGCTATATTTCCTAATCCAATCTCTAGTCTATGTCTTTTGATTGGGGAGTTTAGTCCATTAATATTTAAGGTTATAATTGAAAGATTCATGTTGCTTCCTTTCACCTTACTTTCCATTTGCATTTTTAGTCTCAGTTTCTACTTCTGCAGTTATATTTTTATTCATTTCTCTTTCTAGGTGCCTGGGGATAGTTGCTCCTCTCTTCTATCCTTTGAATTTATACAAGTATTTTCTGAAGGGTTGGTTTTCTGGACATGTATTCTATCATCTTGTTTATGTCATGGAAGATTTTTCTCTCTCCTTTAACTATAATTGACATTTTTGCTGGGCATAGTAACCTGTGTTGGCATCTATAGTCCTTTAACACCAGGAATGCTTTGCTCTGAGTTCTTCTTGCTTTCATAGTTCACACTAAGAAGCCAGTTGTAATTCTGATGGGTTTCCCCTTATATGTAACTTGTTGTTTTTCTCTTGTAGCTTTCAGAATTTTGTCTTTGTTTTGGGCATCTAGCATTTTAACTATGATATGGCATGGAGAGTTTCTTTTCTGATCTTGTCTGTTTGGAGTTCTATGTGCTTCTCGTATTTGTATGGGTTTGTCTTTTTTTAGTTTGGGGAAATTTTCATCTATTATTCTGTTGGTGATCTGATCAATACCCTTCTCTTGGGATTCTTCTCCTTCCTCTATTCCTATGATGTGGAGGTTTGATCTTTTCATAGTGTCCCACAGTTCCTGGTTGTTCCACTTTTGTGTATTTTTAAATTTTTCATAATATTTACTTGAGCTTTTTAGTTGTTCTGTATTATCTTCCAGGTCTGGTATTCTTTGTTCTACTTCCTCCATTCTACTTCTGAGGCTTTTTCCATTCCTTTCCTCTTGATTGGATGAGTGTTCTATTTCCTTTTTCATTTCATCCTGTGATTTCTTTAGTATTTCCACTTCCTTTTGGAGCATCTCAATCTCTTGTAGCTCCTTGCTTTGCTGGTTGGAAAGGGAAGCTCCTTGCTTCCTTTTTCAGTGTTTCCACTTCCTTCCAGAGTTTGTCATTTTCTCTTTCTATTTCTTTCTGGAGTTTGTCATTCTCTCCCTTTAGCTCTTTCCGAAGTTTGTCATTGTCTCCCTCTAGGTCCTTCTTGAGTTTTTCATTCTCTCTCCTTAGTTCTCTGACTTGTTCTTTGTTCTTTGATTTCTCTGAATAGGTCTGCAGTTGTTCCTCTAAGATCTGTGTCCTGGGTCACCCTAGGGGGATCCTACTGTAGGACTCTCCCACAGGATTGGTAGAGCTTGGTATGGAATTATCCTGCAACTTTCCATGGGCAACATTATCCAACAACCCAGAGATAGATGTATCCAACAATCGACCTGGCTGAAGTGCCCCGCTCCTACTTGTGCTTCAGGTGGTCCTGTGAAGTCCCTGATCTAAGCTCCGTGCACTCAAGTCTTACTGTGGCAACAGGCCCACCTTTAATACCAGCTAGCAGGGCGACTCTGCTGGGGCTGGAGAGATGGCTCAGTGGCTAAGAGCACTGACTGCTCTTACAGAGGACTTAGATTGGATCCCCAGCACCCACATGGCAGCAAGCAACCACCCATAACTCCAGTTCCAAGGGATCTGATCCCTTCCCCCTCTTCTGACCTCCTTGGTCATTGCACAACCTGGGTCCACTTAACTCACATTCAGGCAATATAATCACACATAAAAATAATGAAAAATAAAAGAACAACAGTAAAAGTTAAGCATCTGTGATGGTTGATATTGATTGTAGGGGGCTGGAGAGTGGGTCAGTGGTTAAGAATATTGGCTGCTCTTGCAGAGGGCCAAGGTTTATTTCCCAGCACCCACATGGTGGCTAACAATCATTTGAAATTCCAGTTCCAGCAGATCTACCACCCTCTTCTGGCCTCCATGGGTATTGCATAACATGGGTGCACTTACATGTAGGCAGGCAAAACATTCATACACATCAAATAAAAATATATTTAAATTATATATATATTGATTAATTGATTGATTGGTTGACTGAGAATTTGACAGCATCTAAGTTACAAAATAGGCATGTGAGAGATTCTCTATATTAGACTAAAGTGGGGAGACCAACCTTCACTAGGTGGCACCATTCCCTGCACTGGGGTCCTGGCCTTAATAACATGGAGAAGGGAACTGAGCACTAGTACCCATCAGCTATCTGCTTCCTGGCTGGATGAAATATGACCAGCCACCACCTCAGATTCCTGTCAACGTGATTTCCCCTCCATGATGAACTGCTCCCTTGAACTGTATGAGACAAAATAAACTCTTTCTCCCTTAAGTTGCTTTTGTCAGGAAATGTTTATCACAGCAACAAATTCGTCACACTTGCAGGAGCTTGAAGTATCAGGTCACACTACACCCAGTAAAGAAGCAATGATCTCTCACAGGCATTCCCCAGAGACTTGACTCCAAGGTGATTCCAAATCCTATCAAATTGACAACACTAACATTCACACATAGAAAATCCAAGATTGCAGGGCGTGGTGGTACACGCCTTTAATCTCAGCACTGGAGAGGCAGAGGCAGGCGGACCTCTGTGAGTTCAAGGCCAGCCTGGTCTACAGAGCAAGCTCTAGGCCAGCTGGGACTAAAAGGGAGACCCTGTCTCAAAAATACCAAAAAAAAAAAACAAAAAAACCCAAGATTTAGAAGCCTAAAGCAGTATCGTTTATTACACTCATCTGTTGGGGATTTGAGCTGGTTTGACCTAGCAGTGGTTTTCATTTGTTTTGTTTTTGCTTCATGTTGGATTGGCTTAGGTCACTTGTGGTGCTGTTTGATCTTTTAAAGGCTTTTGTTAAGCTTCATTGGGGTCTATCTAGAGTAGCATTAACTCTAGAGTCTGTCTCATTGTTAAGAAGTAGCATGTGTGGGATCTCTGCTGGGTTCTCTGATTGATAAATAGGACAAGACTGTGCTAATCAGAGGGGACTCTGACAGAAAATAGAATTCCTGGATACAGTTCAGCTCAGTTGATGGCTCTGCCTGACTTAATGAAGTTTATTATATATTTCAATTTTCAATATTTCAACCAGTATTTCCAAGGAATAAGGATGCTATTCTATGAAAGAAAATTAGTAATAATCATGTAATATCTAATATTGAAGCCATATCTAAAATTCCACCATCTTGAAAATAAAATCAAGAGCCAATCAGTATTTACACACTGCATTTAGTTTTTATGTCCCTTTAGTCCTTTTTAAAAAATTATAATACTTTTGATCTTTTTGGTATTATTTTATAATTTTGAGTAATCTATGGTCATCATTGGTGTACAGCAGGCCCCATTTCCTGAATGAATGTACTTGATCATGTTACTATGGAATCACTTCTGTTACCTGGAAGTTAGAGCTAAAGCTAACTTAATTCAATTCTGCTTTAAATATACTGTCAAGAATGTATGTTATTTGTGCACCTCATACTAGATCAAATTAACTGGCACATAATTTCTGATTGTTACATTGTTTATGGTGATAATAATGAGAACCCTTAGTTGTGAAAGTCATTTTTCTCTTTTACAATTAATGAGGCTGGAGAGATTGCTCAGTGGTTAAGAGCAATCTTGGCTGTTCTTGCAGAGGACCTAGGTTTAAATCCCAGCACCCACATGGCCTCTAACAACCTTCATTAACTTCAGTTCCAGGAGACCCAATACCCTCCTCTGACCTCCACTGGCATTGCATGACACAGGTGCACTTACATACATGCAGGCATAAAACACTCATACACATAAAACAAAAATAAGGAAAATATTTTTAAAAGCAATCTTTGAGGTAATACTTTGATACCGCCTAAATACTCTGCTCAAGCAATCATTCACAGGCTGCATGCAGTAGGCTGAATAATTCTGGCAACACACCTGAAGATGGCCACATCCTGATCCCTAAAACTGTCTGCGGCTGTGATGTCTCAGATGGCAAAATGAGACTTTGCAGGAGTAATGACATTAATGGGCTAGTGATGAGTGATTACACTGGATTATTTAGGCAGGCTCGATGTTACCACAGTGTCTAATTAAGAAGAGGTAGGGGGGCTGGAGAGATAGCCTAGCGGTTAAGAGCACCGACTGCTCTTGCAGAGGACCCAGGTTCGAACCCCAGCACCCACATGGTGGCTAAGAACCATCTGTAACTCCAATTCCAGGAGAACTCCAGTTCCAGGGGAATCCGAGACCCTCTTCTGACCTCCACGGCATTGCACTACACGGGTGCACAGACCTGCATGCAGACAGTACATTCATACACATACAAAAATAAATAAAATTAAAAAAAAAATAAAAAGAAGAGGTAGAAGTGGTGTCATGAAAGAGGAGATGTGATGACAGATGCAGAGGCTAGAATGATGTGGGTCCTTGAGAATCAAGTAATGTTGACGTCATCTAAAAGCTGGGACTATGAGAAGCATTTTTCCCCAGAGCCTCCTGAAGGAAGCAGCTGTGCGGACCCAGTTTGGACTTCTGCTCTCAAGAACTGCAAAACGGTAGGTTTGTGTGGTCATAACCCACTAAGCTGTGCTAGTTTTTTACATCAACAACAAGAAATCAATACACAGAGTGGACCTTATATGAATCAGTGTTCAGTTATAGTTTGCAAAATAATGATTCATTAATTAATCCTATACTATTTTTCTGTCATCACTCTTATACAGCAGGGCCTTGTCCCTTAATATTTATATGATAAATAATATTTATAGTGATAAACTAAATTTTAAAATTGATATAATATCAATTAAAGTTACTTTTATTTATTATTTTTATTTTGTGTGTATGAGTGTGATGCCGCATGTATGTAAGCAAACCTATGTTGTGCAATGCCTGTGGAGGTCAGATCCCCCGGAACTGGAGTTAAGGACAGTTGTTTGCCACTAGGTAGGTGCTGGGAATCGAACCCAGGTCCTTAGTAGGAGCAGCTGGTGCTCTTAACTGCTGAGCCATCTCTCCAACCCCAGTTATATTTTTGTTGATGCTTGTGTCCTCCCCAGCTGTGCCAGTGGTGTCCTGTCTCTACAGCAGAGTAAGATTGATATGATCTGACATTGATTTTTGAGTGCTGCTATGTTTTCTGACATAAAAATTCATCCCAGGATGTTCATTTTCTGTCATCAATGGACCTGGAATCAGCGATTTCTCTAATGAGTACTGGTTTCTTTTCAGTGTGATAAAATTACAGAACCAAGATTTATATAACTTGATGACATTCCATCATTTAACTCCATAAGAAAATGCTCATAGTGAGAGTAAAATGGACTATATTTGCCATTATTTCTATCTACTTTATATAAAATAGTCCTTTCCCCATCACTCCCTATGCCCTAACCCTGTTTTTATTGTTCCATTATCTTTTTTTTTTTTTTTAAATATGTATGAATGTACTGTCTGCATGTAGGTTTGTGCGCCCGTGTCATGCAATGCCGAGGAGGTCAGAAGAGGGCGTTGGATTCCCCTGGAACTGGAGTTAAAGATGGTTCTCAGCTGCCATGTGGGTGCTGGGGATCGAACCCGGGTCCTCTGCAAGAGCAGTCAGTGCTCTTAACTGCTAGGCCATCTCTCCAGCCCTCCATTGTCTTTTAAACCAAGGTAGGGACTTGTTCACTGCTTTCTTCCCAGGCCTTACATGATAGAACTCAGTGAATAAAGGAATCTTACTTCTCTTGAACTTCCTAGTTTACGTGATAGGAATATTTTTCCTCTTGTTTTGGTTTGATGCCTTAGCAAGCTGGACATGTTTTTTACTGTTATTATGTACAATCCCTTTCTTGAGTATATGGTATTGAATATATGACCTTGCTTTTATGATCCAGTAATAAATGTCATGTATTCTAAATACCACATGGTGGAGCTAATTGTATATAGAATCTAAATGTCAGTATTGGCAGTGAGTTTGATATGCTCTGAAGCCACTGAAGAGTGAAGAATTGTTTTGCTTATTGATATATTTCTGTATTGAAGATGTGTAATATATTATTCCATTAAAAAGGTTTTGTGAATATTAACTTGATGTTTGTGCTGATTAGTTTTTAATGTTCACAGTACAGAGTCACCTAGAAAGGAGCCCTAACTGAAGAATTTTCTCCATTGGATTGGCCTGTGAGTGTGTCCATGGGGTATTGTCCTGACTGATGATTGATATAGGAGGGCCCAGCCCACTGTAGCCAGCACCATCCCTAGGCAGGTGGGCCTGGGCTATACAAGGAAGCTAGCTGATCATGCATCAGAGAGAGAGAGAGAGAGAAAGAGCCAAAGGGTGAGTAAGCAGCTTGGTTTTTCTCCAGGTTCCTGCCTTGAGTTCCTGCCCTGACTTCCCTCAGGGATGGGCTGGGAGTATAAGATAAAGTCGACCCTTTCCTCCCCAAGTTGCTTTTGGTCATGATGTTTGTCACAGACATAGAGAAGCAAACTAGAACAATGTTCTAGTTTGAACAAAGCAAACTAGTACTTGAGGCAAAGTGCAAGAGTTTACTCACATCTCTGAGGTTGCTGGAACGTAGACTACAGCATCTATGGCTCGTGATTGCTCCTGTCATCAGAAGTTTATTCTGGGGCTGGAGAGATGGCCTAGCGGTTGAGAGCACCGACTGCTCTTGCAGAGGACCCGGGTTCGATCCCCAGCACCCACATGGTGCTAAGAACTGTCTGAAACTCCAATTCCAGGAGAACTCCAGTTCCAGGGGAATCCGAGACCCTCTTCTGACCTCTGCGGCATTGCACGACACAGGTGCACAAACCTACATGCAGACAGTACATTCATACACATACAAAAATAAATTAAAAAATTAAAAACAAAGGTTATTCTGGACTTTGAGGTAGACAAGTGTGGACAGTACAGACAATGATGCCATGATGACCAATGATGCCTCAGTGGATTGAAACAAAGACAAATGTTTATTCTTTGTTCATACTTCAGGTGCAGCAAGACACACCTCGGCCCTGCACATTGGTAGTTACCTACTACTGTGGACATAGGGTCATGGGCAGCCCCTTCCAACATAACAGTCTTCCTTAGAGTTATGACCTCTGTCCTCAATGGACAAAATGTCTGACAGGCTCCAGATTCTAGGCAACAGAATAGAGGAGATAATGCATAAAGGGTTTGTATCATGTGTCTTTTATGATGCTGTCTAGAGGTCACCCAAAGAACATAGACTCAGTTTCCCTGGCCAGGAATTATTCCTATGACACAATTCTGTTGGGCTCAGAAATGTAGTCTTTTTAAGAATGTACATCTTGTTGCTGCAAATAAAGCTAAAGAGGAGAGAGAGGTTGGATCTACAACACAGACAGCCAGCAGCTTGCCCCAGTTAGGTTGCTGGAGTCATGATCCAGTGCAGACCCTGACATAAGGCTGGCAGGCTGTGTTCTCCCAGTTTCACTGAGAGAGGCTTTTACAGGTCCTTGGTGACTTCTAGTTATAGCCTGGTAATAGTCCTGAATACTGCCAGCCAATTTGTAAAACTTAAATAGAGTACTCAAAGAAACCTTGACTCCAGAGCTGTTTAAAGATTGCTTCCAGTGTCGGGTCCTGAGCTCTAATGGCTCAAGTTCTGCTGTTACTCCACATACAACTTCCTGCTGGAGAAGGTCAGATGTGGCTCATCCCATCCTCAGAAATGGAAACCTCATCATCTCCTCTCATTTAATTAACCAATCAGTCTATTGGAGGTTCTCTCAGTTTAATTTCTTGCTTAGTAAACAGCAACTGTTGCTCACTTTTCTATGCAATGTAGGCCTGATTATCCTGGAATCTTTATTTTCTGCTATCTCACTACTTTTTATTTTGAGACAGGATTTCCCTGTAGCACCAGTTACATTGAAATGCACTATGTAGACCAGACTGGCCTAGAACTCAGAGATCCACCTGCCTCTGCCTTCTGAGTGCTGGGAATAAAAGCATGTACCACCACTTCAGCCTCACTGCTTTTTATATATGAAGTAGGCCGAGTATCCTGGGGCAGTTTTTAATGTTTAGAAATCCATCAGGAATAGTACGGTATTGGGTGGCCAGATCTTCAGTGGTTCCTTAGTGCTCAAGTTTGGGTCTTATGTGCTTCTCCTCAAAAGCCACATGTGTTAAAGGCCCAGTTTGGTACTGCTGGGAAGTGGTAGGTCCCAGTAGAAGCATGTAGGTCTATGGGGCTATGACCTTGAAGGAGAGTGTAGGATCCCAGTCTCTTCCTGATTCTTTTTTTTTTTTTTTCACATCCTGTCCATGAGTCAAACAGCATTGCTATACAATGCTTTCTCTGCTGTGAAGTGCTGTCTTGGCACAGTGTCACCAGAAATGGCCACTGACAATGTACAGACATCTCCAAAACTATGAGCCAAGGTTAACCTTTCCTCTTTAAAGGTGATTAATTCAGGAATATGGGACTCTGACTGTGCTACAGAGCAGCCACAGGCAAAGTTTAAGATGAACTTAGCCTGCCCAGCATGCCAGACTCCATCCCGGCTTGGCTGATTCTGCAGTGACCATTGCAGTATCACATCTCACTGAGATAGCTGGGACCCTTCACTGGGGCAAAACAAAACTGTATTCTGGTCTTCCTTCTGATCATACTCCATCTGAACAGCCCCCTGTATTCCAGAGAACAGGAAACAGTGTGATCTCATTTCAAACCATTAAGTAACCAAGTCCAATTAACTGACTTTGTCAACCAACTCATGGCTAAGAAAAATTTCCTACTTTTACCCCATTGAAGTAAAACAAGAAGCAAATTATGAAAACAATTTTAAAAACTTAAAAAAAAAACAACATAAAATTATACCAAGTCGCGTATTTCTTTTAGCTTTGGATGCAGAGACATGTCTTTTAGCAGACACCAAGCAGTAGCATTGTCCCGCCACAGCAGTCCCATGAGGCCTGGCTGGCCCCTTCTTTGACTTTGCATCTCCGTCTTTCTGTGCCTCAGTCATCTTGGGTCTCTGTAGGCTTATTCCTTGGAACTGAACCCTTGCTGTGTCCTTTTCTTTGATGATGCAGTGTAGTTCTGCCACCTCTGAGGAGACCCTCCTGGCCACCCAGCGGAACGCAAACTCAAGGCATCCTTCTCGTCCTAGCCCAACTCACTGCTTTATTTCTTTTTTGGTCTTTTCACTGCTTTATTTCTATCACAGCACTTAGCATCTGGCCATTCTTATCTAGATGTGGGTTCGTTGCCTGCCTCCCGCCCATTAGTGGTTCACTTTAGCACCATGGTGTATGTTCTTTCCTTCACTGGTGTTCCATTTAGGGCAGGGTTAGTTGGTCTAAGAATAATGACATTTGAGACTACATAATTCTTCACTGGGGGTGAGTGGAGGGATGTCCTGTGCACTGTGGAATATTAACAGCATCTCTGGTTCTGATCCCTTAGATGCCTTTCTAGTTGTGACCGCCAAAATCCACCAGACAGCACCAAATGTTAAGAACTTGTCTGAATGCTTAGCTGTTATGTTGCTGCTGTGGTTCTCCCAAAGCAAAATTACCTTAGAGTAGTAATAGTCACCATTTACTGAATGCCTGCCGTACTGTCCTAGGGATTTACAGTTAATACATACAACAACCTTTACATGCCATTAGGATCTTTGTCTTACAGATACGGAAACAGGAGGCATGGAATAAGGAGTAAACATGTCTCGGTTACGCCATTGGTAAGCGGTGAAATCAGTGAAGTCTGAGATTCAAACCAGGCAACAGGCTCCAGAACATGGAACTGACATGAATAGGCATTGCTGTTGTGAGACTCTGCCTGCCCCATAGTACAGAGACTGGGAAACAACTGAGCTCCTCACCCAGCCCCACCCACACAGCCACGCGGAAGGACCACAAGCAAATGAGGACTTTCCGTTCTGAGCCTTAGTTATCTCTTTCAATCTTCATTTTAACAGTAACAAGGAGGATTGCATTAGGAATTAAACGCAACAGCACATGTGAAAACATTTAGCTGGTTTCTGGCACAGAGCTAGTTCTGAATTCATTTCCCCTCTCCTTCCTTTCCATTTGGCTCCAAACCGTAAGCACTGAAAGCAGATCCTAGAAGACCTCGGTCAGACAAGCCCTTTGGGAAATGTAACCTTTAAGCAATCTACAGTTTCACTGGTGCTGACCGGAAGCGAGAAGAGCAGCCTCCTTCGAAATAGCCTGCCATGCTGGCATCTTGTCCTGCTTTGCTAACGACCAACAGCACCGGCTATCAGCACTTTCCCGCTAAGCCAAAGGGGCTTTTAAATTTGGACTGATTGGATGCTATGGGGCCTGGTTGACAAGTAATCTCCTGCTCCATTTCTTGATGTGAGTCAGTGAATTAATTGCCTGACCTATTGTTTTCTAACAGAGCCAATTAAGTGAATAGTCTGACCTTTCTGGCCAGCAGAGGGCAGTCTTGGCAAATAGAACAGGCACAGGGAGCTGTCAGAGCCCCCATCAAAAACTGGGTGCTTTCAAATTTACTTGGAGGAGCGTCTAAATTTGGGGGCCACAAATCTCCATGGATAAAATTCTGAGAACCTAAATTGTGGAAGATACCGTGTTTATTTCCACTCTCCTCCAACTGAAAGCCAGAATTTTATTCAATTTTGAATATAAGTAGCAAATCTCAGATATTTGCAGATCCCACTACGGTTGCTACAGATAGCTTGAAATACTGTCTACACCCCTCATTTCTTTAAAATGAAAATAGCCAGCTGGGCGTGGTGGCGCACGCCTTTAATCCTAGCACTTGGGAGGCAGAGGCAGGCGGATATTTGTGAGTTCAAAGCCAGCCTAGTCTACAGAGTGAGCTCCAGGCTAGCTGGGACTTAAAGGGAGACTCAAAAATACAGGCAGGTGGATCTTTGTGAGTTCAAGGCCAGCCTGGTCTACAGAGTGAGTTCCAGGACAGCTGGGGCTACAGGGAGACCCTGTCTTGAAAAGACCAAAAAAAAAAAAAAAAAAAAAAATAGCTATAGAATCTATTGCTGGATCTTGTCATCTAATGCATTAATAAAGACGTACACCTAGAACCACATCACAAATCTATTGCTTTTGTTTTGACATTTTAATAACTGCTTTTTGATATCAATGCCTTTGTATTGTTATGGACTGTTTTATTTATTTTTTTAGTTTATTTACTTTTAAGTATTATTAGGTGTGAAGAAATCTACGGACCTTACCACACTGTCAAAAGTTCATAATTTTAAAAAAAGCATCAAGAGCGTCCAACTATGAGGCTACCAGAATAGCCTCTGGAGAAAGAAATGAGTCTCAAAGGACTCTTTGTACTCAGAATTTTTAGTTGTGACTCAAATCCTGCCATTGAATTTTTTTTCAACTACATAAATATGTACCACCCCTATACCAAAACCATCAGCCACAATGCCCCGGTAGAGGACAGTCTGCCTCAGGGCAGAATATCGGCATATTCATATTATCTTACTAAAACTTTACAGCAGCTAGCATGCCTGCCCTCCCAGCCTGGGGAAGGAAGTCTAGCTTTCTCAGCTGATCTCACATTTTTGTTCATTTGATGTATTTACAGGGCTCAATACCACCCCCCAAATCAGTGAGAATGACTGACCTTTCAGCAAGAAACATCAGGCACCCTGACAATGATGCATCCAGCCTGGGCCAGTCAAGGTGTCCAGTTTCCCTGACAGTTTACTCAGTCTTTATGTCAAACAAGTCCCCTGGGGGAATGTCACCTCAGCTCTTTCTGGCCCTTTCTGAGTCCCCTTCTTCTTTGCTGTATCTTCGTGCTGCCTCTACCCCCCATTGCTCCTCAGCTTTGCCCTTCCACCCCCAAATCAGACCTCTCATTCCCTAAAAAAAGAACAATGACTTGTGCAGCAGCAAAATAATAAATCCAGGAAGACCCCTCTTATGTATTAAAGATCCATAAGCAAGTACTGTATGAAGCACTCTGTTCCTTTTCATGTGACCTCCCAATCAGTCATGTGTTGGTAGTGACCCCAAATCCACGTTCACCTGGAACCTCCACTTGACCTTATTTGGGTCTTTGCAGATGTGTTATGCACTGCATAAGTAAGAGCTAAGCAAGCCACGGGAAGGGTCAGCAAGCAGTGTTCTTCTACCGTCTCTGTTTCAGTTTCTGCTGTCAGTTACTGTCTTGGCTTCCCTCAGTGATGAACTGTGATGTGGAAATATAAGCCCCCAAACCCCTTTCCTTCCCATGTTACTTTAATCACAGCAACAGAGAAGAAAACTAGCACATAGGCCCTGCTTATATGTAACTACATGCATTGGCTTGCAGAACCTGTACATAGAAAAGAGCCAAAAACATTTAGTGTATTTCTTGCTCTGTTGTTAACTGGGACATCTCAGAAAAACTATATCATCTCTTTAAAATAATAATACATAAGACAAGTTCTATCAAGTATGGACCATGTGCCAGACATTGAAGGCTTTATATATATATTATATAAGATATATATATAGATATATATATAAATAATTTATATTTATAAATTTTATATATATAAAATAATTTATAAATTATATTTATAAATTATATTTATAAACTTATATATAATAATTTATAAATTTATATTTATAAATTATTTTATATAAAATAATTTATATAAAATAATTTAACCTTTGCAACAGTCTATGAGGAATAAAACCATAAGAAACTCACCAACATCATAAAATAGTACCAACAGGCCAGGAATGGTCCCAGCAGTCTGGTTAGGTATTCTCTTTACTACCAAGCTTTGCTTTGCTGCCTCTCACACACTAACACAGGGCTTAAATGCCAGATACCACTCTCTCTTCTTACAGTACAGAATAAGGTAAGGTTGGGACTATCATCTCTGCTTTACAGACAGGAAAGGAGCGCTAGTGAGGTCATAACACTCAGCCCTCCACGTCCTCCCTGTCATGCGGGTGCATACTGGTGGCCTGTTCTCCAAGACACTAGGACTCTAATACAAAAGACTGAAAGTGTCCTGCCTCAACGTGGCTAGAAATAAGGACTCTGCTTCCATATCCATAGGCCTTGACCTCACAAGATTGCTATCAAATAGTCTTTTACATGGCACCAAAAAATGCCAGATCAGCATAGGTTTTGTTTCGAACCTTTACTCTTCTGCTACACATTAAATAGGAAATAAAAAGAAGGCTTCTTGCTCTTGGTGAGTGGCTGTCTGGCCACAGCCACCTTGGATGATAACCGGTTGTATTACGTCGGGAAGGGGATAGCACGTTTTTTATTGCTTTGCTTTTTTCTCATTTTCAATTTATTTCCTGTTTGACTTAATGTTCAGTCCAGAGGAAGCCTTTGGGATGAGCTAATATTGGCACGGTAGAAGCTCAAGCACTTGCCTGAGGAAGGCCACCTGGTGAGGTCTGAGCTGGGATTTGAAGTGCCATGAGCTTCACCTGAGGTGACAGGATCACGGCTGCTAAGGCTAAAACTGATCCTGTCTTAGAAATCCTTTTTTTTTTTTTTTTTAATGAAAACCCTGCTGTCAGTATGAACCTGGTAACTCGTGACAAGCAGGGGATAGGGACACTGATAGGCTGCCAGCCCTCAGCCAAGTGCCGTGACATTACTGAATGCTGACAGTGTCACCACAGCAAGTCCTAGGTCAGTCACAGAGCATGCGGACACTGAGATACACCGTCCTGAGGGCCCAGCATTTGGGCTGGAACGGGACCTACATGAGCCCTGGGAATGGAGTGGTTTTATAAGGAAAGAGTTTTATTTTATTAGAAATGTCTCTGTGAATAACAAGAATTATGCACCTGAACAAAAATAGCCCTCTCTATTCACCCCAAACAGACAACTGTGGTCAGCACTTTATGGAGCCACTTGGGCTTATGAAAATACCTCTGGTATAATTTGCTGGGAAATAGGAGGCTTGTTGTAAAGGCAAAGGGCCTGCCTCAGAGCACGCACTTCTCAACTCCTCTGAAATCTGTGGACCCCCAGTACAATCCAGGTAGGATGGCACCAAGGAGGAAGGCAAGCCACCCACGGAAGAGCACTGAACACAGAGCCCATGCCCACCACCAGGTAGTTGAACACCTTTCTCAGTGCTTCCCTTTCTCAGGTAAGCTAGAGATCTGCTGGGAATTTCCTCCTTCCCTTTCTAACACAGCTACCACAGGTTGTATGGCCCTTCAGACTTGAATGTGAAACACCATAACCAGCAGTTATAATCAACAATTAATGTCTAACACTTTAAAAATTCAAAATCTTTTAACTGTGGGCTCCTATAAAATAAAAAAAAAACGAATGTTATATACTTTCTCATTCCAAAAGGGAAGAACTGGGGTGGGGTGTAGAAACATTCAGATCAAAGCAAACCCAAAATCTAGCGGTGTAAATCCTGTAGCTCGATGTCTGGCACCTAAGGCTCACTCACTGTGTAGTCTTCTGGCTCCAAAGGGTTGGGCAGCCCCACCTTTCCAGCTCTGCCATTTGAAACACATAGCTTGTCTCATGGGCTCAAGCTGGCTCTGCTTCTCACCTGCACTATCCTTGGTGGTCACCCCAGGATCCTGGGGTCTCCAATGTCCTAGGAGCTTCACTGCACTGAAGCTGTACCTTCACTAATGACCTCTCCTGGCCCCTCACAGTGCCACGTCTCAGCTGTTGTCCATGACCTCTTCATGCCTTCAAAACCAATACCATGTGGGAGACTTTTACACATTGCCAAATTCAGCTTCCAGCTTGACATATAGCCTTGGCCCCTGCCAAAACACTTATTTTATTTATTCATTTATTTATTTAACAGTACTTGGGATTGAACTCAGGGACTCACCAATGCTAGATAAACACTGTACCTGTTTTTGAAAAACAAGGTCTCCCTGTAGCCCTAGCTGGCCTGGAACTCACTCTGTAGACCAGGGTGGACTTGAACTCGTAGAGATCCACCTGCCTCTGCCTCCCAAGTGCTGGGAGAGCATCTGAGCATTCATGTGCAGGCTGAGAGAACAACCTTAGGCATCTGAGCATTTGTGTGCAGGTTGGGGAGAACAACCCTAGGCATCTGAGTATTCATGTGCAGGCTGGGAGAACAACCTTAGGCATCCAAGCATTCGTGTGCAGGCTGGGAGAACAACCTTAGGCATCCGAGCATTCGTGTGCAGGCTGGGGGAACAACCTTAGGCATCCGAGCATTCGTGTGCAGGCTGGGGGAACAACCTTAGGCATCTGAGCATTCGTGTGCAGGCTGGG
>VZQC01005058.1:559252-705380 GCA_009823505.1 Rhizomys pruinosus | reverse complement strand
ATATATATATATATATATATAGGCCTTAAACTTGTGACCCTCTTGCCTAAACTTACCAAGTAGCTGGAATTATAGGCTTGTGCCACTGGGCCTGGGTTGAATTGTCTTTTCATCCACCTACACCAGTAACATTTACAGCACAATTTCATTGGGAGATTCACCAGTAAGCTCTGTCCACATCCCTGGGGCTGAGAAAGCTGCTTAGCTGTTGGTTTCCACTAGGGGGTGCCACAGGGAGACATTGGTGGAAGGAAGAGTCAACTGCGTCCTGTTCCTGTAAATGATCTTTCACTCGAGCACAGGCAGCTGACTTCAGTTTGTTCCCTTGTCTATACACATAATCATACCAGAGATCTGACTTTGTCTGCTGAGCTCTGGACATATCAGAACTAGCTGAATGATCTTCCAAGCTTCTAAACTTCAGCCATCCCAATCTCCTTACCTTGTCCCAGCCTGAGGTGAAGCTACTTTCTGCTGTCATTGCTTCTGTGACACTTCAGTGTCCCCTCCCACTTTTGCCTTTTTAATTCTTTATTACCTACTTAATATTTCTTTATGGTAAATTCCCACTAGTGAAATAAGTGGTTTATCTCTTTTCTTTTTTAAATGTTTTCTTCTGTTTTTTTAAATTTTTTTAAATTTATTTTCATATGTGTATGAATGTATTGTCTGCATTCGGTTTGTGCACCCGTGTCATGCAATGCCGCGGAGGTCAGAAGAGGGCGTCGGATTCCCCTGGAATTGGAGTTACAGACGGTTCTCAGCTGCCATGTGGGTGCTGGGGATCAAACCCGGGTCTTCTGCAAGAGCAGTCGGTGCTCTTAACCGCTAGGCTATCTCTCCAGCCCCAGTTTATCTCTTTTCACTGGGACCCTGGCTGGTATATTTATTTATTTTCTATCTATTTATTTATTTATTTTTATGTAATTTGGGGATAACTTTGTTGTTGTTTTTTTTTATTTTTTCTGCGGTTCTTAGCCTCAGCCTTTAACCACTGTGCTATCCCCACTTTTATGTGTATGAGTGTACTGTCTGCATGCAGGTTTGTGCACCCGTGTCATGTAATGCCGAAGAGGTCAGAAGAGGGTGTCGGATTCCCCTGGAACTGGAGTTAAAGACAGTTCTCAGCTGCCATGTAGGTGCTGAGATTCAAACCCAGGTCCTCTGTAAGAGCAGTTGGTGCTCTTAACTGCTGAGCCATCTCTCCAGCCCCAGGAATGTTTATAAAAACAACACACAAGGGGCTGGAGAGATGACTCAGCAGTTAAGAGCACTGGCTGCTCTCGAAGAGGACCCGGGTTCGAATCCCAGCACCCATATGGCTGCTAACACCTATCCATAACTCCAGTTCCAGGGGATACAGCACCCTCTTCTGACCTCTACAGGCATTGCACAACATAGGTATACTTACATACATGCAGGCATTACACATAAAAAAAAATTAAAATAAAATATTTTTTTTAAAAACACAGAAATAGAGGCAAATTGAAAGTCTTCAGGAATAGTATCCTCTTCACACAACAAATAAATTGTGGGAGTTAATTAATTATAATGAGTTCATTGTAAGATGCTTATAAGAACATCACTAAATCTCAGCTCATTCTTGGGCTTCTTACCAACATTCACTAAGAAGAATCAAAGGACAACATATAAGACATTGTCTCTGTCCTGAAGTTGCTTAAGATCCTGTTGGGAAGGGGTCCCTGCCAGCTAACAGTGCAGACCGGAAAGAGTTCACTCTGGAGGACTTTGCACCTCCTGGGAGGACCAGCGAAGCCTGCAGAGCAGACAGATGGATGGGCTTTAGAATGAACCTGGGAGAGTGGCTTGAGCTTCCAATAGAAGACAAAATCCAAAAACAACATTAAGAAGCCTTGTCTAGATGGTACAGATTCTTCACGAGTGAAATAGGTTTTTTCTGGATTCTACAGCAGATTACACAACATCTGCTCTCAGGTAGACTCAAGAATAAAACTCTCTGTACAGAAACTGGTATAGGAGGCCCAAGCCAGAAAGTGTCACTCTCCATTTGAAGCGGGATGATCTGTTAACATATGTCCGAAATGCTATAAAATGTGTTTTCTTCTTTTTTTTTTTTTTTTTTTTCCTTCCACAGTGCTGGGAAGCACACACTGTACGGCTTTCCTATTCCACACAGTCAAGGACCCCTTTCCCACTTCAGAAGCTCCAGACTCTCCCTCAGCAAACAAATGGAAAATCTTCTTAATTTATATGTTTCATTCACTGGAATTTGTGGACCCTGGTCTTGCATTCAAAGTCAAGCAACCCTGTTGTATCATCATCTGTAAACCCCTTAGATTTTTCTTAACATCTCAATGAAATTCTCTCATAAATCCCTGTCTTTGCTGACCAAGTGCAGTGCAGTTGCTGATTTTGCAAGCTACGTGCTAATGTAAAGTATGTCTCCTTTGAGTCTCTTTATCACTTGGTTGCTCTCTGCCCCACCTTCTCCATATTTATGTCCTTATCAGAGCCGCACACAGTATTTCAAATGAGACTCAGTGTTCTCTCTGCCAGGCCCTGGTATTGACTGTAATATGATAGCCTATCTCAAAATTGGTTTGTGGGATTCTTTTTCTCATTGTAGTTAAAATAGCTTGCCTTGTAAATGCCAGAGTATATTTTTTGCAGATTAAGGTTTTTATGAAGAATGGTGTCAAATGCTTTCCAGAAAGGTGTTTAAATTATTTGGCTCGGCTGCTCCATCCATTAACATTTTTCTTTGCAGTTTAACCTCACAGGTTTGCAGGACAGTTTCCCTACTGGGGCGAAAAAAGTGCTGATTTCTTTGTAATTAAACATAAGTTCCTCAGAGATTCTTACATTCAGTCTGTGGTTTCGAGCTTCAAAACATTTTCCCCTGCTGTTGAAATCATGAAGTCCACGGTCTCCTGGCTCTTTTCTAAAAGTCTCTCTTAACAGAGTAGGAGCCTTCACAGCGTCTGTCCCATTCAGCTGTTGCCGCTGATAATTTCAAAGACATATTCACAGAGTCTGCTCTGCATCAGGCAGCTGTTCTGTGGTTACTGAGTGTTTGCAGCTCTGTATCTCCTTTCAACTTTCCACTTCCATGTGGGATTGTCTGCTTGAAAAAGGCTTTGTGCTTTTCCTCCAGCGCAGCGTGTTTCCTGCTTTCCTTGGGAGGGCTCTGTACTGTAATCATTTTTCCATTCCAAATCTCCTAGGCTGATTTTCTTAACTGTTCTGCCACTTTCCCTGTGCCTAAATTTGCATTTCTGTAATAGACTTTCCTCCTTTCTTTAACATGAGAAGGGCACATTGTTTCACTTCTACCAGAGCTCTACCATTTTTCTCTACCAGGTGTTTTGCGCACTTCTCACATCCTTCCATACCTGAGATCTGGTGCCTCCATGTTGGTTTTCTAGTGTTTGGATGGATGTCAAGACAATTTATAAAGCCCTTGCATCCTAGGGCCAAGGGCCAAAGATAGCATCAGTTGCACAGCTTCTCAACTGCCTAGCCAGCCTTGCCTGTTGATTAGGGCCCCTGCAAAAGGCAGCTCTTCCCACGCGTTCTACCCAGCAAGCCTCATTTACAATCCAGTCTTTTATGGTGAGCATCATTTCGGTCATCATTGCACAACTTGCCTTTGGCCTTTTTTTTTTTTTTTCACATTCATAGACTGCAGTCACCCATAATTAAATTCTGTCAGCGTTATATGAATTATTTTTATCTAGTCATATTTAATTTACCTCCCTCTTCTTTTGGAACTCTCTTTTGAGCTCCAGGCTTCATCCTATAGCTCTGTCCTCTATTTCTGAAGCTAAAGCTGGATAACACGTTGGTTCTTTGGCTATTTTGTATTTGCCCCTCAGAGCAATTACATGCACCCTGTTAGCAATCTAACTTCCTTCTTTCCTTCATGGTCCCCAAGAGATCTCCAGTGACTGAACTTCATCTGAAAGTGCTAAGTGTTCCTTTAGACCAATGAGTTTCAAACAGAGCTTTATTTTCCCCAGGATATATTTCGCAATTTCTAGAGACGCATCTGGCTATTTACAACTAGGGGTTTGGTATTACGGGCACCTAGATGCTAGAAGGCAGAGCTGCTAGTAAACATTCTACTATGTCCATGACAACTCAGGCAACGAAATGTTATTTATCTTAAAATTCCAGCAGCATTGGAGTTGAGAAAACTCTCTATTAGAGTAAATTATTCTAGAAGTCCTTAAATGTGATAATGAGACACCTACACAGATGCATCCCCAAATTCCAAATACCAGTTCTCTGGGTCCAAGTTGTAGGCAAAGATTACTTTTCATAAAACCTGTATTTTTATTTAATTTTTTTAAAGATTATGCATCTGATGGATTGAGGTTTTGTGTGTAGAGTGCAATTTTGCTATTAATTCTTGTTACTTTAGTTACAAACATTAATTATTTTACAAGACAAGAAAGAATGCAGCCAGTCATCGGTTCGTTTTATTAGTCCCTATTGTAGTAGGCACTATGCTAGTTCCAGGGAAAAGCAATGAACAAAATAAAGCCTGCCCCCTCCCAGCCATTCTTGGAATTGATGTTCTAGTAAGGAAGACTGATAAAACTGAGAAAAATACAGTGAAGAAAACAAGGTGTGTTAATACGAAAGAATGCGGCCAGATGTGGAGAGACTGAAGTTTGTTCTTTTTTTTTTTTTTTTTTTTTTTTGGTCTTTTCGAGACAGGGTCTCCCTGTAGCTCTGGCTGTCCTGGAACTCACTATGTAGACCAGGCTGGCCTTGAACTCACAAAGATCCGCCTGCCTCTGCCTTCCAAGTGCTAGGATTAAAGGCGTGCACCTGGCTCTACATTTGCAGTTTCTATCAAGGGCAAGGCCTGTATCCTAATACTTGGGAGGCTGAAATAGAATCACTGTGAGTTCAAGGCCAGTGTTGGCTACAGAGTAAGCTCAGCTTAGTGTGGGCTAGAGTGAGATTCAGTCTCACAAAGCAAAACCAAATCCACAGGGATGCACATACCCCTAATATAAAATGATAGAGTATTTGCATATAATTTATGTGCATCTTCTCTATACTTTAAGTCATCACTGGACTATTTACAATGCTTCATTAATAATTGTTCTATGTATTATTTAGGGAATGATGACAACAAAGACTGTGCATGTTCAGTTCAGGTGCAGATTTTTCCTCTCAATATTTTCCATTCATAGTTGATAGAAACTCTGGATGTCCTTGGACATGAGAACTCACTGTAATTTCCAGCTTGTTTATTTAAAGTATCACACTATGTACCTGCCATCATTCATTCATTCATTCATTCATTCATTCATTCTATCTGTCTGTGTCTATCTATCTGTCTATCTATCTATCATCTATCTATCTGTCTGTCTGTCTGTCTGTCATCCAACTTTGATCTTTTTGAGACAAGGTTTTTCTGTAGCCCCAGCTAGCCTGGAACTCGCTATGGAGACCAGGAGGGCCCTGAACTCACAGAGATCCAACTGCCTTCCAAGTGCTGGGATTAAAGGCGTGCATCACCATGCCTGGCTGCTATCATTTCTGTGCATTTCTTCATGTACTTATTTTGTTACGTATCCATAACAAATGTGTTTTAGAATTAATTGGTATCACATGGCAGGTAATCATTCTCAATTTTTTTTAGGGGGGGGTCTTTTTGAGGCAAGGTCTCCCTGTAGCTCTGGCTGTCCTGGAACTCACTATGTAGACCAGGCTGGCCTTGAACTCACAAAGATCCTCCTGCCTCTGCCTCCCAAGTGCTAGGATTAAAGGCATGCGCCACCACGCCCGGCCCTGAAGTTTGTTCATAAATTTAGCTAAGAGGGCAGGTGGTATAAGTTTAGGACGATGCACTCGTGCAAAAGCAGGAGTGGAGGGGAGGCATGTATTAAAGGACTGAGCCTGGAGCTCAGTTTCTGGAAAGCTCTGCTATAGTCATTGCCCAGCTAGTGAAGGGAAGAAAAAGAGAGCCACCTTGTCATTTAAAGCCAGGGAAAACAGGTTTTATTCAAGGTCAGTAGGGGCCTCCCCACCTCCATCTATTCCCTCCCTTCCTTCTTTAGTCACTGTTTCCTCAATATTGGGCATTGTTACCAACAGCCCCTCTTCCAACCCACATAGAAATTCTGAAGCTGCCACTGTGTGAGAGGCACTGGCACGGCACTGAGATGATCTAATGACCATTTGAAGGTCCTTCAGCTGTGTGTGCAAACACAGGACAAGCTGGACGGTGAAGGTGGATGGGCTCTTATAGCAGTCTAGTCTTTGGTTAGGCTGGTGATGGGAGGTGGAGGGAAAGAGCTGAGTGACCTGGAGAAGAAATATATCTATATCCCCTGTCTATAGATTGAATTTGGAAGGAGTTAAGGAAAAATAAGGAAGCATACCAATGCTGTTCCACACATCTATTCAATGGAGGGGCTGAACAGGCTTTCAGATGCATTGACCACATAAATCTGCAGCTCCTCCATTCTCACTTCTGGATCTTTCAAGCAAGTTACACAAATGAATAGAGAAGAGAAGGAGCAATATGCTGACTTCATTGGATAAACTCATACTGAGGGACATCTTGGGACACAAACTTGACTGGATAGATCTTAACATATATGGCAGAAGGCATGAAATCCAGTGAGGGGCTATGGTGGTGCAGATAGGGGAGGGGTCTAAACATGATTAAGATGCATTGTATAAAATGCACAATAAAGTATATATATATATATGCATATATATACATATATATATATATATATGAAAGTTCATTAAACTGGGCTGGAGCGGGGGGAGGGGGGAGATGCAGAGAGAGGAGTAGATTTAATTGCCATCAAATTATATTGTATGAAATCTCAAATATTCAATAAAAATTGAGAAAAAAAGTGGAAAAAAGGCATTTTCTTTTTTAAAAAGAACCATTCATGGGCTCATGAATTCTGACCAACTTAGGTCCACTAGTCTCAGCTAGGGAGGTGGTTCTAAGGTAAGAGACAAAGAAAAGTGGATTCGAAGATTAATGTAAAAGTCATTAAGAGAGATAGGGTGAAACTCTCCTCAGTAGAAGGATTTGGCCGGGCCCAATGAACATGTCCAGCTTCCTTCCCAAAGAAATAATCCATCTGTTTCCAGAACTTCTTAGACTCATCTTCCAAAGAGACTCCTCAGGAGAGACAGTGACCTACATTGGTCCAAGGCCTCATAGGCCAGCTCTGTATGAACAGGAAAGCCATAGTAACAGTAGAATCTGTTCGTTTTCCATGCTGACTGGATGGTGGGGCAGTCGTAGCTCAAGCTTTGTAGAATACTTGGCATTCATTAGCAATCCACAAGAAAATTGATTCGGATCTTTCCGACAAGTGCCCCATTCCTTATAACCCTAGCAAGCTAACCATGGGTCAGATCTCTCTCCAATGAGTAAATTCTTCTGTATTTATAGACCAAGGATTTTTTCTGGCCCAAATGGTTTAGAATATATCAACTTACATTTAGAGTGAAAGAGAATCTTGAAGTCTGAGAATATGCTTTTCTGTGAGCTCTGGGGAGTCAGCTCTTGTGTTCCTTGGGTAATCTAAGCATGACCTTTCCAAATGTTTTCATCTAGAGAAAATGATTTCAATCTCTTTCACCAGAGGAGTATTATTCCTTTATTATTTTCTTTATTGTGTCTAAGATTTATGAGGTTTTCTATGTGCTCAAACTCATTCTTTTAGAAATCAAGTCAGGCCATACCCATCGGTATTACATACTTTAAATTCAAATGAAAATGTTTATTTTTTCTTTGTTTCTAGTCTTAACTGGAAGACATGTAATTGACTTTAAAACTTTTCTCTAGTTCACCCAAGGTTTCTTACTTGGTCAACCTGATTCATGTCGTAATCAGGATTAAGGGGTGTGGTTAAGGAAGTAGGACATGTGCCACCATGTGGAACTGTTGGGTCACATTCTTTTGGCTCCAAAACCTTTTGGCTCTTCATCTGCTGGCACATTTGACAGAGCATTAACATCCAGAATATATAAACTGTGGGGGTCGTAGAGAGGTGGTTGGCAAAGACCACCCTCTCCAGCTTCCTCACCGCCGAAAATCTTCACTCTGTCGGCCCGTGATGGAGTGGGGCTGGGGAGAGTAAGTGCACTGCCGAACCGAAAGCAACCATGGCAGGGAGTCGAGTCAAGGTGTTACAGCTCAAAAGCTCACTTTATTGCAGGTTCACTGAGGCTTATAAGCCGTGCTGGCTTCCCCACTCGGGCATGTTTCTCTTCCCAACTGGTCCTTTTAGGAGGCTTAATTTACAAGTTCCTAATTAATCCAATCCCTTCCCTTCCTAGCATAGTCCCTAATTATCATGTTAGTACACGGAAGCTAGCCTTCCTTGCTCAGATGGGCGGGGGTGAGTTCGTGAAACTCCAGCACAGGCTTCCCCTCATCCTTCAGGCCCATCTTCTCAGCCATTCCATGCCGTCATTTCCCCCTTTTTGTTTTATTTGGCATAGCTCCTGTCTTAGGTTGGTGCTTTTACTGGGCTCAGCTCTTACCCATCTTTGAGTAGATAGCAGCTTTGGCTATCCCCCTGTCTTAGGTTGGCCAAACCAAAAAAGCCCTTACCAGTCTTTGGAGTCTGATGCTGCCTTTTGTAGGTATTGACGAGGGGGAGGGGCTTATACTTTGCCCGTAAGGCCATTAATTGGACTTCTTCTGCCTGTTTTCTAGCGAACCTTATAACCCGGTTGAGCAAGCAAGGGCCTACCATGAACAAAAGCAAAAGAATAATAAGAGGTCTTTCTTCTTTTAAGGCTATTCCTAAGGTTGTCTAGATTCTTTGTAATTACACCGGAGTGGTCTGCGTAAAAGCAGCATTCTTCCCCTAAAGCCTGGCATATCCCTCCCTGTTCTAGTGCAAGGAGATCAAGCCCCCTTCTATTCTGAAGGACCATCTCTGCTAAAGAATCCAATGATGCCTTCATGTGTCTCAGAGTTATTTCTACCTTTTCTATCTGTCTGAGAGCTGTTCCTCCAGTAGCTGCACCTGCGATTCCCACTCCTATTATGCCCGCCAGGGCAAGGGCGGTTCTCTCTTTTATGTCTAGGAACTGAAAGGCCTCCTGCTGGGTGGTATAATGCACAAGAGTCTTTACAGCTTCTAGGTTGACACAAGGGATTAGTCCCGGGGCATACATTAGCATTTCCACCTCCCTTCCCCTTCGGCACTGTTCCCATTGTCCATTGAAGTAACCGTCTGCTAACGAGCAGAAATCGGTTTGGCCTTGACATTTCCAGTAGCGACGTTCATCACTGACCAGATGATGGTGCGAGGCCTGTGTGACTCGTCTGATGACTCAGCCTTCCCATGGGGCCATAGGAGTAGAATTCCGATGGCCAGGAGCATCAGATTCATTTCTGTAAGAACAAGGGGATTTACCTTAAGGAGTTCATCCTTAGGTTGGGGGTTAAGAAGTTTCCGGGAGGTCATATTTGATGTTCCTTGCCGGGACCCAGATAGGTGTATTCGAGTCTATTGGCATAATACAGCCGAATCCTCGGCCTGTAGTTATAAGCGGGTCCGGGCCTCGCCATTGCTGGGTTAGAGGATCTCTCCACCGGACCTGTATTGCTGGTGTCTGGGGTAACTGTCCCCAGTGTTTTTGAAATCTATTGTAATGTACATTTTTGGAAAAATTTAAAATATTTATGTTTAATAATGCCCCTGCCAGCTGCAGGTGAGGACTGCGGTACCAGTCCTCTCCCCCTTTTTGTTTTTGTATTTGTTGAAAAATCCAAAACGTAAGGTCTTTTCTTTTATCGAACCTCTGTAGCTTGGCAGAAAATAGGGCCCTAGAGAACTGATCAAAGATTTGTAAATGTTGCTCTGAGAGCTCAACCTCCCCTCCACAGGGCCCCCCTTTCTCAAGGAGGGAAAAGAGGGGGAGGAGGGTCTCAGTAGAGACTCCAACCCAGGGCCTGAGCCAATTTATCTCCCCCAACACCTTTTGTAATTGGGTGATTTCAAGGTTATACCCTTTCTACCTGAAAACATCCACAACTCCTCCCAGTGCAGGGACAGCAAGCCCCAGCCCCTCAAACACACATTCATCTTGCCCACATTTTTCTTACTGGTTCCAATATGCTTGAATTATCAGCTGGCCTGGAGCTCGCTCTGTAGACCAGGCTGACCTTGAGCTCACAAAGGATTGCCTGCCTCTGCCTCCCCAGTACTGGGATTAAAGGTGTGTGCCACCACACCCGGTCCCAAGGGGCAACAAAACTGCCCCACCCAAAACAAAAGCTAGATAATTCCAAAGCAAGCAAGTTACATTTTGAAAGCAAACACAAACCAAAATGGGATCTTTAAACAGTCAGCTCTGAGGCTGATTTCTATAGACAAAAAATTTAGATGTTGCATCTTTGTTTTAGATGTTGAAAGAGTGTAACCAGTGTAGATTCATTATTCCAAAATTTTTGATAGATAATCCATAACTTTTGTTGAAATCGAACCATGTTTTGGCTGTTTAATATAAATTTGCGTCTTAAGATGGAAGGGCCAGTTCCAACTTAGAGGCAATGTTCTTATATTATCATGTCTGTTAACATAATATACTTAGAACATAAAAGTACACTCATCCATACACACATGTGCGCGCACATACATACATACACACATACATACATAAGAAAGATTTGTTAGGTTGACCTGTAAGAGAAGAAAGCCATATCGTTTGATGTCCAATGAAAAACATGAAATTTTTATAATCTGTTATAGGGTTATTTTTACATAATTAGAATAAATGTCCTAGTAACCCATAAAACAGCTGAGATCCATATGCCACCTTTTAGGCCCATTTGCAACACTTGCCTTTAATGAACTATACCTAAAGTTTACTATTCTTTCCCTATCCTGTCCCTTCTGGTCAATTATTCCTAAGCTGTCCTTTTGCTAAGCCTAACTGACCCTATTTTATTTACAAATCTAAAGATTGAGGATTCCCAAAAGTAGACAGGCCAAAGTTGTTTGTAGTCTTGAAATGATCCATCTTGTCTTGCTATTAAGGACTTTGGAAGAATAATAATTATTCATAACCACAACAATTATAACCATTATTAATTATTATTAATTATCACAACAGTAATTATAAACAATAATGGTCAAAAATAGCAGCCAACAATGAACAATTTACTATTAGACTGAATTTTTATCAATTATTATCAATAATTATATTTAATAACAATAACTATAACTATTAATAATTACTACTAATAATTAACAACAATCTATCATTAAACTTAATAGTATGCATACTATAAACCCAATTAAAAATTGTTAGCACTAAGGGGTATAAAGCAAACATTTTCTATGTTATAGTTAGCTAAATAGATTTAAACCTGTAGGACTATAATGAATTGAAAGCAGGAACTCACATTCACTCACACATACACACAGCTTGAAGATGGGCCTAAAGAAGCATAAAACAGTCTTAGTCAAAGAATTTCTTATTTAAATTAAACCAAAATATCAATTTACGTTATTAAAGAGACTTTTACCAACATTTCTTTAAAAAAGACAATTTATCGGACCAAGTTTGTTTTGTTAGAACTTCAAGGCCTGTAAATTCTTCTAGACTTTGAGTTAAACATGCTGAGATGGATTCGAATCACTTAATTGATACAACTTGGTAGGGTGGAGGTCCACAGTCTGTCTCGGAGGATTGGAATCAAGGCTGCACTTTTAAAACACAATGAACACTGCCCTGGGCTAGGTTTTTGCCTTAGAAGGCCAGCCCTTCCCCCACCAGCCATCCGCTGTTTCCAGAGCAGGAGAGGGGCACAGAACAAACATTGGATCTACAAACAGCTACATGACCACCACCAAGCCTAGAATTTACAAGCTCAATTTGCAGCATAACTAATTTAGGAGTGACCCCCCCCCTTTTCGCACCTCGGCGTAAGCCGGTGGTGGGGAGAGTTCCTCAGAGAAGCGTTCTGTCTCTCTGGCCTCCAGCCTCGAAGCCGAGTAGGGGGAAGGGATGGGGCCCATGGAGTCTGGACACTCAGGGGCGTCCCAGGCCGTATTCACCTCCCTGAGACCAGGGGATCTCTCAACCTCTTCTGAAGCTGAAATTCCACCCCCAGGAGGTGGGAGGGAGTCAGGGTGAAAAGTGGCTTTAAGCGCCACAATCATGGGGTAAAAGCCCAAAGGGGATTCTGCTCTGAGAATCCTTTCTCTTTCTCTTGCCAGCTTTTCTATTCGCCCCCAAACTTCCCAGGAGAAAAGGTTGGCCCCTCTTACCCAGGGGGCCAGAAAGAGGACGTGGTCCCAGGCAGGCTCCGCGACCACATCAGTCAGTTCTAACCCCCTGGATTTTAACATCAATCTCAGCGCTTTAAGCGCTGGGTCCTTATCTTTTCCTGTTGCGTTTCCCATCACGGGGACTCACTTACCCGAAAGACCGATTGGCCCCAGCCGTATTGCTAGCTGTTAGGGTCTTGGGGGGGTCTTCGAGCCCCATGTTGGTGCGCCAGATGCAGGGGTCGTAGAGAGGTGGTTGGCAAAGACCACCCTCTCCAGCTTCCTTGCCGCCAAAAATCTTCACTTCGTCGGCCCGCAACGGAGTGGGGCTGGGGAGAGTAAGTGCGCTGCCGAACCGAAAGCAACCATGGCAGGGAGTCGAGTCAAAGTGTTACAGCTCAAAAACTCACTTTATTGCAGGTTCACTGAGGCTTATAAGCCGTGCTGGCTTCCCCACTCGGGCATGTTTCTCTTCCCAACTGGTCCTTTTAGGAGGCTTAATTTATAAGTTCCTAATTAATCCAATCCCTTCCCTTCCTAGCATAGTCCCTAATTATCATGTTAGTACACGGAAGCTAGCCTTCCTTGCTCGGATGGGCGGGGGTGAGTTCGCGAAACTCCAGCACAGGCTTCCCCTCGTCCTTCAGGCCCATCTTCTCGGCCATTCCATGCAGTCAATAAACTACTCAGAAACGGAGCTGGAGAGATAGGTTAAGAGCACCAACCACTCTTGCAGAGGACCCAGGTTCGATCCCCAGCACCCACATGGTGGCTGAGAACCACCTGTAATTCCAATTCCAGGAGAACTCCATTTCCAGGGGAATCTGACACCCTCTTCTGACCTCTGCAGCATTGCACGACACGGGTGCACACACCTACATGTAGACAGTACATTCATACACATACAGAAATAAATAAAATTAAAAAAAACTACTCAAAAACAAAGAACTAAGAAAACAAAAGACTCACTCAAAAGATGAACAGAGACTTCACAAGTGAGGAAATAGAGATGGCTGAGAAACACACGCATGCGTTGGGGCAGTGCAAGTTGGAGAGAACAACAACAACAACAAGGGAACTGGGGCAAAAAGCTGACTGAATCAGTGGGGTTCTCCCAATAACAATAACCCTTGGCTTGGAGGAGGCTTTGCAAGGACTCAGAGGAGGACGCAGGATGTGTATGGCACAATGCATGAACTCAGGTGGGGTGGGGGGGCATGGAGGGGGAGATGAGTCTGGGTTGGGCTGACAAATGATGTATGAAAAAGCTTAATAACAATAAAATACATAAATTTTAAAAAGAAAGTAGGTAGAATAAATCGAGGAAAAACTTTGCTTAGACTGGAAATGGGGTCCACCACAGTCTGACCTATCCGTAGAGTTCTTTGGAAAACAACTAGAATCATTGCTATGTATCAATAAATATGCTTCCTTTAATCAGTTCACAGAATGTATAGGTACAGTGGAGTAGAGAATGTTCCTTCAAACAACATCAACCTAAAGCCATTCTGTTTTTTTTTTTTAATTTTATTTTTTATTTATTTTTTTATGTGTATGAGTGTACTGTCTGCATGTAGGTTTGTGCACCCGTGTTGTGCAACTCCTCGGAGGTCAAAAGAGGGTGTCGGATTCCCCTGGAACTGGAGTTAAAGGTTCTCAGCCGCCATGTGGGTGCTGGGGATAGAACCTGGGTCCTCTGCAAGAGCAGTTGGCGCTCTTAACTGCTAGGCCATCTCTCCAGCCCTCAATGCCATTCTGTTTTTAAGTCGCTAGGAAGTTACTTTAGGAATAGATTGCTTTCTGTTTATTTGGAAGGCGAGTGCTTCTTTTCTTCTCCCATAATGCCTTTGACCTGAAAGAACAGATGGAGAGCACAAAGCTGCTTTCCAAAAGAAATGAGAAATGAGAAGAGCTAATGGGAAGAGGAGGAGTGAGGGCCGAAAGACTCTTAAGGAAAGGAAAACTCACTGATTTCTTACTTTTGTGGTACAAACACTCTGTCCCCTGGCTGCCTCTTCTCCATCCCTGTAGTGCTCCAACACTTAAAGAAAGTCCAATCTTACCCAGGTGTGGTAGCACACACCTTTAATCCCATTTCTATTAAATAGAAACCAGCTTGGTCTATTTAGGGGGTTCCAGGCCAGCTGGGGCTATAGGGAGACCCTGTCTCAAAAAGACAAAAAAGGCAAAGAAATAAAAGAAGGAAGGAAGGAAGGAAGGAAGGAAGGAAGGAAGGAAGGAAGGAAGGGAGGGAGGGGAAGGGAGGAGGAGGAGAGAGAGAGAAAGGAGGGAGGGAGAGAGAAAGAAAGAAAGAAAGAAAGAAAGAAAGAAAGAAAGAAAGAAAGAAAGGAAGGAAGGAAGGAAGGAAGGAAGGAAGGAAGGAAGGAAGGAAGGAAGGAAGGAAGGAAGGAANGAAAGAAAGAAAGAAAGAAAGAAAGAAAGAAAGAAAGAAAGGAAGGAAGGAAGGAAGGAAGGAAGGAAGGAAGGAAGGAAGGAAGGAAGGAAGGAAGGAAGGAAGGAAGGAAGGAAAGAATGAAAGAAAGAAAGGGAAGGAAGGGAAAGAAAGAAGGAGAAAAAGAAAAAGCCCAGTCTTATGCCTAATCAGTGGTATCTGATGCCAGTAAGAAAGAGAAAGACTCATCTCTGCATGACAGAACAGAAAGCTGAGAATAACTGCATGAGTCAAGATGTGAATGAGGCCCAAGAATTTACAACACCTGAAGATTACAACCGGAAGCCGCTTTGAGAACTTAAAATGCCAAGAATTCACAAAATTCCTGAGGAGGGCATAGTACTTCTGCTGAAAAAAAAAAGGGGGGGGGGAAGGGGGCTGGAGAGATGACTCAGCGGTTAAGAGCACCGACTGCTCTTGCAGAGGATCCGGGTTAGTTTCCCAGCACCCACCTTAGCACACATGGCGGCTAAGAACCATCTTTAAGCCAGGCATGGTGGTGCATGCCTTTAATCCCAGCACTTGGGAGGCAGAGCCAGGCAGATCTCTGTGAGTTCAAGGCCAGCCTGGTCTACAGAGTGAGTTCCAGGCCAGCTGGGGCTATTGGGAGACCCTGTCTCAAAAAAGGGGGGATTATCTTCTATAATAAAATATAAAAGAATGACTAACTCTGTTAATATCTGGCTTATTAACATCCAAATGACTGTAAGGGTAGGACGAGACATCTCTGGAACCCAGCTGTCACTATCCAGGTGAAGCATATTCTAGACATTCATTCATCTTTGAATAAACGTAGAGCAAGTGCTCTGTGCCTGAACCAGTGAGCTATGATGCCAAACAAGCTAGGGACTCTTAACTATAGAGCTGATGGAATATGAGGGAAGTAGAAGGAAAGGTGGTTAGAGATAGTAAATATTTAGTCATATAAATGGAAACATTGATAGATTGTATTAAATATTAATAATGGGGTGCTCTACTAAAAACTACCATGGTCTTCTATTTTAGGTAGCATAGTCAAGGAAGTCTCTGGAACAAGTGAGATTTCAGTTGAAATCTGAAGACTCAGAAAGATCTTTCCACAAGAAGAGGAAAGTGAAGAACACTCCCAGCAAGAAACCGCAGCAGCTACAAAGATCTTGAGGTAAAAAGAGACTGAAAAAAATCCCAGGATTCTGTAGAAGACCCATGATTAAAACTTAATGAAAACGTTGGGAAGGGTCATGTGTGAGGATTAGGAGCTGGATAATCGGCATTCAAGGCTTCATAGGTCAAGGATTAGAGTTCAGGTATCGTTTTAAGCACAATGAGAAGACTGAAGGAGTTTAAGCAGAGGGGTGATGTCACTTTGTGCTATAAAGAATGGACTGATAGGGAGCAAAAGTGGAAACAACACAACACTAGGAAAGACATCTCAGATATCCAAGGAGAAGTGACCAAAGACAGCCTTGGAAATGAAAAGGTGTAGACACTGAGGATGGGGGTACAGCGAAGTGTAATAATGAGCCCAACATTCTGATAGATTGGACAGGACATGAGACAAATTAAAAGCATTATTTATTCAGCAATTAAATGCTGAGCATGTGCTATGTGTGTCACTGTTCCACCTGGTTGTGATACATCAACAATGGATACAGGCAAGGATCTCTTTCCCTCTGGTGCTTAATTCATCAGTGATTACTGGTTTGAACAACTAACTGGGCAGTATTGTGATGCCCTTTTCTAGGTTAAAGAAGACTGAAGAAAAAAATGATTTGGAGAAAATAAGAGGATCAGTTCTGACCATTTCTAAATACACATGAGATAGCCAATGGAGAATACTAGTAGTCAGTTGAGTCGGGATCTCAGAAGAATACTTATGAATTAAGAGTGTTCAATATACAAATGGCGTTAAAGTTACCTACACTGATGAGAATAGATGTGATGTGTCTGGAGCCTCATAGTGTGCTATGGGTTGCATGTGATGTGTGCTTCAAAAATGTTGTTGTTGTTGTTGAGGGTACAGTCCCCACGTAGGTGGTGGAACTATTGAATCATAAGGACACCAACTTTATCAATTGATTGATCCATTGCTAGGCTCTTGGCAGAATGGATTGTTACGAGATGGGGTCTAGTTAGAGCAAGTGGATAACTGGAAACATTGGTTTTGAAAAGTCTGTTTTTTCTTCAGATTCTTCTTCTTCCTCTCTCTGCTTCCTGGCCACCATGGCATTAAGTGTCTCTCTGGTGCCAAGATGTTCTGCCTCCCACAGCCATGGAACAAGCTGATCATTGACTGAAAATAGCGGTCAAAGTAAATCTTTACTTCTTAAGTTGCTCAAGCTTCCCCCCACCCCAGGAACTTTGTTACAGTAACATAAAAAGTAACTAATATATAAGGCATGAAAAAGAAAAATAAACCTCTGAGCTAAATAGTGAGAAACTTTAATATTTAGTGCTTAGATAGAAGAATGTATCGAGCCAGGCGTGGTGGCGCACGCCTTTAATCCTAGCACTTGGGAGGCAGAGGTAGGCGGATCTTTGTGAGTTCGAGGCCAGCCTGGTCTACAGAGTGAGTTCCAGGATAGCTGGGACTACAGGGAGACCCTGTCTCAGAAAGACCAAAAAAANAAAAAAAAAAAAAAAAAAAAAAAGAAGAAGAATGTATCAAAGGAGCAAAGGAGCCTGAAAGGGTGTAAATAGTGGGCGAAGAAAACCAGGGACAGTGGTGCTGTGATGGCTGAGAGGAAAGGAGGAAAGAGACAGGGGGCCACGTTTAGTGAAAGCCAATGTTGAGTCAACAAGGTGAGAACAAAAAACATTCCCTGGATTGTTAGCATGGAGACGGTTGGAGGTCCGAGGTCAAAACAAAAACAGTTTCAAGAGAGAGAAAAGAAAGCAGGGTGGGTTGTATAGTGGTTGAACAAAAGCAAGGAAGTGGCTACAGAGTGGACTGACATCCCTAAGAGGTTTTGAGAAGGACAGTAGGAGGTGTGGAGGGGGGAGGTGAAATCAACAGATTTTTCTTTTTCTTTTATTTTCTAAGTTTAAGATGATAAAGCCTAGTGTTGGAATGAGTCCATTAGAGGAAGCATTGATACCGAAAAGGAGAGGGTATGTGAAGAAGAAGCACGAAGCCCAAGAATATGGCCCGGACAGAGGGGCCATATCAGGTCGTAACCTTCCACTGTGCAGAGGATGCAGGCCGCTCCAGGCTTGTCTTATTGAGGAAGTACATCAAGATGAGGAGCAAGCTCCTTTATTTCTGCTACAGTGAGGCCTAATGTTGACTGACATCAATGTGAACAGGTTGTTCCGGTCCCTGTCATTACCTGCTAAAAGGCCAGTGAGAAGGGGGTGGCTATTTGGGGGTGGAAAAAAAAAAGGAACAGGTAAGAAAGAATGGTTGAGCCTCTCTATTTATTTACTCATCTTTCTCTAACTCGAGAAGAAATTTTTTTTTTGTCTTAGCCACTTAGATTTTAGTGGAATATCCCAGAGGGCCCTCAGGATCTAAACTGTGTGTTGACTGATATCCTGGATTAGGCACACACAGGTCATCTGGCCGGGGCAACATATGCCAACACAATCAAATTTTTGGTGGTAGGAGACCTTAAGTCCTTTCTCCACAGGTCTCTGTAGTCAGGGAGACCTTGAGAGGACAGGGCAGCTATTGATAAGGGACATTCTGTAATTGGGATATAGAATTGAATGGGGGCCGTGCAGGAGCAACAACAGAGAGGGGATTGCTCTTGGCAAGACTGGGAGCAAGTAAGGGTTATTACGCAGGTTTCAGTGGGATGTCCAAGATATGATTCTACATTCCCAACAGAGAAGATGGAAGGAAATAGTACCTGAATCTGTAAAGCACCAGACTTGATGTAAGATGTTGTTCATATATCTTACTTAAGACTCATAGCAGGGCTGGAGAGATGGCCTAGCGGTTAAGAGCGCCGACCGCTCTTGCAGAGGGCCTGGGTTCGATCCCCAGCACCCACATGGCGGCTGAGAACCATCTGAAACTCCAATTCTAGGAGAACTCCAGCTCCAGGGGAATCCGACACCCACTTCTGACCTCCGCGGCATTGCACGACACGGGTGCACAGACTTGCATGCAGACAGTACATTCGTACACATACAGAAATTAAAAAAAAAAAAAAAAGACTCATAGCAATCCTGTGAGGTAAACTTTGTAGCTCCATTTAATTTTATAGGTAGGCATCAGACTCAGCAAGTTATATGCTTAAGACTTCCTAGATAGTAAGTAGATGATCTGGAATTTGAGCCTGAATCTAACCAATACTCCAACTCATGAGTTTGCCAGAATGGTGCTTTACCTTGCTGGCCCTTCAATGAATGCTAACTGGTTGAAAAACAGATCAACTATAACATAAAGTTATTCTGGTAAAATGGTCAACTAGACAAAGCATGTTAGTGCTAGAGTTTAGCTTGAGGGGAGTGGTAACTTTGAGATTTGTGATGCCATCTTTCTTCTCCTACAAAGCTGTATGACACTGTCTGTTATCAGACTCCTCAACAAGCTCCCAGGAAGTTCTTGGAATTTGAGGAACTATTAAGGAAGGTAATAGAATCTCATAAGGAAGACTCACCCACGATTATAGATCCTCTCAATCATCATTTCTGCCTCCCCCTCATTTTAGCATCTTCTGTCTCCCCAACTTTGCCAACTGTGCTGATAAGATGTACAAACCCCTCACACAGCCAGCTGGAGTGGGTTAACCCCTCTCAGGGCCTGGTTATCAAAGTCAGGCTTCATGTGAGTTAACCATGCAGAGCACATCCTCCGGTGTTTACATGTTGAATAGTTTATGATTTGCTCTACATCTGATCAGGCAGAGTCAACGACCAAAACTGCTGATCCGTGGAAACTTCACAGCCTTTCCGGGCATAATAATGGCTACAGCTACAGCTTATTCAAAGACAGAAACAGCCTTTGATGAGCTGTGCAAGGGCAAATTAAGACGTGACTCTCACCCAGTATCTAGAGTGGACTGCTGCTGCAGGCTTTATCTGAGAAGAAATGGCCCCAGGAAGCCAGCTAGGCTTCTGCCACACCCTTCTAGATAGCAGAGAGTGCCAGGGTCTAACGGTGGGCACACTGCCAAGGATGTTCCACAGCTTCAGAAACAAGAGAGCATTCTGCAGAGGCAACTCTTCCTGCCATCTCTTCTCTTCCAACCTGAGGCAGAGGCAGAAAATTGTCCCCAATTTCCATTTTCTATTTTTTTTTTTTTTTGTATTTTTGAGACAGGGTCTCCCTGTAGCCCCAGCTGTCCTGGAACTCACTCTGTAGACCAGGCTGGCCTTGAACTCACAAAGATCCGCCTGCCTCTGCCTCCCAAGTGCTAGGATTAAAGGCGTGTGCCACCACGCCTGGCCATTTTCTATTTCTTTAATATTAATATCAAAGCCTGTAGTTTTTAAGGGGGATGTTAGTTAACTGGAATGATTCTATGCTTCCCACTTCCTCCAGTTGGATGATGAGAAGAAAGTAGAATTGTCATGAGAAAGTTCTGAGAAGTGTCTTTAAAGGAAAACTGCTAGCTTTTCCTGCTGGCCGGAACACAGAACTGATGACTGGAAGCTGAGCATCTGTATTGAACCATGAGGTGAAAACTATTATTCTGAATATACAGAAGATATTATTCAGCTAGAAGGAGAATGGATCTCTGAAGGTTGTGATATCAGATTGTAGTCTAGTCTAGTATTACATAAGATGTTAATAATTTCTGGCACTCGTGATTATTTCTAGTCTATTTTATATACAACCTCTGCCTTAAGGGCCTTCAAATGTCCCCAGTGATCTCTGACAAGTCCCATATTCACTTAACAGATTTACCAAGAGGCAGCCTTTACACTGTTAGGGGCAGTAATTTGGGGGGCACTGTGAAGCTCTGCTATCTCTAATTAACTTTCTCTACTCATCAGCTTGTATGGGAAATAAACTTAGTTCCATGGGTTTTGGTGAGCAATGCTCAGATTTTTTTTTTTTTGGTCTTTTCGAGACAGGGTCTCCCTTTAGTCCCAGCTGTCCTGGAACTCACTCTGTAGACCCGGCTGGCCTTGAACTCACAAAGATCCACCTGCCTCTGCCTCCCAAGTGCTAGGATTAAAGGCGTGTGCCACCATGCCTGGCCAATGCTCAGATTTCTATTGTGTTCAGTTCTTTGAATAAGCTGCACCCATTCACTCCCTCATGCGTTTCTCCAGCTTCTCACACCCCACACATCTGAATGTCAACTCCACTCGTCCCCTCCTTCTGGAGCTCCTGCTCTGGCCTTAAGTTTGAGATGACTTCCTGAGCACCCCAGTCTTCATAAGCATGAAGTCCACAGGCCAGGAGACATCCTCTTCTCAAACCCATAGCCTCCCCACTTAGACCTTATTCTAGATACCCAGAAGCCTGGAGGTACCCGTTCAGGTAGTCTCCAACCTGCTTCCAAGGCTGGTCAGTTGGAGGACACGGTGGGCAGGGGCCAACTATTTCTAGAGACTACAGGGAGAATTTAGGTATGGGGATGAGATGTTCACATCTGTCCCTGCCTGTCCTTACAGAGCCTTCACCAAAGACTGGCCCTGGTTCTGTTGCCTCCATAAGTGGCATAAAACCCTGAGGACTAAAACGTCGGCCAGAGCGAGGGGACACAACGGAGGCAGGTCGGAGCCACTGCCCTCGCCATGACCCGCGGTAACCAGCGTGAGCTCACCCGCCAGAAGAATATGAAAAAGCAGAGCGACTCGGTTAAGGGAAAGCTCCGAGATGATGGGCGTAGCCCCAGCTGTCCTGGAACTCACTCTGTAGACCAGGCTGGCCTTGAACTCACAAAGATCCACCTGCCTCTGCCTCCCGAGTGCTAGGATTAAAAGTGTTTACCACCACACCCGGCTAATAATTACATTTTCATCTTGGGCCTCAAGGACACCATGAATGTATATTTGTCAAAGTAAAGGAATAGGACGTTTTATTTAACAATAGCTTGGGTTAATGCATAACTTTAAAATATTTAGACACATGGTATTGTGGGCTTCTTTCTATTTGTGCTTCCACCCAGGGTGTTCCATGTAACACTGTGTGGCACATAAGGACTTGTTTGCCCTGTGGGGTATTGTGTGTGTATGTGTGTGTGTGTGTGTGTGTGTGTGTGTGTGTGTGTGTTACACTAACTAAGCTAGGATTGGATTAGGTAGGTGCTTCAAGTGTGTGTCTTAGAGTACATACTAAACAAAGTCAAATGACAGCATCTGCTAGAAGCACAGAGAAGAGCGAGTCAGGTGCAATGGTCAGGAGGTGGAGTGGGGCAGGGGCTGCAGGATGCAGGAACACCAGGTGAGCATGATGGAAGGCAGGATCTCCTGTGCAAAAGAAGGCAGTGAACGTCAAGGTCAGACGCTGGTAGGCAGGGTATAGGGCCTGCTCGAACCCAGCCTGCTTTCCTGTTGCTCCATTTGCTGCCATCTGCTTCAACCCAGCAGATTCGACTGCTGTCAGTTCCCAGGGCCAGAAGTAGTGGAATAACTCCAGGACACACCCTGGCTCCTTACCAGAGAGTGGACACAGGCAACCATTGTATCAGAGAATGACACTCACCATGCAGACACATTTTATCAATGGAGAGCTCCTGGGAAATGAAGCTAGGAACAACTTGAATGTGCTCTGAGCCTGCTCCAACCAAAGTCACTGGGGTCAGGGAAGGCTCCCTGTTCTAGTAAGTGAACTGAGGTAGCTAGAGCACCAGTTGTATGAATTTTGCCAATGAAGCAAGAAAGAAGGAGATGCTAAAGATAAATGCCAGACCTGCCGGGCGTGGTGGCACACGCCTTTAATCCTAGCACTTGGGAGGCAGAGGCAGGCAGATCTTCATGAGTTCAAGGCCAGCCTGGTCTACAGAGTGAGTTCCAGGACAGCTGAGGCTACAGGGAGACCCTGTCTCGAAAAGACCAAAAAAAAAAAAAAGCCAAACTCGTGGCGAAGTCTGTTCTACATGAATTGATGGCCATGTCATTGCTCGAAATGTGTGTCCATTTTTACTGTTAGAATGGTTGGCTGATTAGATGGCACACATGCTCGTTAAAAAATCGTCACACCTAATTCCAATGCCTGTCTTTTGGTGGTCATCGCTTGCCTTTGAAGCTGGGGGAAGAAGGTGGAAAATCTGAGAACTTGAGTCCTCGGGATCTGGTGAGAGTGAAGTCTTGGCAGCACCAAGGGCACAGCCAGTGGAGCCCCTGCCTCGCTTTCATGGCCCCACGTCAGGGCACAGAACCTTGGTAGTCTCTGCCCACATGATGTTGAGCCTACTTCCAAGGCCTGTGAGCGCATGTCTGGTATGTCCTAGGTGTGAACATGCTTCATACCTATGTACTCCCCACATGGCCAGTGGCAAAAGGTGGGTATTTGTGAGGCACACGGAGAGAGCTTGGTCACAGGGACAGATATGTTCAATCTATGACCATCAGACTTCTCATAGCGTGGGATAGAAGAGGAAGAGTGGACCAGGCAGGGGCTTCCATATCCTGGGAGTGGGAGACTGAGAAGTCTGAGGAGTTCTCAATTTAAAACTAACTTCAAAGGTCAGTGTGAAGGTATGTCAGTCAAGAATGAGGTTATAACATGTGATCTTCATTAATACTTTTCTAGACAGACATAAGAGTAGGTGAATTTCCCTTTGGCCTCACAAATGTACATATCTGTATAAAAGGAGCTCAGGAGGCCTTTAGGCCCAGGTGTGTCCTGTGGTATAGAAATGTTGTCTTCAGGGGCTGGAGAGATGGCCTAGCAGTTAAGAGCGCCAACTACTCTTGCAGAGGACCTGGGTTCGATCCCCAGCACCCACATGGTGGCTGAGCACCATCTTTAACTCCAGAAGAGGTGTTCTGACCTCCGCGGCATTGCATGACATGGGTGCACAAATGTACATGCAGACAGTACATTCATACACAAATGAAAATAAATTTTAAAAAAATTAAAAAAAAAAGAAATTCTATCTTCATTCCCGATGTGACAGGTGCATGCAGTACACACTGAAGAGTCCCTTCACAAGCTGCTCAGCAGCTGAGTGTGAGAAGAGTATCTGGGTCCCACCAGAGCACCAGGACAGGAGGGCTTTGCACCCGGAGCATTTTGCATCCTCCTCCCTCTGGTAAGCATGCAATCACTATTTCATCACCATGGGTGAAAATATCATCATTAAGCATGCAAAAGTGAGGCCTCCAGGGGCAGGCAATCCCTGATACTGCTGATCTGTGCAGACCGCTTTGCAGTCCCACAATCCCGTGAAAAGCATTTACCCTGCACGGCTGGGCAGGGTTTTCACTCAGCATTCTATCAGCAGATAGGAAAAGCCAGGCTTAGGGAGGTGAAATAACTTCAGAATCTCCCAGCAAATAGAAGAAAGGGACTGGGTGGGAAGTCAGGTCTTTTAATTCCCTCTTCAGTGCCCTCTTCACTCCATCAGAGTCTCAATTTAGCTCAAAATCACAAATGCCAAAAGCAAGGTCCAGCTTTGCTGAAAGCCCCTGGGAGCCACACCTGTCAGAGGTTGGCCTGTCTGTCTATGAGGCTTCTTTGGCTCTGGTTGGCTAATAATATTTAATCACATGCCCCTTTCAGTAGGTCAGGCTAATGGACAGAAATGTGGAGGGGGCAACTAAAAACATGTAATTTGATAATATCATGATGCTTTCACAGTGCACAAATGATCCATTACAAAAGATTTCAGAAGCCAAAGGTAAAAAATTAAAGTTACAGAAACTGCCTAAAAATGTCAGGTGAGTGTACAGGACCATGAAGCTGCCCCCCCCCCTTCTTTTAAGTGATTTCAGAATCTGATAACTTAGCAAAATTGGAAACTTGCTGTGTGAAAGTTAGGTGTGTAAAATAAGTCCGTAATCAGAGTGGCTGTGTCATCTTATACACTAGCACACTTGATACCTCTACAGAGTGAGAAGATGTAGCCATGTATCCCTCACAGGGAACCGTCCTCTAAATGGGCTGTCCAGTTATGGTGGCAGTTAATCTATGGCGTATAACAAATCAGCCTCCAGACTTAGTGATTAAAACAGTAACATTTTGTGATAAGTCATGTGATACCAGTAACATTTCCTGGGGAGATGTAAATAAAAATCTATTCGCAGGGCACCAAGGACAAACCAAAGGCAGGATTCCATCCATGTCCATCGTGGTGAGCCAATGGCTTTACTCATGAGAGCATGGGACCTCAAACAGCAGCATTATTGAAAAAGACCCACCCCAGCATGGACGATGGCCTCCCCAAACTGCATAGATGGAGTCTCCTCTTCAGTTAACCTTCCACCCTCTCTGTACTTTAGATCCTCTGAAGATCATGTAGAGTTGGGATGGAATTTCATGCAGCTGAAAGGGGGGCACAGGAGGAAGGGGCTAGGTGAAATCTCAGGTAAGGATGTGCTAATTATTCCCAACCTTTCTTTTTGAAGGACTATCAACTGGCTGATCTTGTTAAGGGGCTGTTGCAGATAGTCAGATGTACTCCCAGCGCTTGGGAGGCAGAGGCAGGTGGATCTCTGTGGGTTCAAGGCTAACCTGGTCTACATAGTGAGTTCCAGGAAGGCTGGGGCTACAGGGAGATACTGTCTCAAAAAAAAAGACCCCCCCCCAAAAAAAGATGTTAATGGCTATGTTATAAATGAAGGACAGAGATTCCACAAACATCATGGTTCTATAACTTGGTCATTTGGGCAGAACTCAAATGGGCAATGCTGCTCTTCTGGCCCAGACTTGTCCAAATGGTCATAGGTAACTTGTAGAGGACTGGATGACCACGGCCTGCTCCTATGTCCTTTTGCTCTCTAACCGTCTAACGGTCTACTTAGAGACTTTCACAGTTTGCAAGCAGCCATTCTGAAATCAATGTGTATCTATGTTCTTTTATTGTTGTTGTTGCTTTTGCAAAATATTTTTTAATTTATTTTTTATATTTTTTGTACAAGATTTTTGTTACTAATCAAATCTAGACCCATGTCCCCCTCCCTACCCCCCCACCCCACCAGAGCTCATGCATTCTGCCAAACATGGTTTTCATCTTTTTCTCAGTCTTTCTCAAAATTCTCGATGTGGAAGTTGATTGTTTTGAGCAGTACTGTGGGAATGTACAAGTGTACATTCCCACAGCAGTGGATGAGTGTTCCCCTTTCCCTACAACCACTCCAGCACTTGGAGTTTTCTTGATCCTAGCCAGTCTTATCAGAGTGAGATGATAACTTAAAGTGGTTTTCATTTGAATTTCCTTAATTATTAGCGATGACATTGAACATTTTTAAGATGTTTCTCAGCCATTTCTAATTCCTCACCTGTGAAGTCAGCTCTTTGCTCCATCTTTTGAGTGATTCATTTATTTCCTTTCTTCTTTGTTTTTTTTGAGTAGTTTATGTACTCTGGAAATCAATGCTTTGTCAGATGTATCTGCAGTGAAGGTTTCCTCCCACTCTGTGGGATTTCTCTTTACTTCCTTGATTGTTTCTTTTGATGTACAGAAGCTTTTGAGTTTAACGAGGTCCTATTTGTCAATTGTCGATCTTATTTCTTGCACAGCTGCTGTCTGATTTAGGAAGTCTTTTCCTATGCCTATGTCTTGTAGGCTGCTGCCAACTTTTTCTTTTATCACCTTCAGAATTTTGAGGTTTCACATTGAGGTCTTTGATCCATCTGGAGTTGACTTTTGTACAGGGTGAGAGGTAGGGGTTTAACTTTATTCTTCTACAAGTGGTGATCCAGTTTTGCCAACACCACTTGCTGAAGATGCTGTCTTTCTTCCATTGTGTCTTCTTAGCCCCCTTGTCAAATATGAGGTGGCCGAAATTGTATGTGCTCAAGTTTGGATCTTCAGTTTTGTTCCATTGGTCAACTGATCTGTTTTTGTACCAGTACCAAGCTGTTTTTATGACTATAGCCCTGTAGTATAGTTTGAAGTCTCCCCCCTGTATTGTTCTTTTCACTCACAGTTGTTTTGGCTATTTGAAGTTTTTTGTTTTTCCATATGAAATTAAGGACTTTTTTTTTTCCAAGCCTGTGAAGAAACTCTTGGGGATTTTAATTGGATCTGTATATTAGTTTGGGTAGAATGGACATTTTTACTATGTTAATTTTCCCACTCCATGAGCATGGGAGGTCTTTCCATCTTCTGATATCTTCTTCAATTTCCTTCTTCAGAGGTTTAAAGATTTTTTGTAGAGATCTTTGGTGTCTTTAGTTAGGTTTGTTCCTAGGTATCTTATTGATTTTGAGGCTATTGTGAGTGGGAAGGTCTTCTTGTATTCCTTCTTCAGTTGCTTGTTGTCTGTGTAAAGACAGGTTACTGATTTTTCTAGATTAATTTTGTATCTTGCCACTTTACTGAAACTCTTAATCGTTTCTAGGAGCTTTCTGGTGGAGTTTTTGCATCCCTTAGGTAAACAATCATATCATCAGCAAAAAGGGATAGCTTGACTTCCTCTTTTCCAATTAATACTCCTTTAATTTCCTTTTCTTGCCTTATTGCCCTAGCAAGTGTTTCAAGCACTATATTGAAGAGTAGTGAAAGGGAGCAGCCTTGCCGAGTTCCTACCTTTAAGGGGAATGCTTCTGTCTCTTCTCCATTTAGGAGGATGTTGGCTGTGGATTTCCTGTATATGGCTTTGGTGTACCTATGTTTTAAGCATGTATTTATAGCCTATTTGCTAATATCCTATGGCCACAAGCAGATCACAGGGCCAAATGTTAATACAAAGACAGGCAAAATAATTGTAACCAGTTTTTCTTTTTTCTTTTCAATCTACTATAGTCTTAAAAGCCCTTAAAAGTCCCATATTATTGTGCCATCAAACTTAATGTCCAGGATTTTGTCAATTAATTGAGGTCCAACTGCAAATGATGTTCCTCAAATATCACTCTTCAAACACCCTCACAGATATGTGAGGTCTGTTTCCATGGTGATTCAAAATCCCATTAGTTGACAATCAAGATTAACCATCGCACCCTTGTTCCCTGGATATATTCACCATCCCATTGCCTTGTACCAGATGCTCTGAAGAAACACATGATATATTACAAAGCGGCTTAGTCCTTGGTGATATAAAGTCATAAATAGTAGTAAATTTTTATTTTACAGAAACAACATTTTTTTAAATGACAGACACATAGGGCAGAGTAATATCTGACAGCATGTTACTGACCTCAAGTGGATGAGGCAACTTAAAATGGGTGAGCTCTTTCCATTCTTAGATGTTGGTTAAAACATGTCATTCAGGGATGTGTAGTATGATCGTACATGGCTTTTATTTTTCAGTTTTATAGTTTTGCATTCTGTAAAAGATATAGAACTCTTATAGAGGAAAGAGCTAGCTATATGATCTTTGCATTTTAAATGTTGTCTCTTAGTAAGATGCTCAGTACAACTTTTAGGGATACTCTCCCTTAGGGACCTTTTGAAAGTGTTAGGAAGATTTCTATTATCAGCATATTTGGGGGGTACATGGGCCATTCGTCACCTGAGTGTTGCGGGTTCTGTATGTCCTTCATGACATGAGCCATTCATCACCTGGGTGTTGCGGGTTCTGTATGTCCTTCATGAGCAGGATCATCCTGCATAGTTGATAACTGATGCCTGGCCTCTGCCATGGCTAATCTTAGGTGTCAGTTTGACTGAATCTGGGATTAACTGAAATGAGACTTCTTAACTGGATTTGAAGCTGGAAGGTAACCCTAAATGTGGGAGTTACCTTCTGATGGCAGCCTGTATAAATGGCCAGGGCAGAAGGAAGCTCTGGCTTTTTGCTGCTTGCCTTCTCTCTTGCTGGTGAGCTGGTCTCACTTATGTAACCAACTCCTTGGATTCCAACATCGACTACATAGACTGAAGACTAGGCAGATCTTCGGAATCCATCAGGCCTTCAGCACCAGATTAGGATTGCCGAGATACCCAGCCTCCTGAACTGAGCAACTATTGGATTCTCAGCCTCTCCAGTGCAATACAGCCATTGCTGGACTACTCAGACTCTATCCTATAATCTAGTCTAGTATATGTATATATGTGTATATATATATATATATATATATATATATATATACACACACACACATACTCATTTTATCAGTTCTGTTCCTTCAGAGAACCCTGACTAATACAGTCTCCATGATATTCAAATTTTCCAGAAGACATCTATGTAAGTTAAAAATCTGTTTACCATCATCTAGGCTTAAAGCCCAACTTTATGTTTATATAAACACAGACTATTTTGAGTATCATTTAAATATATGCTGAATTTTCCACAAGTGCAACTACCATGTAAATGGATTGAAAATTGTATTTTATTTTGTTGGGAGTTAACCAAGAGTTGTTAGCCACGTCAGGAAACAGCACTGATGGCACTGACACATGGGGCACTTGAGCTGACAGCATTGCGCCTCTATGGGTTGGCACTTTCAGCTGTGGAATTCATCATAGCTACTCATACAAACAACAAACTTCCGACTTCTTCATTATTCCTCTGATTCAGTCATAATCTGAACATCTATGCAGTGGAATGCATTTTTATTTTGTTATAAATTTCCCTTGATTTCTTCTTTGCGTTACATTGCTTTTTTATAACATATTATACATGAAGGCAAGGTATGCCATCTGTGACTTTAACCTCAAACTAGTGAAGGAGATATTAAATATTTGTTCTAAATGGAGACATTGTGTCTGATAGCATTTAGAAGCACTACCCTGATACAAACTTAAAAGAGAATATCTCTCAGAGGCAAAAGGAGAACAGTTAGAAGTAGGAGAAAGGTTACTCATTCCATGGTCTTGCATCTAAATTCATGCGTAGACATAAAGATGGACTTAATATTGAAAAATAGATACCTGGTTTGCTTAGAAACTAGATGGGACACTAAGATTTTCATATCATGCTAGTAAAGAAAATGATTTTGATGGCTTAAGAAAGACATATGCTTGTTAAGTTTTATTCCAATCTGCTCTGCAGATTTAGTCATGTATATATGAACCCTCCCAGATCATTTCAATCAATAGCCTTTGATCTGGGTGTGCGCAGCAGTTGCACTGTGCTCAGTTCCTCACTGTTCAGCTTCCCCCCCCCCAAAATATCACAATGTTTATCAATAGATACAAGTATATAAAATCAGGGAATGAACATGATTTGATAGATTAAGTAGACTTAATTTCAATACTATAATAAGGGACCAATTCAAATTCTCACCATTTGTTTCGGAACCACAAAAACCACTTCAAGGGCATTAACGATCTCTCAAAACTGATCAGTTTTCCGCAAGTGAACCATGTTTCTTTTTTTTTAAAGACTTGTGCACTTGCCCAGGCTCAAGGATATTAAAATCTAGCACATAAAGCCCATTACTAGAGGTAGAAATACAGGCAATATACTATTATGGCAACAGCCATCAATTACAGTTAGGGATTTTCTGTAATAACCAAATGGGTAATCTAATATTGCAACAACTCAAGTATTACTGAGCAAAGTGCATTTCTACAGTATTCAGTGTTGCTATTCAGTTTTCTAACTTAAAACAGCCTATGATAACTGGCAGCAAAGAAGGGCCTTACAGTAGGCTCCCTCTGCTTGAGAACTTATGATGTAGTTATCGCATGCTGCTAATATCCTATTTAAACATTAAAGATACTCCTAAAGTATTTGATGGTAGACTGTGATTAAGACATTACACTACACACACACACCACACACACACACACACACACACACACACACACACACACACAAACTTATGCAGAAAGAAATCCTTCCTGATGTGCTTCTGCTTTAAACATTGTGAAAAACATTACATCAGAATGAATTTTTGCAGTAGTCAGGTCAAATGCACTTATATCATAGCAACAGTATGTTTTGCACAATTTAAGGCTTTGCCTGCTTCTTTAGTCAACTTCTTCCTCTGATTCTTCTTCTTCAGCAGGTTCTAGCCAGGTTAGCCACTGATTCACCTGGACAAAGCCTTGCCTTGTCCCCAGGCGAGGAAGAGTGCAGTTACCTTCCAGGCTCTGGCCTGTCAGTGTTCAGGAAGAGGGTAAGTCCCTCTGGTACTAGAACAAGGTAACACTGGCTCTGTAACCGGCTTGCCTCCAATCTTGGTCAAATTCTTATCTCCTGGGTTTGGATATATGAACTCTATCTGGTGTTTGCCTTCTTCAAAGTTCAGCTTCCAGAATATTTTGACACCCCCTGCTTTCTAAACGGAACCTTGAATAAATCCTTTAGAAGACTGATAGTCAGTGTTATCTCTACTATTGACAGGGAGGAGGAATTTGGTTATGATTTAGTTCAAGAATAATTTGTTTCTCTCAATTTGCGAAAATGAATCTTAGACAATCCGGATCCTCAAATACTTCCTTTGCCTGATGAGATTCCGTGGTGATGGATGGCATGTTTTTCCTGCAGCAGAAAGAAGTTGGTCAATCTGCTCATCCAGCCCTTTTTCATCAGTGTGGGTCCAAGGGGAACATTTCACTCTGCTCTGCCTCCATATTTGCCCTGGCCCAGCAAAGCTGTTAATCTTTTGTAGATAGTAAATCAGCTATTTTACTTTTTTGACACCTTCCTTTTCCATTTCTGCAGTGCTGATAGAGGCCGTAAACTAACCAGTTGGCATTTTAAAAGCGCTCTTCTTTCTTCCACCCTAAATTATATCTTTTAGGAAATGGATCTATCTTACTTGGCTGAGGAAGCTTGGCTTTTCAAAGCTTCACTCGTCCAGCTCTTGGTATGTGTTAGCCCACTGACGGATAGTGGGTTAGCCAGACTTTTTCATCACTGTTACAGAGCACCTGAGAAAAACAACTTGAAGGGAAGATTTACTTTGGCTTACAGTTTCAGACATTTTAGAAGCTAGTTGGCTTCACTGCTTTTAGAGTGTAGACACACAGAAACATCATGATGGCAGGACACGACTGAGGAAAGCTGCTCAACTCACAGCAGACAAGAAACAGAGATCCAGAAGTGGGCACGGACAAGATATAGCCATTAGAACCATATCCCAAATGAGCTACTTCTTTCAATGAGGCTCTACATCCTAGTTTCTAACAACTCATAATAATAATATGTCAAATTAAGGATCCACTCCTGGGGCTGGAGAATTAACAGCAGTTAAGAGCACCAGGTGCTCTTGCAGAGGACGTGGGTTCAGTTCCCAGCACCCACATGATGAAGTCAGAGCCTTTGTGATCCAATCCCTACTCCAAAGCCTTACCTCTGAACCTTTCATTGGGGGCTAGGCATTCATTACATGAGCCTGAAGGACTATTTCATTCTCTCTACTATGTCAAGGAGAGGAGTTTATGATGTTTTTGAAGCCATGGAAATACTGGGATTTAAGAACACACCTTTTGGGGGATAAGTAGATACCAAACATAGCCACTGTTGGAAATATGGCAGAATGTTCAGAAACTGCCTCACGTACGTATTCAAAGCAACAGACCAAGAGAGACTTCCGGCTTCTTGCTGTTTCCATTCAGTCACTTTCCCTTTTGTGAAAGGGAGTTGTCCCAGAGAGACAAAGGAGAGATGCTCTATGTTTGGGTAACAACGTGTAGAAGTTGACACCTGATCTAAGTGAGCAATCAGATTCCCTCCACAGTCTCCAGTTTAGAATTGTGAACTGAGGCACACAAAGCGGGGATCACTTGGAGCTGGCTCACATCAGTGGCACCGCTCCAGAGAGGAGGGCCTCTTGCTGCTGAGCTTCAGTCAGAAGAGTTAGCTGCTCCCTTGTTCTTATTTCCAGAGGGCTGCCTCTGCAGCTTTTCAATAAATTACCTCTTTTACTTAGCAAGAGATTGTTTCTATCACTTGCAACCAAGAGAATGTTAACTAACATAGGGATGATGGAAGAGAATACCAATGTTGCAAATTGTCTGCCACATGGCAGGGGAATGAAAGCAGCCAGCAGAAAAGGGCACAGACATATAGGCATATTGGTGACCTTAGTAGAAACATAATCGGACTGGCATGGATATGAGTTTGTGGAAAATAATATAACATATTCTCCAAGTATTATGACGTTTGGTTACGTATATGGAAGCATATGCACAGCACAAGGAAAAGCGTGATAGGGCACCGAGAGGCAGAGAATAATGCACACCTTGACCAGACACTCTAAAGTTAAAATAAATAACAAAAGAAATCCATACTGGGGCTGCAGAAATGGCTCAGCAATGAAGAACACTGGATGCTTTTGCAGAGGACCCGGGTTCAAGTCCCAGCACCCATATGGCAGCTAACAACTGCATCTAACTCCAGTTCCAAGGTATCCAGCTCCCTCTTCTGTCCTCCATGAGCATTACGCAACATGGGCACACTTACCTACACGCAGGGAAGACATTCATAAACATAAAAAATAAAAATAATACATAAAATATTTTTTTAAATCCATTTTACCTCACCCTGAGATGATGATGTATTCTCCTGGTAACACCAAATTCAACTTTGTCCCAGGAGAAAAGCAAGAACAGTGTATTAATGAAGGTTCAAGTTGACATTCTTATAATCACCAAGCCTAATATTCCCTCGAGCATGCTGGGTCACCTTCCAGTGCTATTTGTTTATTTTAAGTGCAGCAGAAAAGCTGCTTTGTCAACAGTTCTGGAGCTCATTGGCTCCAGGAGAGAGAGGAAGGGGAGTCTAAACGTGCCTTTTCAGAAGGAAGGCACTGTGGCTCCCAATGCCTAATGATTCAGAGCTACATCTAGGAGAGCAAGGCTGCCTGTTTTCTTAGCGACCTGAAAGAGTTAACATTTTTCCCAATAACTCAACATAACAGAGTGCCGATATGTAAATGCCGTGGCAATATTTATGACTTGCCAGGTGATCCATTTGGGTTTGTAAGTTTACTGTTTTCAGTTCGATAGGTGATAATTTTGATTGGATTTATGCATCCACTAATCAACTGGGAAATATTTTTGATTCAATAAGATACATTATACAGCAGCATCCATTTCAGTATGGGTTGCTGTCTGCTTCTAGGGAATTCATCAAATTTTTTTTCAAGAAGGCTATATCAGATTTTTAGGACAGTGTGCCTATCTCATAACAAAGACAAACTATTGCCATCGATATGGGATAGCTAAATTAATCTAGTTTGTAGTAATGCAGTCATTTTGAAGTCTAATTCATGGATGTGTTTGGTAAAATCTGAATTGAAATGAAGATGTTCATATCTTTTGATCAAATGAAAGATGAACCAATAAGAGAAAATGTACTGTTCAGAATTGCCCTAGCATCCTGACTAGTTGTAGTTTATGTAATTGAGAGAAAGCAAGCAGGGACAGGAGGAGCCATAGCCAGTTAATGGAACGTTCATTTTGTAAGCCTTGGTACCAGAAAGCTATGATAGATCCTGAACCACATGACTTAGGTATGCACCACAGTGAAAGCTGCTCTAGAGTTCATAGCTTCTCGATTCATTGAAAGGCAGCCTTATTGAGTTCTGACCTGTCTCTTCCTTGAATAGAAACCATTGCTGCCGGATTACCACAAAAGTGCCAATGACATTTTCAGAGACATACACAGGCAGATTCAAGTTTTCAAAGGTCTACATATCCTTTCTTACTTGATTATCTTAACACTTGCACAATAGCAAATCTATGCACTTAAAGTTTTTTTCCTGGTTTCCTGAAAGAGAACTGTAAGATATTAATAGTTATTTTTAAGAGTTGTGCAAAAAAAAAGTTTTTCATTCATTGACTCTTTTAATCCTCAAGGTGACTCCACAAAGTGGATGCTATTAAGAACATCTCACTTTCTATCTAAGAAGATAACTAACTTGCCTACTAGCATCTCATAGACATTAGTGGAGCTACAGGTTGAGCCCAACAACTCTCAAAGCAGGTGCTGGAATAGGCCATAGTCTCAAAGGTGGGGGGCAGGGGTCCAGATAGCACAACATGTATCCATGATGACTGAATATGTATTACAAGACTTTTCTCCAAATCTATGCTTCAGGTCTTCCTCTCCTCCCCTCTCTTCCCTATCTCTTTCTTTCTGCAGGGATAGAACCTAGATCTTTGTACCTATCAGGTAAGTGTTCTGTCTCAGGTATGATTTTCTTAACAGTATTTTTTATGTGTGTATGTGTGTGTGTGTGTGTGCATACATATGTGTGTATGTGTGTATGTGTACATGTATATGTGTGTGTGCATGCACATGTGTATGTGTGTGTATGTGTATATGTGTACATGCATATGTGTGTGTGTGTGTGTGAGTGTGTGTGTGCATGTGTGTGCCACCAGTGTGCAGGTGCTATGGATACCAGAAGAGGGTTTCATATTCCCTGGAGCTGGAGTTTAGGGGGTTGTAAGGAGCCAGTGAGGGGGCTGAAAATGGAACTCAAGTTCTCTGGTAGAGCAACAAGTGCTCTGAACCACTGAGCCATCTCTCTAGCCCCAAGAGTGTCTTTTGATATTCAGAATTTGGAAAAATGTGTTGTGGTTTATTAGTTTCTCAGTTTTTCCTTATATTAAACAGCTCCATATTCTAAGACAGTTCCCAAAGGTCACAAAGTTATTTATCTTTTCTAGGAATTTTATAGTTTAGTCTTCTCTCTCTCTCTCTCTCTCTCTCTCTCTCTCTCTCTCTCTGCATGTGTGTGAACACATACATGTATATGCCAACGTGCTTGTCAGTGTGGCAGCTAGAGGTTGACAATGGGTGTCTTTCTCCTATCCCTTTCCTCTTTGTTTCCTGGCACAGTGTCTCTCATTGAACCTGGAACTTACTGTTTGGGGCTAGACAGGCTGGCCAGTGAGCCCCAAGGATCTGCCTGTCTCTGCCCCACCAGCACTGGGGTTAGAGATGCGTGCGGCCATCTGATGTATACTATATGTATACTACGGGCGCAGCAGATCTAAACTTAGCCCCTTTCTCCCCTGCTTACACAGTAGGCACTGTACCTCCTGAGCCAGCTTCCTAGGACCCTAATAGTTTAGTTTCCAAGATTATAATTTATCTTGAGTTAATGTTGTGAGATGTTCATCCTGCTTCAGTTTTTCACATGTGTATGTATTCGAATGTTCCAGCACCATTTGTTATTGATCTGTTACTCTGTTCTGACAGTAATATATAATGTTGTAATCATTCTAGCTTTATAGACAATCTTACAATCAGATAGAATAAACCTGCTAGATTTGGTTCTTTTAAAAGATTGTTTAGCCTCTTACTCTAAATTGTTCAGAATTCATCATGCATTTTAGTATCAGCTGCCAATTTCTACAAAGGTATTATGTCTGCTATTTCATTGGCATTGCATTGAATCTGCAGATCATTTAAAGAAAGTGAGATTGGGGCTGGAGAGATGGCCTAGTGGTTAAGAGCGCCAACCGCTCTTACAGAGGACCTGGATTCGACCCCCACTCACCCACATGGCGGCTGAGAACCGTCTGAAACTCCAATTCCAGGAGAACTCCAGTTCCAGGGGAATCCGAAACCTTCTTCTGACCTCCGCGGCATTGCACGACACGGGTGCACAAACCTGCATGCAGACAGTACATTCATACACATACAGAAATAAATAAAATTAATTAAAAAAAAAGAAAGTGAGATTGATTTTCCTCCTTCCTCTCACCTATCAAAGATGTCCATGTCCCGATTCTTGGAACTTGTGTATATCAGTGTATATGGCAAAGAGGAAATCCAGCTTGTGATTCAGCTGACTTTAAAACCAGGAGATTAACCTGGCTCAACTGGATGGGCTCAGTATAACATAGGGGATCCTTAAATGAGAAGAGGAAGGGAGAAAAGGAGATCAGAATGAGGTAATATGAGAACCTGACTTGTTCCTGGCTTTGAAGATGGAAGAGTACTTGTGAAGGAAAGTGGGTGGTCTCTGGAACCTGGAGAAGGTAAGGAAATGGGTTCTTCCCCAGAGCCTGCAGAAGAAAACGCAGTCTTACACCTTGAGTTGATGAAAACTGTATCAGAATTCCCAGTCTGCAAAGCTACAGACAATAAATTTGTGTTATTTGAAGCGTCTAAGTTTGTGGTGATTTGTCACAGCAATCATAGGAAAGTGGCATAATTGATATGGGTATAACCGATCTTCATAATACTGAATTTTCCAATCTATGGCCATGGTGTACATCTCTATTTATTGAGGTGTTCTTTAATTTCCCTCGGTGGTGTTTTATAGCTGTCAGGCTGGCAGACTTGTGTATCTTTATTAACTTCACTCCTAGGTGTTTCATATTTCTTGATGCATAGCATAGATCTGCTTATTTAAATAAGAAGTCATCCAAGCTATAAACTAGAAGAAACCACTTAAATAGTATTTTTTGAGAGATTGCTGGAGGCTGAATGTAGACTAGCATGAGTAATTCTTTCAAACCATAGTCTGAGAAGACCTGTCCAGAGTGGCAGACTGTCTCCTGGGACTCCATCAGGTTCTCACAATGCAGTCAAGAAAGATCTCACTATGATCCTGGGAAGGCTCTGTAATGATGGCCTATGTGCCAAGGGAAAAGACTTTTCCAGAAACTTAACCCAGGTAAAAGAAGGAAATTCTGAGGCTGGAGAGATGGCTCAGTGGTTAAGGCCACCGACTGCTCTTGCAGAGGACCCGGGTTTGATTCCCAGCACCCACATGGCGGTTAAGAACTGTCTTTAACTCCAGTTCCAGGGGAATCCGACATCCTTTTCTGACCTTCTCAGCATTGCATGACATGGGTGCACCAACATACATGCAGACAGTACATTCATACACATAAAAAATAATAAATAAATAAAAGAAGAAATTTCTCCCAACTGGAGCATTCTCTAATGTCTCATATTATTTAAGGGAGGAAAACATAGTCAGTAGAGATCAAGGCTTCAAGGAAACACAAGAGAATGTTGCAGTTGAGAGGAAGAGTGGGGGACAAGAAAGGTGGAGAAGGCTCTCCCTCCCCTACGGTCGACCACCACCAACAGAACTCTAGTTTATCAATGGTGGGTCCCAGCTGAAAGCACTGTAAGACACTGTTCTCTTTGAGAAGAAATGCTTATGACGGCAGCCCAAAATCAACATGGAAATATAAGCAAAAATACCAGAGGAATTTGAAGCCTCTACCAGCCTTGCCTCCAAAAAACATTAAACAGTTCAAATCCTAGATCATCATAAATTCTCAAGCTAGCATCCTAGTTACTCATTTCTTTATGTACAGCTTTTCTCAGAGCAGTTGTGGGAGGAGAGGATGAGGAAACTTATTACTTCTCACCTTCCTACCCTCCGCCAAAGAATTCACGTTATTCTTGAGGCTCTTTCAAGATCACCAATAGATCAGCTGGCCTTTTCTCCTATAAAACCACAGGTTTTGTGCAGATCCTCTCACCAACCTGCTGCTATCCAGATGCAAGAAGCTGCGGGAGCTCACTGCTCATCTGTAAAGGAATTCTCTCTTTGTTAAAACATTTGTTCATTAAGCCGAGAGTTATGGCCCTGCCTTGAAGGGCAGAGGTGGGCAGATCTCTGTGAGACCGAGGCATGCCTAGACTATAAAGAGAGCTTCAGGCCAGCTGGGGGCCGTAGGAAGACCCTGTCCCCAAAAGACAAAAAACATAACAGAATTAGTTCATGAAGGTCTCCTTCTTCCTGCTGTTCTACTGTCTCCTGAGTGTGCCACCATATTATCTGAGCTTTTCTGGTATTACCTAAAAGTCGTCTAAGTCCTTCTTGTCTTAACTTGAGTTATTTTTATTACTATCTTCCTTTCTATTTCTCCTCACGCCCAGGCCTCAATGTGTTCTAGTCTGCTTTCTGTCACTGTGATAAATGCAAAGACCAAAAGTAACTTGAGGAAGAAAGGGCTCGTTCAGCTTATACTTGCATGTAACAGTCCATCAGTGGGGGAGCTAGAGCAGGAACTGTGGAGCGATGCTGTTTCCTGGCTTGCTCTCTGCTAGCTTTCTTACATAGCCTAGGTGGGCTATACAAGACAGTCTAGGGATGGTGCTACCTACATGAGGCTGGACCCTCCCACATCAGTGACCAATAAATACAATTTCTCACAGACCCCTTTTTTTGTGTTTTTTTTTTTTTTTGAGACAGGGTCTCCCTTTAGTCCCAGCTAGCCTGGAGCTCACTCTGTAGACCAGGCATGCCTTGAACTCACAGAGATCCACCTGTCTCTGCCTCCTGAGTGCTGGGATTAAAGGCGTGTGCTACCATGCCTGGCCACAGACCACTTTTTAAAAAATTATTTATTTATTTATTTATTTATTTATTTATTTATTATTTTATGTGTATGAATGTATTGTGTGCATGTAGGTTGGTGCACCCGTGTCATGCAGTGCTGTGGAGGTCAGACGAGGGTGTCAGATTCCTCTGGAACTGGAGTTAAAGACGGTTCTTAGCTGCCATGTGGGTGCTGGGAATTGAACCTGGGTCCTCTGCAAGAGCAGTCAGCACTCTTAACAGCTGAGCCATCTCTCCAGCCTCTACAGAGCACTTTTGAAAAGGGAATAATTTAAACCATCTTAGCCACATCTGTGGTGCCACTTTTGAGTGAGGAGCTGAGTCAGGTCTATATGTTAATACTACTTTTCTATACTCATCTGGGATTTAAAGCAGAGGCAACGGCATTTCTGGTCTCAGATTTGCTTGCCTCTTACTGAAACACTGGCAAGAAAATGTAAGCTGTTGCCATCTTTAGAATTCTTGAAAATTAACATAGTGAACAGTTAGTTATGCATGACTACAAGAAAAAATAACCACTTAAGCTGGACTAATTAAAGAGAGGTTTATTGCAAGGATACTAAAGCATCTCAAGGCATTCCATTTTAGCAAGTACAACAGAATGTTACAGTGCCAGAAAGTTATCAGGAGACTCTTCCTGTACTCCTGCTTTCTTTTTGTCCTTGTCCCTCTGGCCCCATGGTCCCTGGTCTCTGCTGCATCTACCCCAGTCCTCTGTCTTTGGAAAAAACACAAATCATGCTGGGCGTGGTGGTAGTACACGCCTTTAATCCTAGCATTTGGGAGGCAGAGGCAGGTGGATCTTTGTGAGTTCAAGGCCAGCCTGGTCTACAGAGTGAGTTCCAGGACAGCTGGGGCTACAGGGAGACCCTGTCTCGAAAAGAAAAAAAAGAAAAAAAAAAAAAAAAAAAATCCCCACAAATCACAAGTGTTGCCATCTCTGATTACATGTGCCTTTTCAGTCTGCGCATAGGAAACCAGGAGAGAGAATATGACAGGCTCAGCTTTGGTGAGATTTCAGCCTTGGTCCAATCAGCTACCAGTATCAGATAAGCCAGGACACCTTATTCCAGTTTCCGGTTAGTATCAGGCTTGCAATCAAGTTAGGAGGTGTGAGCCACAAGCAACAGTTGAATTCAATGCACTCGTCTCCAGTACAAGGTTTTGAAAAGCTGATTTATCTATTGATTGCTATTACCAGATATCAACAGTAGTCTTATCCTTGGATTTGTAAAGTGGAAAAGAATCATCCAAGGCTAGATTACTCATCTATGCACACTTATCAAGAAAATGTTAGAGTATATACACTTTGATTATAATTTCCTCTAAATTACTTTATAGATGTTATGGAAGATAAATAGGTTATATCCTTCTATAGAAACTATATCTTGGGAGCTGGAGAGGTAGCCTAGGCGTTAAGAGCACCGACTGCTCTTGCAGAGGACCAGGGTTCGATCTCCAGCACTCACATGGCGGCTGAGAACCGTTTTTAACTCCAGCTTCAGGGGAATCTGACGCCCTCTTCTGACCTCCGAGGCATTGCACGACATGGGTGCACAGACCTACATACAGACAATACATTCATACACATACGAAATAAATAAAATAAAAAAAGAAACAATATCTTAAAAAAATTTTTTTGAGACACAGCCTCCTTGTAGCCAGAGCTACCCTGGAACTCACTATGTAGTCCAGATTAGCCTCCATCTCACAGAGCTCTACCTGTCTCTGCCTCCCAAATGCTGGGATTAAAGGTATGCACCACCATGCTCAGTTCCATATCATTTTAGTAGGTGTTTTCAGTAGTTCAGGAGGGTTCTTGGTGATGCTAGAAAGATAATTGTTTTTATTCATTCTTTGGTTTTGGTTTGAAGCTAAGACAAAATTTCAGTTTGATGATTATGTGCCTTTTCTCAGAATTTATGACTTAGACATAATTCTTCATGAAACTGGTTGAGAAATGTCATCTCACCTTTATGCGATTTTTTCCTAATATGTGACATTAAAATAACTTATTGAACCTAACAATTATGGGTAAATTGTTTTCCTTTAGAAGTAAAATCCCCATTTTTTTAATTTAATTTTATTTATTTCTGTATGTGTATCAATGTACTGTCTGCATGCAGGTCTGTGCACCTGTGTCGTGCAATGCCGCAGAGGTCAGAAGAGGGTCTCGGATTCCCCTGGAGCTGGAGTTCTCCTGGAATTGGAGTTTCAGACGGTTCTCGGCCGCAATGTGGGTGCTGGGGATCGAATGCGGGTCCTCTGTAAGAGGGGTCGGCGCTCTTAACCGCTAGGCCATCTCTCCAGCCCCAAATCCCCATATTTTTAAAGGCTACAAAGGGGCTAAAGATAATTGCTTCAATTCCTAAAGCAACACCTTTGTAATTCTCGTTTAGCATATTACCATTAAATTATCATATAATCCTTCACTTTTTCTCCCCCCCTTATATACACACATGCATATCACAAGAATCATAGAAATTGTACAGTTGGTTCCTAACACAACATATATATTTTAAAATAAGAATTCTCAATGATCTGTCTGCTAGTTATTCACTGCTACTCTTCTGTGGCAAATGGCTAATGTCAGCTGAAAAACCACTGCCTGCCAGCCCACCTGGGCCATTCCTTCCATTACAAATTAATATGTGACCAAGGAGGACAAATTACTCTGAACATTAAATTAGAGAACACACAATTAGAAAGACATAGCTGCAAGAAAAAAAGAAAGTAATTGAATGCGCTTCCAAACCAAAGAGCAATGTGTTTTTTTGTGGTCTGCTGTGGAATTATCTCCATCTTGGCTTCCCTCCACTGATGTGGGTGATTAGGAGAGTACAGACTAACAGCGGCTCCTAAATCCAGCGAGATCCCTTCTCTTCTGTGCATTCCTTTACATATCCTAAACACTGCAGAGCCAAGAATGAATACTTCCTCAAAAATGTAGGTTTATCAAAAAATGTTCTTAAAATTATAAAACTAATTTAATATGATAGAAAAGACAGATTCTCCCACAGGATACAATATTCTGCTGATTAATGGGACCTTTCCACAGTTCCCACATCCTGACTCTTTGCACAGAAAAGTGGGAAATGGTACAAAGAAATGAGAAGAAAAGTAAACATGCTTGGACAGCCTCTGTAATCGCCCACACGCACGCTGTTCTTGGATCCCAAAGTGAAAGAATTCACTTTGATCAACTTCAAAGCTTCCAACTATCTCAGGATGAGAATTACAGACACCAATTTATGGTCATAATTTAGAAACTCCAAGTATTTAATATAATATTATACAATGAATGAGAATAATTAATATTAGTATTACATATTAATAGCACCTCCATTTCCAGGAGACCTTAATGTAATGTTATTATTGAGTTCAACTTCCAAACCCTTCACATATATATTTATTTTAAAAACTTATGTGTATGTTTTGCCCACATGTATGTAAGTGCACCCATGTGCACATTGCCTGTAAAAGCAAGAAGGAATTGGATTCCCCTGGAACTGAAGTTACAGGCAGTTGGTAACTGCCATGTGGGTTCGGGGAACCAAACCAGAGTCCTCTGCAAGGGCAGCCAGTGCTCTTAACTGCTGCCTTTTTTTCGGTCTCCCAAATGCTTCTTTTCAGGAGTCTAAGACCTAAAGATACCACCAGAACGGCCAGGCAGTTTACGATACTGAGCATGCACTGAGCATGCTATGCGGCCAGTTCTCCCAGCACTCCACTTCTCAGCCAGCCTTGCCTACTGCTGCCAGGCTCAGCTCCCCACAGGCACCTTTGACCACATCTCTCTTTTTCCTCAAGGCCCATGGAGGTAAGACCTAGACTTCTTTACCTCGCATACAATATACCCCATCTTTATAAACTTACTTGTTCCTCGGCCTCCTTCTCCACACTCTCAGTTTTAGTCAAAGTGGTCCTGTTATTGCCCAGTTGTGATCACTGACTGTATAAGTTTTTGCCCCCAAATCCCTCTACACTTTTTAATCTCTTCAAATCTTGATAATTCGGGATGAGTATGTTTCTTTTAAATCTTAAAATATTTACTTATTTTTATTTTATATGTATGTGTGCTTGCTTGCATGTATATGTGTGGATCCTGTGCATGCCTGGTGCTTTCAGAGGCCAGAGGAGAGCATCAGATCCCCAGAACTGGAGTTCCAGGCAGTTGGTACTGGGAACAGAACTTGGGTCCTCTGCAAGAGCAGCCAGTGTTCTTAACAGCTGCATCATCTCCCAGCCCCAGTAGATTAGCATGTTTTCATATTATTCTGAGGTTTACAGATCAGCATGCATGAAGCTTTTCATGGTTTTCTGCTTTGGTCATTATAAAAGAGCTCTTTTTCTTCCATTTAATCCTGTTCAATTTTAATTTTGTGCTGCTGAATAATAGGATTGGCACCCCTGCTTTAATGTTTTTGTTTTGCTTTGATGTAGTATTTCTTGCTCTTTGTCTTAACACATTTAATCATTTTTTTTTTTCTGAAGAGCACAGACTTGTCTGATGTTTTTCATTATCACAGAACATCCTGCAGTCTAAGATAGAAAGTAACAACTTTTCTATTCTCTGCCCTCTGTGAATTGGACCACTCTAAGCCTTCATTGTAAGTGGGATTACAAGTTATTTTTCCTCTTGTGCTTGGATCATTTCACTGAAGCATGTTTTCAAAATAAAAAAAAAATTTCTTCATGTTACAGCATATATCCCAATTTTGTTCCTTTTTCAGATAACCGCATTTTGATTGTATGTTCATCCATCTATGAATATTTGGGTTGTTTTTATTTTATCTTTGTTTACTGTAAATAAAATAAAATGTGTGTTTGCATTTCTGCCTTTAATTCTTCTTTTTTGTTGTTGTTGCTATTTTTGAGACAGGGTCTCCCTTTAGTCCCAGCTGACCTGGAGCTCTGTAGACCAGGCTGGCCTTGAACTCACAGACATCCTGCCTCTGCCTCCTGAGTGCTGGGATTAAAGGCGTGCACCACCATGCCTGGCTAATTCTTTTATATAAGTACATGAAAAGGGAATTGCTGGGTTGTGTGATCACGTCTAATTTGAGTGACCATCACACTGTTTTCACAGTGGTGACGCATTCTCGCTAGCATACACAAGGATGTCAATTTCTCATGCTCTTTCTGGTGCTTTTTTCTGTTTCTTTTTAAGTAGTAGCCACCCCAGCCTTCCCAATGTTGTGTGGAATGATATCTCATTGTGATTCTGCTGTGCACTTCCCTGGTGACTAGTGATACTGAGCATTTATTTTGTGTGTGCTTACATAATTATTTCCTTCTTGAGCTCTCTTCTAGAACTCCAATTAGATGGATGTTGGATCTTCTGCATCTGTCTTTCCTGTCTCAATTTTGCACTTATTTCAGCTCTTTTTTTTTTTTTTAATTTATTTATTTTTATTTTTATATGTATGAATGTATTGTCTGCATGCAGGTCTGCGCACCCGTGTCGTGCGATGCCGCGGAGGTCAGAAGAGGGTCTCGGATTCCCCTGGAACTGGAGTTCTCCTGGAACCGGAGTCGCAGACGGTTCTCAGCCGCCATGTGGGTGCTGGGGATCGAACCCGGGTCCTCTGCAAGAGCGGTCGGCGCTCTTAACCGCTAGGCCATCCCTCCAGCCCTCTTTTTTTTTTTTTTTAACTATACCCTGGGAGGTTTCTTTGGCCACATATTTTAATTTACTAGCTCCATCTTATGTTATGTAAATTCTGTTCTTTGTGCCATCTGTTATTTATTTTGGTGATCATATTTTTAATTTGCAAGGATTCTGGTAGATTATTTTTCACAGCCATCTGTTCTTTTCATGATGTGAATGCTTCTGACTCTTGGTTTTTCTACTAACTCTATTTCTTCAGGAATTAGTTCTTCTGTTCTTTGAGTTTTATTCCTGTGCTATTTGTTCTCTTAAAATGATTGCTGGCTGCTTGCTGATTGCATGTTCGTACTCATTCAAGGTCTGTATTGTTTGCTGAGTGAATTTCTTTAGCCTAGTTTAAAAAAAATCCTCTGCTTTTCTGAGTACAATGTTTTTGTTTTTTTTTTTTTTAACTTTTCGTGGTCAATGAAGCTGGAAGATATAGAGCCACAAGGAATTTGAGTCACTTATTTATTCCATGGGGATCATATAACCCAGGGATCTCCCTGCTTTTCTGATCCCAACAACTACCCTGGGGATGCTTGCATCTGAGTTTTCATTTATTTGGCAAATAGAAGACTATATCCTGCAGGCAAACAACTCAACCAGCAGTTCTGAGAGTAGGGACTGGAGCAGTTGCTCTGTGGCTCAATTATTCCCTCAACCTACCAACTGCCAGCCCATTCTTTTAAGTTGTAGTGCCCTTGATCTGACTATTCTAGTACTTTTCAGAAACATGCTTCTTTTCCTTTCTTCCCTCCTTCCTCCTTTTTTCTTTCCATCTTTATTCTTCATTTCCTTCTTTTTCTTCCTTTTTAAAGTTTAAAGCATATTTTTATTTTTGTATGTATAAGAAAGTGTGTGTGTGTGTGTGTGTAGTGTGTGTAGTGTGTATGCACACATGTGTGAGAGTACCTAAGGAGGCCAGAAGAGGGCATTGGAACTGCTGGAATGGGAGTTACAGACTATTCTGAGCAACTTGATATGGTTACTGGGAACTGAACCAAGTCCTCTGCAAGGGCAGGAAGGGCTCCTACTCACGGAACCATTTCTTTATTCCTCTTCCTTTTCCAGAGAGAGATAAAGGACAAAGAGGGGAGAGGCAGGAGGAGGGTGATCAATGAGGGCCAGAGCACAAGTCCTCGCCCACTCCCTGTCAGCCATGTGCAGTTACTGCAGCCTTTAGACGAGGTCTGGCTGCCTGCTCAGCCTCCCAGCACTTCTTCACCTGCTTAACATGACTCAACTTGTTTTTCAGGATTGGATTTTTTTCTTCTTCTGATATTATTTATGACATTTTGGGGGGACTTAGGAAAGAGAAACATTTTTTGTTTGGTTAGAAAATCCTAATGTGAAGCTTTCAGTTTAAGTTTTACCAGTTTTCAAGTAATCATCATGATTCATGTCCAGGCTGTTCCCCCAAAGTCTTCTGTATCACTCGAGGCCACAGTATTCATTGTTTTGTGTAAGCCTTCCAGAATAGTTTTAACAGAAGGAAAAATGTTATTAAAATGCAAGCTAATCATAGCAATTTCTGCTCCCCCCTCCCCGAGAGCCTCCAGTGATGAGTTACAAGATTGATGTCTCTGAAAAAATATTTATAATGGTTCAGGGGTAGAGACTGATGGGGAAGTTGATGACCCACGGCCTAACAGCTGGAGAGCATCTCCATGTGTCAGCAGAAGCAGGGGCCGCACAGAGGAGAGCTGAATCATTCCGCATGATCACATGGAGTGAGTTACTGGTGAGGATGAGACCAGAAAGCAAAATACATGGCAGGGTGCTAGGACCTTAACTAGCCAGAATTGCTGAAGAACTGAAACAAAAACAAAGAAAAAAACAGTCACAAAATAGATGTGTGTGTGTGTGTGTGTGTGTGTGTGTAAACAGAGAGAGAGAGAAAGAGAGAGAGAGTGAGAGAGAGAGAGAGAGAGAGAGAGAGAGAAACTGTTAGTTATTCTTTATGTGAAACTTCTGCTTCCCAGACTCTGAGTGAGGGTTGCTCTACTGACACGCCCTCCTTTTTTTTTTTTTTCAAGTGGAGCTTCCTAGTCTGGGACAGAGCAGCAGCTGCAATTGGGGAGAAATAAAAGTGAAAATAAAATAAATCTTTTGAATTCTTCAGGAAACACTAAAAGGGACAGAATGTGGTTGCCCCTGACGTCTGGATTACATATTTGTTATTTGAACTGTCAATTGTCTGTATGTGCATGTGTTCATCACAAACTCCTTAGGTGTGGGAAATATTATTTTGTATGTATACAATATTTTTACTTCCCACAAGTCTAGCACAGATGTGACCTGATTATACACTTTCAATAATTAGTATTAAATCACTTAACATATTGATTTTTCATGGATCCATTTACACTGCTACTTCTTTATGAAAAAAGACATTCTTCTGAGATATGTGGTTGGGTAAGATATACTTGCTGTTTATTTTTTTGATTTCCCTTTGAGAAAATTAGAGAACAGAATTAGTGAGATGTTCCTTTAGAATTAGTGAGATTTCCCTTTCGGAAAATTAGTGAGCAGAATTAGTGAGGTTTTCAATCAGTGTCTCTCTTTGCTTGGCCAAGTCTGAAGCCAAGGACAATCAGTCTTTTTCTAGAATTTGAGTCTGGAGAGACTGCTCAGTGGTTATAGCACTTACTGCTCTTGAAGGGGTCCTGGGTTCAGTTCCCAGCACCTACATAAGGCCTCACAATCATCTGTAACTCCAGTGCCAGAAGACCGAACACTGTTTTCTTCCTTCACGGGCATTGCTTGCACACAACACCTGTGATTAATCCTGGGTGTCAACTTGACTGGACTAAGGAACAAATAAGAGAAAAAGGATCTTCTGATTGGACTACCTCAACCTGGATGGCCCACCCCAAATGTGGGCGTTACCTTCTGCCGGCAGGCAGTATAAAAGGCCAGGTAGAGGGAGCTGGTCTCTTTTTTCCTGCGGCTTGCCTCTCTCACTGGTGAGTCTGTCTTGCTGCTCTGATCAGCCCTTCAGATCCCAGCATGTACTGAGACCAGCAGATCTCCTGGAATCCATTGGGCCTTCAGCACCAGATTGGGACTACTGAGACATCCAGCCTTGCAGACTGAGCAGTTCCCTGGATTCTCAGCCTCTCCAGTGTGGCATGGCTATTGTTGGACTCCTTGAGCTCTGACACATGAGCAAATCAATAAATTGTATATAGCTATATATTCTTCCTGTTGCTTCTGTTTCTTCAGAGAACCCTGACTAATACAACACCCATACATACATGCAGGCAAAACATCCATAACATTTTAAAAGAAAAGCCACTTAGAGTTTGGAGTTACCTCATTTCTTCTACACTGCCCTCAGGAGAGTATCCATTAGACCTCGAAGGCATGATCTGCATACTTGCCTGATGATTGTCCTGTGTAAGTTTCCATTTTTTAAGCTCTCTGTTTACCAGTTTTCAAAGTTTCTCAAATTTGTCCAATAATTTCTTGTTTTGCTAAAGTCAAACAGACTCAACTTCTGTTTCTTGCAACTAAAGATCTTTGACAGACTCATCTTCTATGCAAAACATCTGCATTTAGATTTCCTGTAAATATTTGATAAATTTATAAAAACATTGGATGCAACATCTTTTCAAATAAAATTGGATTCTGTATTAGTCACTTTTCTGTTGCTGTGATAAAACACCATGACCAAAGGAACTTATAAAATGAAGAGTTTATTTGAGCTTACGATTGACGGTTCCAGGGAATTAGAGTCCATTGTGGTGGGAGGCATGGCGGCTGGAGACTGGAGCAGGAAGCCGAGGGTCACATCTCGCAAAGAGCACAGGAAGCAGAGAGAGCAACTGTAGACCATGAGGCTTGTTAAAATTCATGAAGCCTGCCCCCAGTGACACACTTCCTCCAGCACGGCCACACACCCCAAGACCTCCAAAAACAGCGCCGCCAACTGGAGACAAATGTCTGAATACCTAGAGCCTATGGGGGACACTCATTCAAACCACCACATTCCACTCCCTGGCCCCCATAGGCTCCTGACCATATAAAATGCAAAATGCATTTAGTCCAACCTTAAAAGTCCCCATAGTCTTTACCAGTTTCAATGCCATTCAAAAGTCCACAGTCCAAAGTCTCTTCTGAGACTCAGGCCAATCTCACAAACTGTAAGCTCCTGTAAAATCAAAAGACAAATTACAAACTCCCAACATACAGTGGAACTGAATACACATTCCCATTCCAAAATGGAGGAATAGAGGCATAGCGAGGAAACACTGGACCAAAACAAGACCAAAAACCAGCAGGGCAAAAACCAAGTCCAGTAGCTCCATGTGCAACTTCTGGGACTTGACTTCCAAAGGGCTTAGATGGCTCAGCTCTTCCAGCTTTGCTTGCAACATACATCTCTTTCTTAGGCCGGTACCACTTCCTGTATGCAGCTCTCCTTGACAAATATCTCACAGGTCTGGCATCTCGAATGTCTTCTTGGGGTCTCCGATGCCAACCAGGCTTCACATTCACAGCTTCATGCAATGGCCTATCAGGGCCTACTTTATGCAGGGACACTCCTGCTGTGCTCTGCCTGACCTTGGCAGCTCTCTGAAACCATGGAGGAAGAACTGATGACCCCTTCACTCTTGCAAACTTCATGCCTCTAAAGCCAGCACCACGTGAATGAAATCGCCGAGTTTGGCTGCAATTTTGGGATGGACCCTGGCCTATTTCAACCACATTTGCAACTTTTCTCTGCCCTGGACTTGTTGGAAGATTAGCTGGGTGTGGTCTTGCGCTGAAGGTACTGATTCTTTTGTTTACTTGTAAATCTCCAGGCCTCTCCTTAATCACTTTAATCTCCTTATGAAAGGGAGCCTCTCCTTCACATGCCTTGGCCACACCTTTAATCTTCCTAGTGTACTTTTCAGATCCAAACTGTACATTGTGCATTTCTTTCTGCCCCATTTGCTCTTTTCCACTGTAGATCTGTATAATATTCACCATTAAAAGCCATGCCACCATTTCTACATTAGGCTATTTTGAAATATCCTCCGCCAAAGACATCAGTCCATTACTTTTCAACTTAGCATCAGGCAAGCATCTGGGCTGTGGGCAAACTGCTGCCAGACTCTTTATCAAAATATCCTGGTTGCTGCGTAAGTCTTTATTTTCCCCTGGAACCACATCTTTTGCAGCCATGCTTTCTTCCAGGCCTCCACTAGAATGGCCCTTTAAGCTCTGCTTACAGTAGTCAACAGCCTTTCTAGCCCAAAGTTCCAAAGTCTTCCACATTTCTCTAAACATCCACATGGTCAGGTTCTTCACAGCCACAGCCCACTCTCTGGTACCAAATTACTGTATTAGTCACTTTTCTGTTGCTGTGATAAAACACCATGACCAAAGAAACTTATAAAAGGAAGAGTTTATTTGAGTTTACGATTGACGGTTCCAGGGAATTAGAGTCCATTGTGGTGGGAGGCATGGCGGCTGGAGACTGGAGCAGGAAGCCGAGGGTCACATCTCGCAAAGAGCACAGGAAGCAGAGAGAGCAACTGTAGACCATGAGGCTTGTTAAAACTCACTAAGCCTGCCCCCAGTGACACACTTCCTCCAGCATGGGCACACACCCCAAGACCTCCACAAACAGCGCCGCCAACTGGAGACAAATGTCTGAATACCTAGAGCCTATGGGGGACACTCATTCAAACCACCACAGATTCCTTACCTACTGTTGCAGGGATTGTTCCCTTCTCTGGAGAGCAGGGTGCACATTGGGCTCAGACTCACGCTCCAGAGGCCATTTTTCCACTCTATCTCCTCTCCCACCACTCCATGGTTCCCAAGGCAAACCAAGGAACGGAATCTCCAATCTTAGTTTGGGAAGACCAACAAGTTTACTCAGGCTTGCTTATGGAGTTAATAGTAGTGAAATATCACTTACAGGTGGATTAGTGATTCCCCCTCCCTCATATCCATCCACCCTCCACCCATGATGGCAAAATGCCAAGAGGCAGCTATCGATCCATACAGGGTGTGCTTTTCTATGCCCTGACCCCTCCTCTTCATGTTGTCACAGTTATCTGGCCCCTCCTTTTCCTTCAGAAGAACAAGTGAAATTCACAATCCTAGAGAGGCAGGAGCACTCAGGTGTGAGAAAACATTGAACACATGAGACAACCTTCCAGAGGAATGTGCACCTTACACCTACTAAATGTGCAGTTATTATAATACTTCATCAAAAACACAGTGTTCTCCAAGGGTTCAGGAAGAAGTAAGAAGGAAAGGAACATGTAAATTAAAGAATGATTAGGACACATAAAATTTAAAACTTCTGCAGGGCCTTTTCTACTTTTGTTTGTTCCATTAGTGCCATGTTTTACTGTGGTATCATATAAAGATTAAAAAACAACAACAATAAAACAAAACCTAAGATCCAATGTTGTGCTTGCTTTGACATATAAACAAATCAGAAAGCCCTGTAACAGTCTATTCAAAGCATTCTGCTACAGTGGATGAATTCCTTGGCCAAATTACCCTTGCCTAGGGCACCATACACACTTTCTGCTTATACCTGAGTAATGGCCTTCAGGTTCCTGCCAGCCTATGGAATAATTCAAACAATCCAATCACATCCATGGAACCAAACAATGCCTTTGTCCTGGTCCTGCAAAGCCAGCCTCTGCTGTCTACACTGATCCTAGTGTAGACCCGTGTGGCCACATGCGATGTGCCCCATCCTCCTTTTGGGACCATGCATATTTGTGATTGATAAGCTGCTTTCAGCTTCTTCTGTGCCTTGTCAAGTGCTCTGTGGTCAGCATTCCCATAACTCTACATGCAGATGCCTCCTTCACCAAAGGGTGAATGGGGGTGACTAACACACTTATCACAGGAAGAGCTCATGGCATACATTTGTGTATGCAAAGTTCAGTCATCCCCTTGTGTACCCTTTCCTTAATTTAGGAAACATTGCCTATTATTAGAGAAAATTTCCATTGTTTTCACTATCAGCAGACCTGAGAAAGCCTAGGACTATCTCCTGCTTAGCTGTTCTTAGAAAGCCAAATGGGACCAGGGCCCACAGGACCCACCCCACCTCACCAGGAGACCACATTGGACTTTAGGGCCTGTGATGGTTAATCTTGATTGTCAACTTGATTTGACTGAGGATGCCTAAGAAATTAGTAAGGCATGCCTCTGAATGTGTGTGAAGGTTTCCAGAGATGATTAGATCATGTGAGTTCTGATGATTAGACATCTAGGGGAAGAGGTGAAACTTTAGGGTGAGGCCTGCTTAGAGGAAGTAGCTTGCTGGGGACATAGACTCTAAAGACATATCTTGTACTGGCCTTTTCTCATCATGTCTCTGCTTCCTGGCCGCTACAAGAGGCTGTTGTCACTGGCACATGCTCCATGACCAGGCACAACACAGAACCACATCACCATGACCTTTAATTTCTGAAATGTTGAGCTTAAATACATCTTTCCTGCCCTTAAATTATTTTTTTTCAGATATTTTGTCATAACAATGAAAAGTCTGATTACTACAGGGCTCAATAAAATTTTGTAGTAAGAAAAGTAATGTATTTAGCATGACACTTCTGTGTATATATCTGCTTCTCAGGCAAGGACTGGAGGATTGGATACCTAGGCCATCTCTCTCTTGATCATGACAAGCATATTCCATTTAATATCACTTCACAAGAATGACTGTATGCATGAGTTCTGATGGGGGAGTTGGGGCATGGAGGGGACTGAGTTTGATTGCAAACCATTGTATGAGTTGTACAAATGCTTAATTAAAATTATATTAAAAAGAATGACTGTAAATTGTTGTCTTGACAAAGTCCTTTTTGTCACCACGTTCACTGATTTCCCCACATCCTTTATACCTGATGCTGAGATGTGTAAGGCATCAGTCCCCTTTCTGTTTCATTTTGAATATTGTTTTAATTTCAATAAGGAGTCTTTTTCAAGATACTTACTTTGTAGTCCAACTGCATTATGTTATAGACCATTAAAATGTAAATTGGAGCATGGAGATGTGTTTGAAACCTGGCTTTGAGCCTATGGGGAGGCTCAGGATTTTGGTTTCTTCTTCTATAAAGTGGAGATAATGTACTTTCTCAAAAAGGTTAATGTGAGACTTGAATGAAGTCCTGTATATCAGTCATAGGCAGTGCACAGTAGATCCTAGCTGTGCTGGATAGCTTTAGTGTCAACTTGACACACCTGGGTTGAGGGAGCCTCAATTGGGGAATTGGCTCCATTGGACTGGGTCTGTGGCCACGACTGTGGAGTATTGTCTTGATTGTTGGGCAATGTGGGAGGGCCCAGCCCACTATGGGTGGTGACACCCTGGTCAGGTTGTTGTGTACCATATAAGAGGACAGGCTGGGCATGGGCCAGGGGAGCAAGCCAGTAAGCAGCACTCCTTGTGCTTCAGCTCCTGCCTCCAGGTTCTTGCCCTGAGTTCCTGCCTTGGGCTCCCTGAGTGATGAACTGTGACCCAGGAGATGTGAGCTGAATAAACCCTTTCCTCCCCAAGTTGGTGCTGGTCAGAGTGTTTTGTCACAGCAATGGAAGACAAACTAGAACACTAGCTGATGTTACTCTCCATTCCATTCATCCCTTTAATTTATGATGGGTTAGCTTTCGCATCAAAGGTTATTGGATGAAGAGAAAGCAAGGTGAGTGAATATTTATGGAATGCATGGGACCCAAAGAAGTATATGGGGATATGCACAAGATCTTATGGAACTATCAATGATGTTAACTACAACATAAAAGAATAGGACAGGGAACAGGCAGGTCCCATGTGGATGTGGATGCCTGACAGAGGGAAGGAGAGAGTGCTCTCTCCAATCTCCTCAGGCAGACTTGTCAGCAGACACAGGGATCCTGGTTTCAGCCTCCTCGTAGAGTCCTAGAGTTTCCCCGAAAATTCATTGCCCCCTTTAACCTCTGCATCCAGTCTCTGTTTCTCTGGAAGCCCTTCCTCCGAGTTAACAAATTATAAAAGGTCTGAAGAACTCCTTGACCTGTTATGTAATACCTTCGCAAAGGAGAAATATATATATAATAAGGGACTGTGTCTTATTCAAAAAAGATGACTCTCATGGTAAAGCTGAGTAAAGGGCTGAGCATATGGTTTGGAACTTGAAATCTATATTTATCTAACCTGGCTTATAAACTGGATCCACCACTTAAAAGTTATGAAATCTTTTTTTTTATTCTTAGTAATTTTTTTCTTATATTTACTGAATTTTGTATGGGTTTCATACATAATTTTCCAATCAGTCTTAATCACTTTTATACCCACTTCTCCATTGGCACCCTCTGCAGCCCTCCCTCTCCCAACCTGGAGTTTACAAATTCAGTCATTTGTGCTGGGGCCCATTGCACAAACTACTCTCCCCACCCACTGCTCAGTGCCAGCTCATCCCTGAGCTCTAATCAGCCTATCTGGAGTCCCTTTCATAAAGAAGGCCAATTGTTCCTCACCCAACTGAAATCAGCTGCCAATATTTCTTTAGCCAAGATTGGGTTCTGCTATCCATTTCTACAGTTCTGTGCTGGGTTTTTGTCCAGTAGAGCTTGCCTGAGTCTTGTGCCTGCTGATACCAATGCTGCAGGTTAGTATGAACTGGGTCCCAGGAACTTGTAGGATTCATTTCCATTTGGTCTTGCACCACCTCTCTGGTTCTTACAATCTTTCTGTCCCTCTTCTACAATGTTCCTTGAGCCCTGGGTGGGTGAAGCTGAATATAGGCACCCTGTCCATAGAACCACGCTCTGTAGACTCCTAACCTCCATGGTTTGGCCGTTCATGTCCTTTTGATTTCTTGGCCTCCTGCTGCATGAGGAAGCTTCCTTAAGGATTGAGTTAAGAGGTTAATTAATGCCTTCTTGGGTCCTTGTTCTATGGTACCTGGAGCTTACGTGTAGAGATTGCATTGTAGGTGTATTACCTAGGCATGAACAATTCACAGACCATGTCTCTGTATGTACAATTGTGGAAATCTGTACTGTTCTTCATCTAGTACCAAAGAAGTTTCTTTTTTGAGTGGTGCCTGGGATATTTTTCTGTAAATATAAGGATATCTTTTTTACAGTTAATAAGATGTTACCTTAGCCTAGGGATGTGTCAGACTTGGGGATTTCTCTAAGATCTATGACCTCTCCAGTTGTGTGCATCTGGCTATGTTAACATTACCATACATGAGTTTCCTCACACTGAGTGGGCTTTAGGTCCAATTAGTTAGCCATTGATTTCCTCCAAGATAAAAGTGCCACTATTGAACCGATGTTGTATGCTGTGTTGGTTGTCGACATGGATATTTGGTCTTAAGGTGTTGGACTACTGACTGACGTTCATAGTGCTGTCTATGAGAGCTAGCCTTCAGGGGTGGTGGTGTCCAGGTCAGTTCCAGCTCCACTGCTCAAGATCTGTTCTCTGAAGTGTGTCCTATCTTCAGCAATAGAGTCTTACCTTCAAGTTCTCGGAGGCAATCCAGGGCTGTGACTGTGGCCTGTGTAATTTTCCCAGTCTCTTGTACTACCATGGCCAACAACTCAAAGGAAGGTTTCTCCTGTCTGGTACTGTTTCTCGTTATGTAACCTTCAGGTTTGCACATGGAATAATATAGAGATATTGTATGTGTAATTTCTCAACAGATTGTTAGACTAATATGAGTCTCTCAGGTTTTTCTCCCCAGCTAGGCATTATTTATCTCTCCTCTCTCCCCTTACCTGTCTAGCCCTCCCTCCATGTCTTCTCCATTTAAAGCATCCCTCTTTCTCCCTTGATACTGTCAGTCTCTTGGGCTCCCTTTTTCCCTTTATCCCCACCTTTCCTTTTAACCCTTTTTAAACCTTTTTAACCCTTTTAAATCCTTTTTAACCTTTCCTCTCCCCTCCCATTTACATCCCCTGATTTTATCCATTTCTTCCTTAGTAACACCTGTTATTTACTAGTCTTCTGTCTCAGGTTTCCTCTAAAAATTATGAAATCTTTTTTTTTAAGTTAATTTTTTTTTTGTTTGTTTTTTCAAGACAGGGTCTCCCTGTAGTCCCAGCTGTCCTGGAACTCACTCTGCAGACCAGGCTGGCCTTGAACTCACAAAGATCAGCCCTCTGCCTCTCAAGTGCTAGGATTAAAGGCATGTGCCACCACGCCCGGCTAAGTTAATTTTTATTGAGCACATTTCATACAACATTTCTTAAACAAATTTAGACTCATTCCCCCATCCATGCCCACCCCTTACTTCTCCCGACCCCACTGCCAGAGCTCATGGAGTCTGTCATACATTTTAAGTCCTGTCTTGCATCATTTTCTCAGTCTTTTATAACCTTTTCAAGTTTACTGTTTTGGTCAGTTCTTTGAATAGGTTTTTCTCTCTCTCTTTTTGTTCCCTTTAATTTTATATGAATCCAAAATATGCATATATATACTCTACACATAAATTGAAATTACAAATTCTGAAAATAAACTATAGGTTAATTCCAAAACACATTTAGAGATTCACATTTTAACAGTAAAGTTACATGCAGGCAAAAAGAAGTATAACTTTATATTCTTTTTTTTTAAGAATATTAATACATATCTTCCACCCATATTTGGTAATTACATGTATGAATACAAGTGGTAGAACAATTCTAGAGCCCATTAAGAGATTCATATTATAATAGTACAGTTGCTTTCAGATACAATGAAATATAATAATAAAGTTGCTCAGTTTGCCTGCCAACTGGGGATTTGATGTTGGCATCCACAAATGAGGGAAACCATTTGCCTTGTTTTTTTCTGGGACTGTGTTACTTCACTTAGCATAATGGCTTCGAGTTCCATCCATTTACCAGCAAAGCTCATAATGTCATCTTTCTTTACTCCTGCATAGAACTCCATTGTGTAGAGGTACCACATTTTTGTTATCCAGTCCTCAGTTGAGGGGCATTTGGGCTGGTTCCAGCTCTTTGCTATTGTGAAGAGAGCTGCAATAAACATAGCTGTGCATGTATCTTTTCGGTAGGATGTGTCTTGTGGGTATATACCCAGGAGTGGTATGGATGGGTCAGGTGGTAGGTTCATTTTGAGTTTTTTAAGGGATCTCTACTCTGCTTTCCACAGTGCTTGTACCAGTTTATATTCCCACCAGCAGTGGATTAGTGTGCCCCTTTCCCCACAACCTCTTCAGCATTTGGTGTCTTTTGTTTTCTTGATCTTGGCTAGTCTTACTGGAGTGATATGATACCTTAGTGTGGTTTTAATTTGCCTTTCCTTAATTATTAATGATGTTGAACACTTTTTAAGATGTTTCTCAGCCATCTTTACTTCCTTATTGGTGAAGTGTCTGTTCATCTCTTTACTCCATCTTTTGAGTAGGTCATTTGTTTTCTTACTTCTTTGTTTTTTAAGTAGTTTATATATGCTGGATGTTAATGCTCTGTCAGATGTATCTGTGGTGAAGGTTTCCTCCCACTCTGTGGGTTTTCTCTTCACTTCCTTGATTGTTTCTTTTTTTTTAATTTTATTTATTTCTGTATGTGTATGAATGTACTGTCTGCATGCAGGTCTGTGCACCCGTGTCGTGCAATGCCGCGGAGGTCAGAAGAGGGTCTCGGATTCCCCTGGAACTGGAGTTCTCCTGGAATTGGAGTTTCAGACGGTTCTCGGCCGCCATGTGGATGCTGGGGATCGAACCCGGGTCCTCTGTAAGAGCGGTCGGTGCTCTTAACCGCTAGGCCATCTCTCCAGCCCCTTGATTGTTTCTTTAGCTGTACAAAAGCTTTTGAATTTATGAGATCCCTCTTGTCAGCTGTTGTCCTTATTTCCTGTGCAGCTGCTGTTTGATTTAGAAAGTCTTTTCCTGGAACTAGAGAGATGGCCTAGCAGTTAAGAGCACCAACTGCTCTTGCAGAGAACCCGGGTTCAATCCCCAGCACCCACATTGCTGCTGAGAACCATCTGTAACTCCAATTCCAGGAGAACTCCAGTTCCAGGGGAATCCAACACCCTCTTCTGACCTCTGCAGCATTGCACGACATGGGTGCACAAACCTACATGCAGACAATACACTCATACACATAAAAAATAAATTAAAAAAAAGAAAGTCTTTTCCTACGCCTATGTCTTATAGGTTGCTGCCCACTTTTTCTTCTGTCACCTACAAGGTTTCAGGTTTCAGGTTGAGATCTTTGATCCACTTGGAGTTTATTTTTGTACAGGGCAAGAGGTAGGGGTTTAATTTTGGTCTTCTACAAATGGTGATCCAGTTTTGCCAACACCATTTGCTGAAGATGCTATTTTTCCTCCATTGAGCTTTTTTGGCCCCTTTGTCAAATATGAGGTGGCTGAAGTTATATGAGCTCAAGTTTGGATCTTCAGTTTTGTTCCATTGGTCAATGGTTCTGTTTTCTTGCCAGTACCAGGCTGTCTTTATGACTATAGCCCTGTAATATAGCTTGAAGTCTGGGTAATGTAATCCTGCCAGTATTGCACTTTTCACTCAGGGTTGCTTTAGCTTTTTTGGTTCTTTTGGTTTTCCATATGAATTTAAGGATTTTTTTCCCCAACTCTGTGAAAAAGCTCATGGGAATTTTGATTGGGTTTGCAATGAATCTGTATATTAATTTGGGTAGAATGGACATTTTTACTATATTAATTTTTCCAATCCATGAGCATGGGAGGTCTTTCCATCTTTTGATGTCATTTTCAATCTCTTTCTTCAGGGTTTTAAAATTTTTGTTGTAGAGGTCTTTAGTGTCTTTGGTTAAGTTTATTCCTAGGTATTTTTTTTTTTTGAGGCTATTGTGATTGGGAAGGTCTCCTTATATTCCTTCTCCAGTTGCTTATTGTTGGTGTAAAGAAGGCTACTGAATTTTTTTTAGGTTAATTTTGTACCTGCCACTTTACTGAAACTTTTAATCTTTACTAAGAGTTTTCTGGTGGAGTATTTAGCATCACTTAAGTAAGCTATATTATCATGCGTGCAAAAAGGGAATAGTTTGACTTCCTCTTTTCCATTGAGTACTCCTTTAATTTCACTTTCTCACCTTATTGCCCTAGTGAGCATTTCAAGCATTATATATAAGAGGAGTGGCAATAGGAGACAGCCTTTCTTTGTTTCTGCCTTTAAGGGGATGCTTCCAACTTGTCTACATTTAGATGATGCTGGGGCTGTGGGTTTCTTATAATATGGCATTGAGGAATAAGCCCTCCAGTCCAATTCCTTCTAGAGACTTTAAGCATGAAGGGATGCTGGATTTTGTCAAAAGCTTTTCTGCATTATTGAGATGAGTGGGGTGGTTTTTTGTCTTTCAGTCCATTTATGCTTTTTATGATATGCTTACATTGATTTATGTATTGTTGAACCATCCCTGTGTTCCTCTGGTTATGAATCCAACCTGGTCGCGAATGGGAAATGATCCCTCTGTTGATGTTTGGGTCTGCTAATATTGCCAAAAGTATTTTTGTTAAGAATTATTTTTGCATACTTGTATTTCATTAAATGATATGCGGTCTAATAGTTTCTTTTTAGTCCTGTCTTTGCCTGGTTTTTGGTATCACAGTAATGCTGGCTTCCACCTAAGCAAAGAGAACATTTGGAGATATCTTCCCTCTGTTTTATCCTTCTGAAAAGTTCACTTTGAGCTAATGAATGGTGTAAAACACTCTTTATAGAGTTTAATGACATCTGCTGACATGTAAAACCATCTGGGCCAGGGCTTTTTTAAATTGGCGAGAGCTTTTTGTTAATTACAATACTTCAATTTTCCTCAAGTAAATTGTTTCTGCTCTTGCTTAGTATTCGCTATTAGACAGCGCGTCTCCCTGTATCTCTGCGCTGTCCTGAAAACTCATTGCCTAGACCAGGCTGGCCTTGAACTCACAGAGAACTGCCTGCCTCTGCATCCCCCATGCTGCCTAAGGATTAAAGGTTCACACCGCCACATCCACGCCTTTTTTTTTTTTTTTTTTTGTTTTTTTTGTTAATTTTCCTCAAGTATTACGCGGCTCTGTTAAGGTGTCAATCTTTCCTGCGCTTAAACTAAGCTTGGCGAAATCCCCAGGATTTTCAGATATTCATCCATTCCCTTAGGTTTTCAAATTTTCGCTTCAGAGATGACTAGATGAATATAGGTTCTTTTGACCAGCTATTACTCCGTATGATTGTCTGGATCATTTTCTTTTATCTGGATCTATCTGGATCTTTATTCTGTTGTGATGTTTCCCCCTCGTCATTCCGCAATAACATTGATTTGGGAGTTTGCCTTTTTTTCTGTTAACTGGGCTAGAAGTATATGCCTATTTTGCTACTACTTCTTTCTTACAAAGAACCAGCTTTAGATTCATTGATTTTTAATGTAATTGTTTTTCTTTTGTTTCATTTCATTTGCATATTCTCCTCTGATTTTTGTTATTATCTTCCTGCTCTATTGGGCTTAGGTTTCATTTGTTGTTGTCACTCAAGCTTTTTTTTTTTTTTTGAATTTTTGTTTTTTGTATTTACTTTTGCTGTGGTTATTTTGATACTGTCTTCTGTATTTATTTATTTTTTTTTTCTTTTTTTTTTTTTTTTGGTCTTTTCGAGACAGGGTCTCCCTGTAGCCCCAGCTGTCCTAGAACTCACTCTGTAGACCAGGCTGGCCTTGAATCAATTGTTTTTAGCTGCAGTGTTAGATAATTTATTTGTTCTCTTTCTGTTTTTGTTTTGTTTTGTTTTGTTTTTTAATGTGGGCACTTAGGGCTATAAATTTCCCTCTTAGGACTGAGGTGATGTATCCCACAGGTTTTGTTGTGTTGTATTGTCATTTTTGTTTAGTTCCAGGAATGTTTTTATGTCATTCTTTATTTCTTCCCTGACCCACTCATTATTCAGGATTGTGTTGTTTAGTTGTTAGTCTCTATGTGTTCTTATAGTTAGTAGGGCTTACTGTGGTGTTAATATTGAGATTTATTGCACTGTGGTCTGATGGAATGCATGGAATAATTTCGATCCTTTTGTATTTGTTGACATTTCTTTTGTGTCCCAGTATGTGGTCAATTTTGGAGAATGTTCTGTGAGGCACTGAGTAGAAAGTATATTCTCTGGTGCTTGGGTGGAATATTCTGTAGATATCTGTGAGGTCCATTTGGTGTATTGTATTTTTCAGTTCTGATGTCTCTCTGTTTATTTTTTTTTTTCCAGTTGATCTATCCAGGGGACTCAGTGGGGTATTGGAAGTCCCCCACTATTAGCGTGCTGGGATTAATCTGTGTCTTGAAGTCCTGAAGGATTGTGTTTATAAAGTTCGGTGCACCAGAGTTTGGTGCATAAACATTTAAGATTGTGAAATCTTCCTGGTTAATTGTTCCATTGATAGGGATATAATTGTCCTCTTTGTCTTTTCTGATTAATTTTACTCTGAGGTCTATTTTGTCTGATATTAGAATAGCCACTCTTTCTTGCTTTTTGGTACCATTTGCTTGGAATAATTTTTTCCATCCTTTCACTCTAAGGTGGTGTCTGTCCTTGAAGGTGTGATGGGTTTCTTGTAGGCAGCATATAGATGGATTCTGTTTCCTAATCCATTCTCCCAGTCTATGTCTTTTGACTGGGAAGTTTAGACCATTAATATTTAAGGTTATTATTGAGAGATATGTGTTGTTTCCTTTCAACTTATTTTTCATTTGCATTCTTGGTCTAGGTTTGTATTTACTCTGTAATGCTTTTGTTAATTTCTCTCTTGGGTTGCTTAAGGATAGTTGCTCCTTCCCTCTGTTCTTTGAATTGCTTTGAGTATTTTCTGAAGTTTGGTTTTTTGACATGTGTTCTTTCATTTTGTTTTTTTCATGAAAGATTTTTCTTTCTCTTTCAACTATGATTGACATTTTTGCTGGGTATAGTAACCTGGGTTGGCATCTAAAGTCATTTAGCACTGGGAATACTTTTGTCCATGTTCTTCTGGCTTTCATAGTTTGCACTAAGTCAGCTGTGATTCTGATGGTTTCCCTTTATATGTAACTTGTTTTTCTCTTGTGGCTTTAAATATTTTTTCATTGTTTTGAGCAGCTAGTGTTTTAACTATGATATGATATGAGGAATTTCTTTTCTGGTCTTGTGTATTTGGTGTTCTATGTGCTTCTTGTATTTCTATGGGTTTGTCTTTTTTTCAGTTTGGGGAAATTTTCTTCTATTATTCTGTTGAAGATCTGATCTATACCATTCTCTTGGGATTCTTCTCCTTCCTCTATGCCTATGATGTGGAGGTTTGGTCTTTTCATAGTGACCCACATTTCCTGGTTATTCCACTCTTGTTGTTGTTTTAAGTTTTTCATAATCTTTACTTGAGGTTTCTAGCTGTGCTGTGTTATCCTATAGGTCTGATATTCTTTTTTTCTGCTTGATCCATTCTGCTACTGAGGCTTTTTTCCATCCTTTCCTGCTGGTTGGATGAATGTTCAATTTCCTTTTTCATTTCACCCTGTGATTTCTTCAGTATTTCCACTTCCTTTTGGAGCTTTTCATTCTCTTCTTGTTGCTCCTTGCTCCGCCGTTCAGTTTCTTTTTTCCTTTTAGCCTGAGATCTTTTCAGTGTTTCCACTTCCAGAGTTTGTATTTCTCTTCCTCTAGTTCTTTTTGGAGTTTGTATTTTTCTTCCTCTAGTTCTTTTCAGAGATTGTCAATCTCTCCCTTTAGTTCTTTCTGGAGTGTATCATTCTTTCCTTCTAGTTCCTTCATGAGGTTTTCATTCTCTCCCTTTAGTTCTCTGATTTGTTCTTTATAGTCTTTGACTATGTCTACAATTGTTCTTCTAAGGTCAGTGTCTTGGTTTCCTTCCAGGGAGATCTCATTGTTGGGATCTTCTACAGGATTGGTTGAGTTTGGTGGGGATTTATTATGAGCTTTTCCCATATTGTTGTTTTTCCGTTGTGTGTTTGACATTTGTATTTGTTGTTGTTGTTTTTGTTAACCCCTTTGTTTGGCTTCTGTTGCTAATTTCAAATGTTAATATGGAGAACTGGTTGGTAACTCAGTTTGCTTCCTGCTGCATAGCCAAAACTGAGGAAGAAACCAGCACGAAGCAAACTGAGTGACCAACCAGTCCTCCACCACAGTACCAGTAGCTTGGGGGGGGGCGGTTTACTCCTTTGGCCTGCGCAACGGACCCCCACCTGGGCATCCAATGTGTGTGCCACTGGCTGTCCTTCTATCCACGCATGCAGTTCCTCTCTATGGTTCTAGCAGTGAGCAGCAGGTGCCCAGGGTGGGCTGCCACAAGCCTGTGCACCAGAAACCCACCTGGGCAACTGGGCAACAAGTGTGTGTACCACTGGCTGTCCTTCTATCCACACATGCAGTTCCTCTCTATGGTTCTAGCAGTGGGCAGCGGGTGCCAGGGGTTGGCCACCACAAGCCTGTGCACTAGAAACCTACCTGGGCAACTGGGCAACAAGTGTGTGTGTCACTGGCTGTCCTTCTAGGTTATGAAATCTTAAGTAAGCTGTTTACCCTGTCTCAGCCTCAGTTTCCTTGTAAAACATAAGAGTATCTTATAGGACTGCCAATGACATACTCCTGTGAAGTTCTTGGCCTCATGCCAGCACTTAATAAATGTTACTTGTTATTGTTCTTATTGTTTGTATTATTCTTTTCATACCGACTCGTTGACAGCTCTCAGCTGTGCTCACATGGAAAGCCAACTCCGTGTCCAGGAAAGGTGAAAGCTTCCTTTCTTCAGGGCTCACTGTAGGGAGGGAGCGTCATATCTGGGTCAACTGGATCTCTGCCGATGCTGGGCTCAATTCACAACTCTCACAACAGACCCAGAGCGTTTCTCATCTTTTCCAGAGTAGAGACGATTCATGCTTCACTGTTGAGGAATTTAATTCTAAGATGAAATGTTTTTACCTATTTAGCATATTGTTAAATTGGCCTGGCTCCCTATCTTCTGAAATGCACATTTTGGGATTGATGGATTTAGAATTTTTTTCAACTTTTTTTTCACCCTAAGTTAAGTCATTAAGTCTTCTCATCTCCTCTTCTGTGGATAAACATTGACAAAATATAAGCAGCTAGTGTCTCATTTGAATAAAGTGAAATAGTCTTAAAAGGGAATGGGTCTTGGTTCCCTGTGTCTTTTCAAGCTGTAGCTAGCTGGATGTTGGGGGTGCTAAATTTTCCCTTTGCAAATTAATAGACACCTGGCATGGCCTTGCAATTGGCCAGCGTTAATCATGTCAGTTAAGGATGAGCGTGGAGCAACAGTCTTCTGAGACAGGTGTTATGCAACTTATGGGGAGGAAGAATGTCTGGCATCTAGTTAGTGTCAGCTTGGGGCTTTGCAGACTTCCTGCCAGGCCCTAGTTGGTACTAATGCATTCCCAATTGTCTGCGGTCACTGCATGACTCTCTTCATTAAGAGAATAGACATCCGGATCAGTTTCCAAAGTTATGGACATCTAAATTCGTTCAGAATTTAGCTTTTTAGACACAAGTATCTAAGCTAAAATAAACAATCCCAATTGTCAAACATCTGTATAAACCTCTGAGGAAGGAGGCAATCTGTTTCCAGGTACAGAGAAACCTCTTTTGCAAGGGCCACCTTAAAGAACAAACAAAGCCTTAACTGAGAAAGAACTCCAGCTTTCAAGTTTACATTCGGAGTAACTGTGGTGAATCAGTAACTGGTGATAATTCCAATTTCTTCATCTGTAACATGAGGACAATGGTTCAAGCCAGACTCCCAGGATAGCTGTGAGAACTGGATCAGATACATGATTTCATCATATTATAGCTGAATTTTTAGAGACTGAAAAATATGTGGGCATTTATACCAGAGAAACAAAAACTTACAGTCACACAAAAAGATCTACACAAATATTCATAGTGGTTTTATTTGTAATGGTCCAAACGCTACAAAGAACCCAACAATCCTTTAGTGAGTGAACAGATGAACAAACTTGTGCGTGTATTAATGAATTACCACTAAGCATTAAGAGGGTTTGGTGTGTGTACCTGGGAGAACTCTCAAGTCAATTATGCTAAGTTTAAAACATCTAACTCTGGAAGTATATAGAATGTATGATACTCCCAGTCAAAGTTACACAACAAATTTCTGTTGTTTGCAGAAAAGCTTTTTAAGAATCAAGTAAGAAAAAGTAAAAGATGAAAAAAATCAAAGGAATCAAGTAATTTCTAATTTGAATTTGGTTAAGTAAACTTGTCTTCTGAGTCTCTGAGCTATATACTATTAATTGGGATTTTCTGCTAAAGGCAGAAAATTTATCAAGGAAGCAACTCAAGTTTATCTCTATCTTATTGTATACATTTTTATTTTATGTGCATGTGGGGCATGGGTGGGGAGGGTATGTGCAGAGGCCCAAGGATGGAGGATATACTTACTGCTCTATAGCTCTCCACCTATTCCCTTGAGACAGGATCTTCTCTGACCTTGGAGGTAAGCTGTTGCCCAGCCAGGCCGAGTGATTCTCATGTCTCTACAGGCCCCAGCACCCTATCCCCTTACAGCCCTGGGATTTCTGGTGTGTGCAGTCATGTTGGCCTTTTACATGGATGCTGGGGATTTGAACACATGTCCTCATGCTTGCACAGCAAATGCTTTTACCTCCTGAGCCATTTCTCAGGCCTGGGACTTCATGTTTTACCATTTTTTTCTTTTTTTTTTTTTTTTGTCTTTTTGAGACAGGGTCTCCCTGTAGCTCTGGCTGTCCTGGAACTCACTATGTAGACCAGGTTGGTCTTGAACTCACAAAGATCCATCTGCCTCTGCCTCCCAAGTGCTAGAATTAAAGCCATATGCCACTACACCCAGCAGTTTGCCTTTTTGTCTTTCTTTTGGATCCCAACATTCCCCCAAGAAGTGACTAAGAAGCAGAATTCCACACATCAAATGAAAATTAGTGTATAGTCTTAAGAGATAAGTATTTAACAAAGTGAGCAATAGGACATACAGCTGCATTAAATTTTGTAGCTTGGAAAAAATATAGTAAATTAGACAGTTCTGCTGAGATCTTCAGAGATGTAGTGTTCCAACTCTCTGAGTCTCCGTTTTCTCAAGGGTGAAGGAGTCATTGGACTCAGGAACGTGATCATACGATGTTAGTTCTGAGGGAGAGTTGCGCAGATCACTATAAAAAGAGGTCAAAGCCTATTAAGGATTCAAATGAGGTAATCATTCCTTAATAAGTGCTTCTAAGGCTGTAACATTAGGCCATCAGAAAAGAATCTGACAAGCAACTGTCAGGTTTCCAAAATAGTTACTAGTATTTATATTAGAAGCAATCAAGCATGTGTCCACACGCCACTGCTGTTACGCGGGTGGCAGGGGGCAGCTAATGTGGCACACATAGTCTTGGCAAAAGAACAAATCATCATCCTGTGATAATGAGGTTGAGGTTAATGGTAATTAATGCTGGATATATTTGGAAACTTAAGCAGGTGCTTTAGAATAGGCTCATCTATGGTAAAATACTTGTCTCCAAGGAAAGCAAAGAGATGATTGGGCTTGTTCTCCACTGGCTGCTGATAGGCTCTAACTCATTCTGTAGACACGTGTGCCCAATCATTATCACTAGCAGATGACAGCTTTCTCATATTCTCCTAGTCTTTAGGTCCAAACTTCTCTAACTTCTAATACTGGTGGACTCGGGGGAACAGTAGGAATTTACCTCTTGTTTGCTGTTATTAACTGAAGGTATAGATGGGCAGGCCTGACAGGTAGCTCCAGGTCTCTTTCTACTGTCCCAGCATCTTGCTCATTAGGCCTTCAAGACAGAGGAAGTTGAGCTGGAGAGATGCAGCAGCCCTTAAAGGCCAAGGCTAACAACCAAAATGTCAAAGACAGGAGAAACACTTCCTAGGCAGAAAGTCCTAGCTCAGCTTCCCAGAGGAAGGAAAGCAGGAGAGAACCCAAAGAGTGGACTGAGCTACATTCTGCTCTTCTGAAATTTCTATTGGCTTAGAACAAATGAGCTCTTATGTCTTCTGAAAAACCCTATTTTTTCTTTCTTCAAGGTCAGTGATGTCAGAACATGCCTGGGGATCTAGCATTTGACCAAAAGAACTTGCGGGAGGGGAATTCTGTTCCTGTGTCATTGCTTATGCCTCAATGCTCAGAAGCAGGGCCTTGGTGAGAGTGTGTTGCTCACTGGCTCTCTAGTGGATCAGGCTGATGTGCCATAGACTCATTCATGCTCAGTGGTTCACTTGTTTTCCTGCTTTTAGCTTTGCTTGACTTCAGGTGGAGCTACTCCCTTAGAGGTTTAGCTTCACAAAAAGACTGCATTTTTCCAGCTGGCTAATCTCACTGGTATGTAAATTCAAACTGGAAGAGTTACAGTACCCAAACCAATGTTGCCAGCACTTTGTTCTTCAGTTGACTCTAGAATCTGTTTGTAAATTGGTTAGAACTGATAAATAATGAATAAATGATGAGTACCACTCAACTTTCAATAGTAGAATAAAAACAGTAGTGTCATTGAACCTCAAATGTAATAAACAACTTTTGAAAGAAAAGGGCCAGCCCAATAGTGGAGGGGAAATAAATTTGGCTGAAAAGCAAGAAAAGAAAGAGAGCACACACACCAGGGTGGTGCAAGAATTATGTACAGATGGAATACCACATTTGGGCATATTTAGGAACATGTTGGGCTACTAGCTATTTATGTCTATTTAATTGAGTCTAAAAAAAAGTCTATGAGAGAAAATTCATGCTAGAAGGAAGAGTTGGGTCTATACTTTCAATCAGCTTATGTGCTCTTTAAAAAAAAAATTCTATTTGACCTGGGCGTGGTGGCACACACCTTTAATCCTAGCACTTGGGAGGCAGAGGCAGGCGGATCTCTGTGAGCTCCAGGCCAGCTGGGACTAAAGGGAGACCCTGTCTCAAAAAGATATATAAATAAATAAATAAATAAATAAATAATCCTATTTATTATTTTTATTTTATGTGTACAAGTGGATTGCCTGTACCTGTGTCATGCAATGCCCGTGGAGGTCAGAAGAGGGCATCAAATCCCCTGGAACTGGAGTTAGGATGGTTGTTAGCTGCCATGTGGATGCTGGGAATGGAGCCCAGGTCTTCTAGTGCTGAGTCATCTCTCCAACCCTGCTTATGTATTCTTATACATGGATGTGAAGGGCAGTTCTGAGTACAGCAAGCAGAATGCTGACCACTTGGACTTGTTCCTTAGATGCATGCCATTCCTGAGTTTGCCGTATCACTTTGGTATTTGCTTTGAAGTGGTTCAGTATAAAATAGTGTGTATGTAGGTGAATTTTACCTATACCTAGAAGTTAGTATATTAGTTGATTAGTAGTCAAAATCTCCCATTTTCTATCCATAGTCCAGAAATGGATAAGTATCTCAAATATCATTATCAAAATCTAACAAAGCATGTATCTTGAAAACCACTACACTATTGAAAAATTATTTCTAGTGTCATGTTTGCCAATTAGCAAAGTTAACATTTCTTTAATGGTCCTTTAAGAGAGCCTTACATTGAAAAGGAAATAAAAAGTTTTCCCTCATTTCTGATCAATACCATTCTCTTTGGATTCTTCTCCTTCCTCTATTCCTATGATGCGGAGGTTTGATCTTTTCATAGTGTCCCACAGCTCCTGGTTGTTCCACTTTTGTATATTTTTAAATTTTTCATAATCTTTCCTTAAGGTTTTTAGTTGTTCTGTGTTATCTTCCAGGTCTGATATTCTTTGTTCTGCTTGCTCCATTCTGCTTCTGAGGCTTTTTCCATTCCTTTCCTCTTGAATGGATGAGTGTTTGATTTCCTTTTTCATTTCCTCTTCTGATTTCTTTAGTATTTCTACTTCTTTTTGGAGCTTCTCAATCTCTTCTTGTAGCTCTTTGCTTCGCTGGTTGGTTTCCTTATCTTTTTCAGCATGGGATCTTTTCAGTGTTTCTACTTCCTTCCGGAGCTTGTCATTCTCTCTCTCTCTCTAGGTTCTTCTTGAGTTCCTCATTCTCTTTTCTTAGTTCTTTGATTTCTTTATAATCTTGTAGTTCTTTATGTTCTCAATTGTGTTTATGTTCCCAATTGTGTTTCTGATATCTGTGTCTTGGGGCATCCCCAGAGGGATCCCACTGCAGGAGTCTTCCATAGGGTTGGTAGAGCTTGGCGCGGGATTATCCTGCCCCTTTCCAGTGTTGTCTCTTCTTCGTGATCCTGGCATATGGGCTTCTCCTTGCCTGCATTCCAATGTGAGTCCTAAATGCCTCTTCAGTGTGTTGAAGGCTTGCTTTGCTTGCCTCCTTCAGATGCCTTCGTAATCCCAGTTGGGGGGGGGGGGGCGGCTCTTCAGCCCCGGGCCCCGGGTACCTTCCGCTGGCCTCAGGAGATCTCAGATCTCAAGAGTCACACAAGCCCACCTTTAATACCGGCTGGGAGGATAACTCCGCCCCCACAGCCACAAAAGCCAATCAAGCCAAAGACAGCTGCTTTCTGCTGTTCTTTCCGCTGGCCTCAGGAGATCTCATTTCCCAAAAGCAGCACGGGGGCAAAGTCTCCTTGAGCTAACACTAGAAGCCTGAGAGTTGCTTAGCTGGGGAGTGGGATAACAGGGCTTTTGGAATGGACGCTAGGGTCAAAGCGGTGGTGGTATCCAGGCCAGGTGCTCAACAAAGGGGCAGAAACTGTGAAGCTTTGAGGAACCCCTGGCAGAACCAGCCAGCTCAAGAGAGTTCAATGAGCATGGCAACGGTTAGAGAAAGAAGGTAAAGAAAAGAATGGAGAAATATCAGAAGTCACTAACAAGTCAAGTCAGAGCACTCTCAGAAATACTTGGGACAGTTTTTACTGGAGGAAGACTGTCAAACTTCCAAACATACCTTGTATCAGAGTGAGATTTTGGATATAAAAAAAAATGCAGAGGATCTTACAAAAGGAAGTGTCAATTGACTACTTCACCCAACCCATAACAGTTTCCTGAGCTCTTAGAAGCACTAGAAGGAGCCAAATAGAGACATGCCTTAGAGGCACAGAACTAAGACAACTGACAAAGGATGTGGTTACAACATCAGGTTTCTTGTGAATGACTTCAAACCTAGCCAGGGGTTCCCACCTAAGCTCAAAGCAGTAGTTTTTATTCAGAAAGCATGAGAAAGTAGAAAGTGTAAATACTTGAGCCACCTGGAGAATATTTTCAAAGTGCCATTTCCTCAGGGCCCACTCTGAACTTAGTGAATCAGAACTCCTATTAATGGAATTGAGAATGAGTATGGGACCCAAATAGCTCTAATATGCCCAGTGTGACCCTTCTTTACCCCAGTGGAGAACTAGTTTATTTATAGTGCCCTGGTATCCAAAGAGAGTAGGTTGTAAGAGGAAGCCAGGATAGCTTTATAAAGAAAAATTCAAATCATGTCACAGGGAGAAAGTTTACATTCGTATTATAAACACAATCTCCAAATGATGTCTTCTACAAATATGTATACTAGAAATTTCAACTCCTCTTCCTCCTCCTCCTCCTCTTCTTCCATTTGTTTGATTAAATATCTTTGGTGAATTTGTTTGCCTTTTTTTTTTTTGAGACACAGTCTCCCTGTAGCCTCAACTGTCCTGTAGACCAGGCTGGCCTTGAACTCAGAGAGATCTGCCGACTTCTACCTCCTGAGTGCTGGGATTAAAGGCTTACACCACCACACCTGCCTTGTTTACTTTTTTTTCTGCATTTTCTCATTAGTCCTAAAATCAAAGTACGTATCATTATCTCAGATTCAGACAAAAAATTAACTGGCATCTAAGGGTAAGTTGGTGATGTTCATAGAGCCAGTGAGTGAGAGGTGGAATTGGGATTGAACACTTACTTGTCTGCCTGATTTTCAAGACTATTGTAAAAATATAAAGGAGACAGGGAATATTCATTCATGTTAATGGAGTGCGAGGTAGAAGGACACCCACTGGTGGCTTTGAAAGGAACAAAAGGAGCTTTTTCTCTTTAGCAAAAAACTGAGCAAGCGAATATATGAATGCTGGTGAGCTGGAGGAGACCCGGACAGAACTGTTTGAGTTCATGCCCGAAGGTCACTGTTTTCTCAATAAAATAGACCTTAGGGCCTAGACCATGTGAAGAGAGAGTAGGGGCAGTTCTGGGAACAGAAAGGATTTCTCTGGATGTCTGCAATAGAGCTTAACAGATCTGCGCAGCCGCACTGAGGTCCATCTCAGTCCAAAGTCCTTGTTCTTTGTCTTTCATTTTTGCAGTGTTGTCTAATGAAACCCTAATATTATTCATTTTTATTTAAGTGCCCTCCTTGAAAGTAATTATTGTCACAATTAATTTGATGGATGTTGGAGACATGACAGACAGCCTTTTACATTAAACAAAATTGTTTCCACTTCTTGACAGTCATCTCCTCTCTGCTTAGCTTTGCTCTCTGAATCCCTGGTTGGTTGGGATCTGTGATCCACTTTGCCCAATGTAAACTTTAATTTGGGAGGAATCTCTCACTTTGCGGTGGGGATTATATATGGTAGCCATCTTTTTTTTATTTATTAATTTTATTTATTTCTGTATGTGTATGAATGTACTGTCTGCATGCAAGTTTGTGCACCCGTGTCATGCAACGCCTCGGAGGTCAGAAGAGGGTCTCGGATTCCCCTGAAACTGGAGTTCTCCTGGAATTGGAGTTTCAGACGGTTCTCAGCCGCCATGTGGGTGCTGGGGATCGAACCCGGGTCCTCTGTAAGAGCGGTCGGCGCTCTTAACCGCTAGGCCATCTCTCCAGCCCGGTAGCCATCATTTTTTATCTGCCCCATCTCCTCGGTTGTTTTCCTAAAGAGAGATCTCATTGTTGCTTGTTGATCTGGGATTTGGGGCTGTGATTTGATCCTAATAGAACACAAAATGGAAAGCACATTTTCTATTCCTATTAACTTGGGCTTTCTTGAAATATGCCACAGGTTCTGTGACCTGGGCCAGCCTATACCCATATTTCCACCAAATCCACTGGACTGCTGAGTGCTGAGACTTTTTGCTTATCCAGAGTCACTTTCCACACATGCCATCCGAATGACAACCACACTCTTCCCTGCCACAATCTCATAACAGAAACTCTTTCCAAAACTCCATAAAGAAAAGCTCCACAGGTGTTCAGAAAAGCATGCAGTAACCCCTGGCTGATTAATTTAGTATCCTTTGGAGACACTCCAGATTGCTAGGCTACTGTTTTATTCTAGAAGCCTTAACTTCTGCCATTCAAGCCCCTATGAAGTTTCATTTTGATTCATCTTAGAGCAAGGCACATGTCTTACTGCCTCCCTGAGAGAAAGTATTGGCATTCAGGAAATAAGCCTCTAGTTGCAAAGTTGGAACAATGCATTCAAACACAGGGATGTAGAAAATATGCCTAACATTTCATTTCTTCCAACCCTTTGTGTATTTGTGAATATTTTAAATGATTGTACCTGTTTTCAGTTCTGTATTTACTGAGAAAACAAACCTATCAACTTCAAGTTCTAAGAAACCTAACAGTTATCTATCTGAAATTTGACCAAATCACTAAATTGTATATTTGTTTTGTTTCTTCATCTAGTAAGTGTGTCCACGTACAACAAGAATTAACACAATTTTTCAATAAAAGGTCAAAGAATAGATATGTCAGGCTTTTTGGGCCATATGTTTTCCTTCTAATTACAACTCTGCTTATTATAGCATAAAAACATGGGGACTGTATAAATTAATGAGCACGGTAGTATTTCAATAAAACTTTATTTACTAAAACAAGCACTGGGGCAGATTCAGTCTATGGGCTGTGGTTTTCTTTTACCTGGCATAGAACATTTATAGTCTGAGCTACTTATGGACAAATGAATTCCTGAACACTAAATATTTGCTGATGACAGGGAAAAATCAAGAACATAGTATAAGCTAGGTATTATGCTAAAGCTATACAAACATTGTCTAATGGGGTGGGGTTTAGATCCTCATCTTGTAGATTGAGAAGCTAGACTCAGAAAACTTAAGTAACTTACTCAAGATCACAGATGTTAATAATAGCCTGCACTTTCTTATAATGGGGTGTGCCACAGGGGTTAGCTGCAAGACTCCAACACACTACGGTGTGTCTGTGGTGCATCCCTTATGCAATCTTGTACACAGGACACCAGGAGCTGTAACCTCAACTTCATATAAAACCCGAGATGCTAAACAACCTCAGCAAGAGCTGTAACTGGTGTTCTTTATGTTCTCCTAGATTATATGAGTGGGCAGGTGCAGGGATGCTCAGGCACCTTGGTGCCCACATTCAGAGTTCAGTCCCGCTATGTGCTAGACAAGTATCTGCACCTCAGTTTCTGCACCTGTTAAATAGGCATGATGATTGCACTACACAGTATCATATAGATTGTATGAAGTGCTGGAACAGTATAGGATGTGTTACTGTTTCTTAACATGAAAGATAAATCCTGGCAAAAGAGGCCCCTATACATATGATTGGCTGACAAGTCCTACACTCAGAGAGGGCAAGGAAAAAAATAAAGAAAGAAACAGGACTAACAACAGGATAGATTAGCATGGAAGATAAAGAGTAGTAGGGTACACATAGGAAAGACAGGGTCTTGTGTGTGTGCATGCACACATACCTACACATGAAGGTAGGTCAGTATTGGGGGGCACTATCCCCCTTGATTTTGAGATACAGTCACTCATTGGCCTGGAACTTACTAAGTAGGCTAGGCTGGCTGGCCAGAGGGTCCGAGATCCATCTACCTCATCTCCCCAGTTTGAGATTACAAGGATATGCCATCACTCCCATGGGTGCTGAAGATCAAACTCAGGTCCTTGTGTTTGCACAGTAAGTGCTTTTCCATCTGAGCATCTCCCCAGCCTCCAGGTGGGGCTTTTTCAATGACATTAAACAAGTAGTGGTCATATACAGAGTAAAGAAAAAAATGAGTACTCTCATAACCACACTTATCTCTAAAAAAGGTTGGCTTATTTTGTATCTATCTCTTTTTCCTATTGTGTGTTTTGGGGATGTGCATGTGTCTTCCAACTTCCTGTTTAATATTAAAATAGTGATCATTCAAGCTTCACTCAAGGTGAGTGAAGGGGGACTAGTCCTAGCTTAATACTTCTGAGTGTCCTGGGAAAAACTGTCTTTCCCTGCAGCTCTTCCTGACCGTCCTCTGCCTTTCTTGCACTGGGACACCCAGGCTTCTGTCACACCTATTGCAAGTGCTTCCTTGGGCTTCTATTGTTCATGTAGGATGCTCACTGCTGCAGAGCGTGGAGACTAATCACCGCCTCCTGCCATTCCCCATAGCACAGACAGCACAAGGCAGTTGTGTTTAACTACTTAATTTTATTTTTTTTAATTTTATTTATTTTTGTATGTGTATGAATGTATTGTCTGCATGTAGGTTTGTGCACCCATGTCGTGCAATGCCATGGAGGTCAGAAGAGGGTCTCGGATTCCCCTGGAACTGGAGTTCTCCTGGAATTGGAGTTACAGACAGTTCTTAGCCCCCATGTGGGTGCTGGGGATTGAACCTGGGTCCTCTGCAAGAGCAGTCAGTGCTCTTANATTTTTGTATGTGTATGAATGTACTGTCTGCATGTAGGTCTGTGCACCCATGCCGTGCAATGCCTCGGAGGTCAGAAGAGGGTCTCGGATTCCCCTGGAACTGGAGTTCTCCTGGAATTGGAGTTACAGACAGTTCTTAGCCCCCATGTGGGTGCTGGGGATTGAACCTGGGTCCTCTGCAAGAGCAGTCAGTGCTCTTAACTGCTAGGCTATCTCTCCAGCCCCTGTGTTTAACTACTTTAAATTCTGAGTATCACACAAGGGAATTTCAGTGTAAAAAGGGAAAGCCTGACACTGCTATGTCCAGTGTCCATCCACTGTGTTCATTCACTGTGCCCAGCCACTGTGTCCATCCACTGTGTCTATCTCTGTTCTGAAACCCTGTTTTGTTGCTGAAACAGAGGCAGAAATGCTGGTAGTCAGCATGGATGCCGTGAGCACCACAAAGGTAGAATGGCGTCCCTGTGTCTCCACGCTGTCCTTTTTCACCTGGCAGAGTACTTCAGCACTAAGTGGGGCTCCCTAAACCCTCTCACTTGAATGCATGGAGGAGCTCTATATGTGCTGAATGCCTTCAGTACTGTGGAAGTGAAGGCAGATTTTGATAACATTAAACAGAATCCTTTTCACAGTTGAAGTTGTGTTTCCCTAAATCTAGTGACCTAGACATTTTCATCCTCCACCCCGCTCCCTAACATCTACACATGAATTTTCTTTTTTTTATCCTGGAATTCAGAACTGCGGCAGTTTTAAAATAGCATCTTTTCATCTCCAGTAGGTATTGAACATGACATTTTTACATACTCAAGATAAGGTGTAACCATTGATCTGTATCGTATTTTCATTTCCGTCTGCCTTTGAAAGTATTTGTCAACATGATTTTTAATGACAACATAATGTACCATAGAATGTGGTGGATGTACATGATTTGCTTAATCATTCTCTCTCTCATCGCATACACAACATTGCGATTAACATTCATATCTAAATATTTTCCATAGTTTATGCTGTAGTCTTAAGACAGATTTTTGGGTCCATGATGACCGGCCTAAAATATGTAAATAGTTCTGTGCCTCTTGTACCTCTGGGGAAATTGCTGTTCAGAGAAATTGTCCACATCTATTTTCTCAACATGAGGTAGGAATATGCTTGCTAGACCAAGACCCCCCCCAAAAAAAAATCTCTTAATTTTGGGACAGATGAGATGGCTTAGCGGGTAAAGGAACTTGTCTCTGAGCCTGCTGAACTGAGTTAAAATCCCAGAACCCACTTGGTGCAAAGAAAGAAATGACAACAAATTGGTCTCTGTACTGGATAGCTTTAGTGTCAACTTGACACACCTGGGTTGAGGGAGCCTCAATTGGTGAATTTCCTCCATTGGACTGGCCTGTGGCCATGTCTGTGGAGCATTTTCTTGATTGTTGAGTGATGTGGGGTGGACAAGGCCACTATGGGTGGTGCCACCCCTGGGCAGGTTGTTACGTACAGTATAAGAAAGTAGGCTGGGCTGGGCGTAGTGGCGCCAGCACTCAGGAGGCAGAGGCAGGTGGATCTCTGTGAGTTCAAGGCCAGCCTGGTCTACAGAGCAAGCTCCAGGCCAGCTGGGACTAAAGGGAGAGCCTGCCTCAAAAATACAAAAAAAAAAAAAAAAAAAAAAGAAAAAAAAAAAGAAAGAAAGTAGGCTGGGCATGGGCTGGGGAGCAACCCAGTAAGCAGCATTCCTCCATGGCCTGTGCTTCAGCTCCTGCCTCCAGGTTCCTGCCCTGAGTTCCTACTTTGGGCTCCCTAAGTGATGAACTGTGACCCAGGAGATGTAAGATGAATAAACCCTTTCTTCCCAAATTGGTATTGGTCAGAGTGTTTTGTCACAGCAATTGAAGAGAAACTAGGACAGTTTCTGACTTTCACACATGTCCTATATCATACATTTACACACATACATACAGACATATACACCAAATGCAATTAAGAATTAAAAAAATATCTTTTTCATCTTATAGATGCAAAATAAATCTCCACAATTATTTCCATCGCACTCCTTGGGTTACTAGCAAGTTGGCAGATGTTTTAAAGGCAAGGTTAGCAGTTATCACGTCTGGCAATGGTAGGTTCTATGACTATTAATATGTGTGAGCTTTCTGCATATGATTTCCTTTAAACCCAATGCCCCTGCTGCTCAACAGAAGGCCATGATGGATTATGCAGCCCGAGTACTGCCATATGTTTGGTGCTTATTATTAAGCCCAACTACTGAGCAAAGAAAGACATAATTAGCCTTTTTGGGAATTATTTTAAGCCTTCAGCAGTAAAAGGCCTAAAGTTGATTTATTTCCCAGAATCTATTTGTATATGATGCCTTTTAAAGTCTAGTCAGATTAAATGACCAGGCACAGTTTCAACCTTTTATGACAGAGTTTTTGAGTTGTAGGGGACATTCAAAAGCAATTGCCTTTGCACATCTCTAAGACAGCAGTTGAAGATAAAAGACTGAATCCTTTGGAAGGAGACAGAGCTACCAGGGCACTCAGACATCACGAGTTGAATTCATTTCAGATTGCCAGTGGTCAGAATGGAAGGACCAATCTCTGGCTTGAGAGACCAGTGAGATTGGCTGAGGGTTGATGTGGCCTTTGCTGCTAGGATGGACACTGGGGGATGTGCTCTCTGTAATAAAGACACATGCCCCTTCATAGGACCGACTCCATTAAGAAAGCTGCTTCCACCTGTTATTATCCTAGGCAAGACTAGAATGTATATTTCCAAAATAAAGAAAGTTGTCTGATCCAATGCTACCATACACATTATTGTGCTTCCACAGGCGTCACTGTTTCACAATGCTAGGAACAGATTTCTACCCCCAGAGCCCTTGGAAGCACATTGTAATTCCCAGCCTTACTCTCCACCCAAATTGTGGTCTGGTTGATTTTGCTCATTTGTGCTGTTATTCATCGATGGCACATTTGGAAACAAAATCCTGAGGTTGTCACGGGTCTGCACGTATTTACATAGTTCCCAATGCCAAGATGATAAACACTGTGCAGATGTTCCCCAGGACAGTAACCCAGTCTGCCTTTGGCAGCTTCACACACAAGCGACTAAGCACATCAGCTCTGGAAATAGATGCAGCAGCAAGAGCTCACTGACTCTCTCTTTAATGCAAAAGTCAGGGGCCAAGATTAATTAAAACCAGGAGCCTGTTACTTTGAAAATAATGCAGTGATAACCATTCCAAAATGTGCCTCATTCTCACAGTCTGTTGGGGAAACCAGGGAGGGGGAATAGGAAGGAACCCCACAGATGTCCTTAGCCAGAGGCCTGCCTGTTTAGATTATCTGCTCAGGCAAATATTTACTGGTCACAGGTTGTATGTACTGAATGAATAACTGGATGTCTGTACAAGTGAATAAATGGTTGGAATCGCTTTTAAAATCCTGTGTTGACTGAGCTTGGGATGCACGCTGAAGTGGTTAGCCTCTCTGGCTCCCAAGCGTTGGGTTTGCTTTAGCTGCTTAGCCTCGTGTTGAGTGTCTCTTTGCCTCTTATGACTCTTGCCGCATTCTGGCTCTGATATCTGAAGACAGGCTTGGGGAGGAAGATGCAAAGAGGTGGTAGGACCAGATGTCAAGTCTAAGCCTGTATCTCTAACCCAATCCAATCCTGTGTTTGCTTAGCAATAGTCGTGTTCAGTGCAATTCTGCACTGTTTTGTGGTCTTAGTTGTGATTTCCTTGGCCTAGTGTGTTTTGAAGGACCCTGAATGATCACTTGCTGTGTAAGTAAGGAAGCATGCATTGTAGCAGGTGGCTTAGCTGGCCAGTGGAAGTGAGATACAAGCGGCCAGGAGGCTGGCGCACACCGCAGTACTTCCCTACATCAACATGCTGGAGATATAATAAAAATGGGAATCAAATGAGCTGAAATAATGAATTTGGATCATTGCAGAGTTTCTAAAAATCACTTAAATGGATGCCATGGAGGAATTATCTTTGTATCTATAACTCCCACAGTATAAATAAACATTAAGAGGACAGATGCGTGAGAAGTACTTTCACTCAAAAACATCATTAGAACGGTGAGAACATCATGAACTTACTAATTGTGTGATGTCTTCAGAATATCTGAATATAGCGTTAAAAAATCAATACATGTCCTACCTGCAGGTTCCTGGCAGCCCAGAAACCGATGATATGGCACTTGTTAAAGTTTAAAGCCAGAGTGACAATGAATATGAGAAATCAATCATTGATTCCTGCTGATCTGCCTCTCTGAACTGTCTAAACAGTGTCCTTTTCTCTCCATGCCTTCGTGCCCTTCACTAGTGCTTTGGAAGCTCTGGGTGTCATTCTGTGGGACCAATGTCAGGGCTTCCCCACCAAGCTGCTGCCTTCTGGGCCGTCTGTACCTTGCAGTATCTCCTCCATGTCTGCAACAGTTATTTGTCTGAAGCCCATCCAACCTGTCTGCTCTCCTATTGAAGACCTCTGTTGGCTCCTCAGGGGTCAGTGCCCCTTTGCCTTGGCCTACCCCCACCTCCTGTCTCCTTTCTCTCCTATATCATCTCTTTTTTCATTTTCTAAATACTTAGTTCACAAGGACTCATCATCTAGATGTGACTGTGGGTGAAATTCTTGCAGTTTGTCCAATTTTATAAGTTATATAAGAGGATCGGACAGGATTTCCAGGTCTTCCCTGAGCTCCAAGATTCTGTGACACTGATGAAACTCACAGCTCACAGCTACCAAGATACATCAAGCGCTAACATTCTGTGAGCTCATGGAATAATAGCCAGAAGAAATAGATGTGTGGCCACACATCTAATCAGGATAGCTAGGTAGAAGTATGACTTTACAGCTGGGGTAGCTATCTGGGGGTTTCTGGAAGCCATACTCCTTGCCACAAGGTAATAAGACCCCAGAGGCAAAGAGAAGTAAAACAGTAGTGAACAAAGCAGACACATAGACCACAGTGGCTTTGGGTCCTTAGTTAGGAATTTCTGAGATTCTGGTTCCTGCAGCTTTTGCATTCTGCAGTTCGATGACCCTGCGCCTAGGCACAGGAATCATGTTCACCTTTTTAATTTTGGTCTTTTTGAGACAGGGTCTCCAGCTGTCCTGAAACTCACTATGTAGACCAGACTGTCCTTGAACTCACAGTGATCCATCTGCCTCCTAAGTGCTGAGATTAAAGGTGTATGCCACCACGCCTGGCCCCATGTTCACCTTTTTAACCCATTAGTCCAACTTGAGCTGGATTGCTGTCACTTGTCCTATAAAGAAAGTTCTGGTCCTAGGCTTTATCATTTCCTTAAGTGGTCTGTAGAATCATGAGAATATTCAGGGCAGAAGGCTATGACCCCATGAATACACGTTACTTTATTTGCCCACTAAGTGCTATCTTTGGAAAATCTCTCTTCTTTTGGATTGTCTTCACTGTATTTATGTAGATCATTAAGTCAAAGGCCTCATTTACAGATGAAAAGTTGTAAACAAGAAGTTAAGCAACTTGTCTTAGATCATATGGCATAAACCCAGGTTTTGAATCAATTATTATGTACTGAAGTTAGGGAAATTAATTTAACACAAGCCTAAGATAATAAAAAAAAATGAGAAAGACAACTTTTATGTCTAAAAATCTAATATAGCCAATAGAGAAATGTAAATGCTTGTGTTGCTTTTATGATTATTGATTGTAGTAAATCACAGATGGGAAGGACAGTTTCAGTGATGTCTTGGCAGTCACGACTCTGGTCATCTTTCTTAGTAGTCGCTTCTTTCAGCATTGGTCACTAGGCTAGGGAACAAGGTCCAACCTGCTCAGTCAGGACTGCATCTACCTGGCCAAAGAGATGAATCCAAGAGTGGGTGGTTCATTTTTTGGTAAAGGAATAACAGGAACTGCAAAGCAGTAAAATTGGATTCCTTCCCTGATATTTCCTTCTTATTGGATGTAATGGGGAGCAGATTTCCCTGTCTGGTTATTGAACTGGGCAGATGTGGGTCTTCAATGCTCCGCACCCATTGTTTTTACTGTATGGGGTGGGGTGGAATCTATGAAAAATCTATTTTCAGTTGGTGAAACTTGAGAAAAAAGAGAGGGACAGAGAAAGGGAGGGAAGGAGGGAAGAGAGAAGGAAAACAGACTTGGTTTTTATGATTTTCACATCCTCAGATCCAACCATTCTGAGCATAGATCCATCCCTTGCTTTTCTTTATGAGAGCCAAAAATCGTCTCAGTGCAAGTTTATCACACTTAAAACTAAAAGAACAGTTCATTTTTAACTCGTGATACTGCTTTTCTTCATTAGCTTGAGTCATTGAAGTTTGCTCCTTGTGATGGTCTTGGTTAATATCGTTTGGTAGGTGCCAGAAGAAAATCTGAGGATAGTCTCAAATTCCGTATGCAAATTAGGGGGTAGGCAGAGAACATTATACCAACATCATGCTATATGTAAAAAAAAAAAAACTTTAAAAGAAAAATCTATCATAAGCTTTAAAGTAGAATGTTAGGGCACAGCAAACTTTCAGAAGCAATGTGCTCAGAAACTGTGCAGAAAAGTATTGACAGATTTGGCTAGGGAAATACTTTAAGCTGCCAAAATATACAAGTTGCTATTAACAAATATAATAAAAGTGATAGGATGAAAGAATGTGGCTGCAAAATATATTCTATAGAAAGTTTCAATAAATCAGTAAGCAATCACACTCCAGAAGAAAAATATATAAAAGCTACAAATAGCCAACCCCATGAAGAAAAAAGAGATATGACTGATTTTAATCTCCTAGTACAAGAAACAAGGCAGGAGGTTTAAAATAAAATTGGAAAAAAGATCAGAAAACAGAGCCTTTTCTTTGAGAAATGCCCCTTACCTCACAATGCTTTATCCTTCTTCACAGGCTGGAAGTGTTAATACTTAATATTTCTGTCTCATGCTCAAGCAGAATCCATGGAAGCACCTTTCTACCAACAGGATAGCATACACATACAATTCTTGTGTCTATAGATCACTGCAGTCAGTATTTGCTTCCAGGGTTTCTTTTCGAAGCTCACTAGTGCTGGATCTATCACTTTGTCTTTGTGACTAAGACATCCTTTTGTATTCTACACCTTCCCTAACATGTATCCACAGAACAGCCTTTCGAGAAATGTTTGATAAGTGAGAAACAAGTAAATGCTAGACTTAAGTGGGTACTGTTAAAATCAATACTTAGATTCTGTAGGAAAGTGTCTAACTTTCTATCTCATTTTGATTAAAGATATTGATGACACATATCTTATATGAGAAAGTGAAATAAGTGACACAGAAAATTCCATATTTAGTCAGTTGTAACATACCGACTTCGGGTGTCATTTCTGTACATATGTCAAGAGGATTATGACTCCAATGGGCTGACAAAACAAAGGCAGTTCTGTGTTTCAGTCAATGAATGACTCACTGTGGAGAAAGAAGTCTCCTCCCCGATTGTCGAATAAAAACCTTTTCTCCTTGTCATTTCATAATATCTGGAAAGGACCAGCATGAAAACTTGAAGGAAAGACGGCTTCAAAGACCAGCCAGCATCACCAGACACTTGATGCTCAGAGAAACAGGAGAAACCACCAGCAATTACGAGTCAATAGCCATTGAGGGAGTTTGGGAGACAGTTCAGTCAGCAAAATCCTTGTCGTGCCTGAGGACCTGAGTTCAGACCACCAGTACCTATGGGGAAAAGCCAAGAGTAGTTGCACATGCCTGTAATCCCAGCACAGGGGATGTGGAAGCAGGAAGATCCTTGATGCTCGCTGGGCAGTGAGCTTTGGGTTGGTAAGAGAACTTGTCACACACGCTTGCCACCAAAAAGGCTATTAAGGGAATCAAAATATGAATGGAAGTTTAGAAATATATTCACCAAGTTCTTTCACTTCTGTTTTTCCTTCATATGCCTGAAGGTGCTCTGTGATAAGAATCAGTTTACATCTAAATGATTTTCTTAATAAATGTAAAATAAATATTCTAAGTCATGTGATAGCAAGACATCCCCAGTTATACCAGTTGCACTCATGCAAAGGTTTTTTTGTTTTTTCTTTATTTCTTGGCGGTGTATTTAAAAAATGGTGCATCTTGCAATCATGAGCACACTAGAGTTGAGGATAAGTGTGAGTTCACACTTATTTGTGAGCCCTGACTTTTTCCTAGGCACTACACATAGAATCCCACTTCTGCACAATCTTGTATTTGTATAGCAATTCTATAGGCAGAGTACAATTACATTTTACAGACAAGGAAACTAAGGGGGTTTAATTACTGACAGAACCCATTTTTGAGCCTGTGCTATTAACTACTAAACAAAGGAAGCAGCAACACATTATTGCAGGGCTGTGGGTTTGGGTTGGACTTTAGAGACAATACAACGTACTTTAGTATCCATCTCATAGAAATTATAAGAAAGGCAAATTAAATATGAGCATGCATTCATGAATATGAATGTCCACCACAAAATGGCATGTCAAATACTGTAAATATTTGTTGTACAACGAGACATGTGTTTGTGGAGCTATGCATACCACCAGGCAGTAAAACTGTGACAGAGCACCTTTAGATGTGACAGAACTCAGTCAGGTCACGTCCCACAAGAGTAGCAGAGCATCATTCTTTCCTTTCTCCAGTATAGAACACTAAGCACAAGGTGCCATCTTACATTTCAATGGTAATTCTGCTGTATTTTAAAGTCTCTACTTCAGCAGCACTAGCTCACAGAATCAATTTAGCAGTAAATAAGCCAATGTAGAAGAGCCTCCTAATAATAAGTATCAAGTCAAATTCAAAAGACGCTGCAAGTGAGAACCAGCTCCCGAGGCACTGCAAGGAGAAGCCATCTGGAATGAATCAGCAATCTTAGCTAACAGCGATTTAACTCCTAAGGATTTTGCTGCTCTCCGTCCATCTAGCAGTTTTGAACCCTGAAAAGGAACTTGACCCTATTCGAAGACCATTTGGAAAACTACTTTATTAGCTACAGAATATTTTCCCAGGTGATATGTGTCAATAGAGAAATAAGCTTTAAGGTCTCTGTTACATGTCAGGTCACACTGCTCACCTGGATGGGCTCACACAGTTTTGTATTTGTACAAGCCTGTGTTTCATGCACCCGTGTTAGAATGACATCTTTGTCTGAGTGCTACTAGCTTCTAGCTGAACACTCAGCTAAGTAAATTATCTACCACGTTATAAAAGAATATTGCTTACATGCTTTCATGTTATCCATTCTGCATCTCCTCCTAATGCCACCCATTTCCAGGTGGAAACACAAGTTTACAATTTTTTTTTTCTTTTCAACAGCTTTCCTCAGACTCTGAAGGAGCATTTAGATTAGTGGCTGAAACCCAGAGGCAGGCTTCTTAGAACTTTCTGCTTTAAATTCTGTCAATGCTTGGCCACTTGTGTCACCTAGAGGTGAATATTTATTGCTGTTGATGTTCAGGGGAAAAATATTACATTTGACCCTGGGCCTTGGGAAACAATGGCCTGTAGGGTTTCTGCATCAGGGGACATGGGAGGCACATTGCTCTATGAGTATTCCTGGCGCATGTGGACTCTAGGTAGTCCATTGCAGGCAGGTTTTCTGTTTCCTGGGATTTCTTCCCCATCTCACTTCCTTTTCATTCTTCCCAGTGGAAGAAGCAGGGTATTCTGTCATCTTGCTTTATCAGGGAGGATCTCTCTCTCTCTCTCTCTCTCTCTCTCTCTCTCTCTCTCTCTCTCTCTCTCTCATAAATACAAATCTGGCCAGGTTACTAGGGTGTCAAACAGCCAGAGAATTTAATCTAAAACAGGTTTAACTATAATCCTATTAAATGGTCTTCTGTGTCCTTTGAAATTTCCATTAGCTAGGGAACTGTCCATGTTGAAAACCACACAGTCTTGCATGGAAGGAATTATGCTCCTAGCTACAGTTGGCCCATGGGAATCATAGTTGTGTTGTTTTTTTTAAATTTTGTTTGTTTCTTTGAGCCGTATTCCAAGATCATTTCCTTTCATCCACTAGTGTTCCCTATTTAAGAGGTTTTGAAACTCTCTGAAAATTGAAAAGGCTTTGGGAATAACTCTGAGAGTAAATCAATTAGTTTTGTACCAGGCTAAAAAGCCAATCTTCCCACTGGGTTTTTGCGTAGTAAATACTTCATAATCAGGGACTTTGTCGTTCTTGTTGATGACTGAATCCCTACTTCCTCCAACAGCAGCTGGCACATTGCAGGCATTTAGTACATATTTGCTGAATGAATGGATCAACGAATGACAGCTATTTGGCTCAACTTGAGACATTGACTATAATGCACTAAAGATGGTCGCTCATTTTCTTTATTGTGATCTTGTGTGCACAGGACAGACTAGCATAAATTCTTTTCAAACCACCAGAGTATTCAGATGACATTTCACTATCTAAGCAAATGGGCTTGTTGCCGTGGAATACCATGTTCGGGTTCGGCAAAACCAAACTGCATGAGAAAGGCTGATAATCAACGTATGAAATCATCTGCATTGTTCTTCTAACTCAGTGGGAGGATCTTTGCATTGTCACACGTCTCTGCCATTTTCTTCATTCGAAGGGGAAGGGATAAGGACTCTGCCATGAAGGGTGATGATCCTGTCTCCTCCTTCCCAGTTGGACTGCGAAAGCTCAAGGTGTACCTTCTTCACAATGACTCCTAAGACAAATGACACAGTATTGAGGAGCATTTGAGTCTGATGGCTGCCACAGGTCTTCCCAGCTGCAAGCGTGCTTCAGATGAAGATGTGAACTAATGATTTGGGTTTGCAAAGGCAGCTTGGAAGGAGGACTTGCCGCTTTTTATTATACTCTTCATGTTCATTTTCCTCTCTGTTTTTGATTTGTTTCCATTTTTAGATCTTCAGCCTCCCTTCACCCAACCTGGTCTTTCTTTGACCTTTTCTCAGTGTCTTTCTCTTTAAAAATATGTTCTTCTAAGAATAGTTTATGTTAGCTTTATTTGAGTAGTTCTTCAGAGGTGTTTATTTTTTCTATGCACAAAGACCTTTAAAAAATCATTTCCCTTCCTGAATACCATGTTTAAAGAGATTTTTTTTTTTTTGTCTACTGTTTCACTTAAATAAAGGTTGGCTGTTTCCTCCTGTCCCAGTAAGATGTAGCTGCTCATCAGAGTTTCTGCTTGGTGTGATGTAGTCACTCTCAATGTTGAATGGTATCCACACAAGGGCTCTTGAACTCTGATGGTTTAGGCAATGAAGCAAGTCTGAATCTGAATGACCTTGCTCAGCTATATGTTGACTTCCAGACCAACTTGGGGTTTATAAGAGTACACCCTGTGGTTTGGATGCATGCATCAGTACTGGGTTGGATTATTGTGGCCAGAATGTAGAGCTGCTTTCATTTTGCATAAAAGACATTGTGTGTGGAAGCTTATTGTGGGAAAATGTCTCTTGATTCTGTGGGCTCTTTTTTTTTCTGAGTAAGAAAAATATCACCAAATAATCAATTAGAAACATCCCAGCCTAGTGCTGGGGAGATTGCTCAGCAGGTAAAGGTACTTACCACAAAGCCTGACAGCCAAAGTTCTAATCCTAGAACCCACAGAGTGGAAGGAGGGAAACATCTCCTGCAGGGTGTTTCTGATTGCCACATGCATGCTAAGTCATGCTCCCCTCCCCAATAAATAAATGTGTATGTTTTTAAAAAGATAAACTTCATAGCCTACTTAACATATATGCAGGTCAAAGCAAGGTTGGGCAATTTTTCTAAATTATCTGGGTGAATTAAGCAAAGCTTTTACTACCTAATCTTCAAAATATAGATAATTGTGGCTTAATAGACTTCCCCAATAGAATAAAATTCTTGAGTTTTTAAATTATTATTAATAGACTTACATGTTTGAATTATAAATGTAAATTAAGATAAGACTCTTTAGCAAAGACCAAAAGAACTAAGGGACTTATATTTTCCTATTCATTTCCCTTTGATCTTTTCTGTAAAATGGAGATAAGAATAATATGCATAGCATAGAGTAGCTGTTATTACATGACTTAGCACAGACAAGGTGCTTAGAACAGTCCTGGCTGGTGGAAAACACTCCATGTATGTTGTATATTACAGTGCTATTAGTAATTACAAATAAAATAAGCAACACTGCATAGATTTCCAGAAAGCTATGCACTCTGAATCTGCTACATAATTAGAAGAGCACAAGGTTTGTTTGTTTTAAGAAAAAGAAAAGACAAACAAATAAACAGCCCAGGTATGGTGGCACACACCTTTAATCTCAGCACTCAGGAGGCAGAGGCAGGCAGATCCCTGTTCTATATAGTGCATTCTATAGCTGGGACTACATGGAGACCTTGTCTCAAAAAAAAGAGAAAACAAACAACAAAGAAAACAGTTAAAAATGTTCTATTTAAGGTCCATGGCCCAGCAGCCTCTACATCCCCTGTGACTGCATAGGAAAAGCAGTTGTCAAGACTCAACCCAAATGTACCCAGTGAGTGGGAACTTGTACCTTAGAAAGACACCCAAGTGATTCCATGTACACAACGAACACTCTTCCAAATCTCATTTCAGAGCTAAATTCTGCAAGAAGTTAATATGCTTAATTTTCTTTTAAACCTCCTATAAAAATTGACTTGGGAAATATACATTTCTCTTGACTTGTTTGACACTTTGTAGGAAAGGCAACACAGAAATGGCCAAAAGGGCTGCTTGCCCCTCACCATCTGTGATGGTTAATCCTGGGTGTCAACTTGACTGGACTAAGGAACAAATAAGAGAAAAAGGATCTTCCGATTGGACTACCTCAACCCGGATGGCCCACCCCAAATGTGGGTGTTACCTTCTGCTGGCAGGCAGTATTAAAGGTCATGGCAGAGGGAGCTGGTCCCTTTTTTCCTGCAGCTTGCCTCTCTCTCACTGGTGAGTTTGTCTTGCTGCTGTGATCAACCCTTCGGATCCCAGTGTGTACCGAGACCTGCAGATCTCCTGGAATCCATCGGGCCTTCAGCACCAGATTGGGACTACTGAGACATCCAGCCTTGAGGACTGAGCAGTTCCCTGGATTCTCAGCCTCTCCAGTGCAGCATGGCTACTGTTGGACTCCTTGAGCTCTGTCACATGAGCAAATCAATAAATTGTATATAGCTATATATTCGTCCTGTTGCTTCTGTTTCTTTAGAGAACCATGACTAGTACACCATCACCTGAATAGAACACAGAAACATGGCTCTCCATCTGTGGCCCGGTATTTGCCTTCTGGGCTTCCTTGGCCTCACTTCTTGGTATCATTAAGGGAAATGTGTTTCTGCAATTTGAAGATCGGTTTTCTTCTCTTGTCTAAGGTCAGCTCTTTTTAGGGTATTTGGAAAAGAGGCAGACCTGTCTGCTATCTGTTTCGAGTCACCTGCATGCATACCACCTCACCCAGTGCCTGGTCTTCTCACAAAACTCTCCTCACCTCACTCCTACATGGAAGCAGAGCTGTGGGCAACAGTTATCTAAACATGCCAAGGTCCCCTCGGCCACAGCTTCCATGGAGGGTATGAGTAAGGGGTACTGCTGACATGCCAGTTCCTGGTTCTGAGGAAATTATTGTGCATAAGGGAATCAGTTGGATGTACACATGCACAACACACATACATCCACCACAGATACCACATACAATCACATACATATCATATCATAACATGTGCATAACATGCATACCTCATTCCATACAGATACCATTACAACAGGTATGTCACCATGCACATATCGTTCATGTATACACGCACACACACACACGCATCACACCACATCACATGCCCAGACATGTAACACACACTGCCATATTTACAGATGCACAAGACCATTGCCCTATATCCAGCACTGATTCTCAGATAAGGAAAAACAAGTCAGTGTTTTTCATGCTAAGACCTATGAACATATTCTTTTTTTCCTTTCTTTTTTTTTTTTTTTTTTTATTTTCGAGACAGGGTCTCCCTGTAGCCCCAGCTGTCCTGGAACTCACTCTGTAGACCAGGCTGGCCTTGAACTCACAAAGATCCTCTTGCCTCTGCCTCCCAAGTGCTAGGATTAAAAGCGTGCGCCACCACGCCCGGCTACTCTTTTTTTCCTTTCTAAGAGAACATTTTTCCCTTTAAAGAAAAAAAAAAGAGAAAAAAAAAGATTTATACTTAGAAGCCCTGGTTTAAATCCATAGGAAGTATAAGCCCCTCCCTAGTTGCCCTGTGACTCTTTGACCCTCCCTCTCAGAGCAGGCTCATTGTATATGACTACATTACAGTCTCATCCCTGAGGCACTGCCCTACCCCACAATCCAAATGAACATCTGTCTCCTAATGGCTACTCCCTGGCCACTCTGCAGCCCTGTGACAGGCTGCTTAATCTCCCAGACTTGAGCCAAGCTCCTCCTCTCTCTGATCCTGCCTAAAGGGAGAAGCAAGGGGTGGCTCCCCTTCTACTGGCTGACCTGTCCTGATAGCAGGTTAGCCACCCCACCTCTCCCCACCACTGTGCTGAACTGGGAACTTACTCCCCTTGGGGGCTATGGTGTTGCTTTGGCCCTTTTGCTATCTGTGGTTGAGTTGACAGAGGGATTGGTGGGGCCTTGTAGAATTACAGTGCAATGGAGGAAACCATTTCTTTCCAAAGTATTTTCTGTGGGATATTTGTACACATTTTCCTATATCCAAAAAAGAAATCATCTATATAGAAAAGTGTGGTGGAACTAGAAGACTGGTATCCTGGAGACCTGGAAGTGTGCTTTCTCCTTCAACCTCAAGCCTTTTTGTAAAATAAGCTAAAATCCCCACGATGCAGAAAAACAGGCAGCTGTTTTTAAATATATAGTGTATAGTTCATTTTTATGTTTTTTCATACTATTTATTTTTTGAAAATTTATGTCCTGCCTAGTCCCAGAAAGGATTTAAGGGGCTTCACATGAAAATGGCAAAATGGCATAAATTAGAAATATGTGAAGAACAAAAAGAGAACAAAATACAGGAAGGGAAACAAATGGGGCCAGGCTGTGGCGGAACATCCAGGCCGCGGCAGAACAACCAGGCCACCATCTCAGTCTTGTCCTCTTAGGTCAGGAAAATGCTGCAGATTGCTCTTTGCATCCCGATAAGCTGCGGGAAAGAGCAAGTGTGGGTAGCAAGAGTGGAGAAGCCTTTCTGTTCCTACAGACCACTAACTTGCCCAAAATTTAATCAAGAATCCATATAAATCAAGGGCAACTTAATTTATTATGTGTTTTTGTTGTTTAAAGATGGATAGATATGATCATCTCATACATTTTCTTTCTAAATTAAGAACAGGCATTCTACATATAAAATATTTAAAAATTCAATAAATCAGAGCAAGAAAGAATCAATCTATTCCAGTTCCATAATGTAGTCAGTTAAGCAAGAGAAGAATTCAAGAGTGTGATGCAGGACACTGGAATACACTGTCACAAAGAGAAGCATCTCAGCCGCCACCCTGAGAAATGGAGGCGCGAGCTTCAAGCTCCAACAAGAGGAAGGAGGTTAGTCGGATCGTTAACTAGCTTACTATATTTAGAGTCTGGTTTTCAAACAAACTGATATTTGAAGGTAATCATGAGCCTAATTTGTCCAGTGGGGAAATGACACTGCGGCTTGTTCTATGGGCAAAGAACTGGAACCACACATACCACTCTAGAAGCCAGATAAGGTCTTCCTTGCTGTTCTAGCCTCGTTGATGGCAGTCTCCCTCACCCAAGACCATCCCACCCCACAAATGTGTTTTCTCTCTCTCTCTCTCTCTCTCTCTCTCTCTCTCTCTCTCTCTCACACACACACACACACACACTTTATTTTTATTTTATGGGTATGAGTGTCTTGCCTGCATGTAAGTACACCCATGCTTGGAATGCTCACCAAGTCCAGAAGAGGATGGTGTATCTCCTGGAACTGGAGCGACAGTTGTTAGCTGCCACATGGGTGTTGGGAACCAATCTCATGCTCTCTGCAAGAGCAACTGGTGCTCTTAACTGGTCAGCCATCTCTCAAGCCTCCACATACACATGTGTGTTTATTCACAAACACTATCATAAGCACTTGTACACACACACACACATACACACACACACATTACAGGACAGTGTAGATGAGGTCTCTCATTTTCAGTTCCCAGCCCATGCTAAACCCCTACTTAGAGAGTTCTTCCTTTATCCATCCCTTTCTTTCCTCAATGAATCCTCCTTGTCCCTATGATTCAAGGTAACTGTCATTTCCCCCTGAAAGCTTTTGCTCAGGATCTGGACTGGAAACTTCTCTTAAACAACAGCTTTCATAACTTCCCTCAAAGCAGTACACAAAAGAGATGTGTTACCATAACATCAAACTAACAAGATTTGGAGAGTCTACTGTGTCAAAGAAGATCTGCCAGGGCGCTCCACCACACCTCAGCTGCCTGCCATCCAGTCTCACACATTGTGAGACCAGCACAGAGAAATCAGCAGAGATTAGAGGATGCTGACAGATAGCAACAGATGGGATATTTATTTATTTCAAATGCCTTTTTGCTGGGAAAGCCACATGAGATGTATATCTTATTTCCAGAGAAGATTCAGGGGAAACAGCTGTCGTGCGGTTTCATTCCAGAACTCTTCAGTACCGAACAAACAGTGTGATGGAAGACAGACGGCCTGAATAACAGACCCCCGACAACACGAACCCGCCTCAATGGCATTGCACTGTAGACTGCAACTTCTCGATGTGTAATGAAATGTTCCCTACAATAAACCAATGCAGTGACCTTTGGGTATTAAATCAGGTTTCATGCTCCACAACTGTGATCAAAATATTCCCATGCTATTTTTTTCCTTCCAAATGGAACCAAAGTGCTTTTAGAAAATTTACTGAATCCTTGAAAACCTAATGATCCCTTTAGAGCCTCAGATATGTTACTGCAAAATTTAATTTCTGCTAACCTACCTGAGATGACAAACAGCAAAAGAAATGCATGCTGCTTTCTTTGGGTTGCATTTTGGTGTGCCCTGTTGTGTGATATTCTTACAGAATGCCACTCACAAAATAGGCAGGAATACTCAGTCTAGCACTGACTCGAATAGCTGTGGCATTGACTTTTGTTCTTCCCAGGTGGTTTGCTCTTTAAAAGTTCACCGACAAAGGCTGGAAAGATGTTGGAAAGATGGCTCATTGATTAAGAGCACTTGCTGGTTTTGTAGAGGGCCTGGGTTCTGTGGCCAGCACCCTCATGGTGGCCTGTAACTCCAGGGGATCTGACACCCTCTTCTGGCCTCGGTGGGTACCAGGCACTCATGCCACACATAGTTAAATGCAGGTAAGTATTCATACAAATAAGTAAAAATAAATCTTTTAAAAAATGTTGATCAACAATTTTTTTTAACCAGGATGAAAATTGACTTGCTTCTGAGAGTTTCAGCATTAGAAACACAAGAAGAGCTTCCAAGGATTATAATACTTCAAAATATTGTGTCTATATATCTATACATGTAAACATTTGCTCATTTGGTAAGAAATTTTTGTTTTGTTTTCCCACCTAGAATCTATTATCTGCCCTAGGATTTTTTTTTATTAATTTTTTATTTATTTCTGTATGTGTATGAATGTACTGTCTGCATGTAGGTCTGTGCACCCGTGTCGTGCAATGCCTCGGAGGTCAGAAGAGGGTGTCAGATTCCCCTGGAACTGGAGTTCTCCTGGGATTGGAGGTTCAGACGGTTCTTGGCTGCCATGTGGGTGCTGGGGATCGAACCCGGGTCCTCTGCAAGAGTGGTCGGCGCTCTTAACCGCTAGGCCATCTCTCCAAGGTTGAGTTAGCCAACAGGAAGATAAAATGGTTGACTCCAATCCATCCCACAGTGGAAGCCAGATGGGGCAAACTCTATTAGAATCTAGAGATTAGTTCTTGTTCCCTCTTATACCCTGGTTGCTGTCTCCTTCCTGCCTTGTCTATAAGCTGTCTCTTCAGTTATAGGAGATCCTACTACTTTTAAAAAGTATGTTTTTATCTTGATTAATCAACAGGAGTAGGTGCTGTTTGGAGCTTAGAACTCAAGAACTCCTGTTTTGCAAGAAGTTTTAGCCAGATGTGAAGTTCAGGAACAGATAAGGAAGATTACAAGTGGATACAGTCACCCTGTATTACTGAGGAGCAGCTGAGGGCAGACAGCCAGCGGGAACCACGTCCCAGACTCCTCCAGGGGAGGACTCCGCTGCTGCCTTTTGTCTTCTGAGTGCTGCGGCAGCCCTAGCCTCTGGTGTTACTGAGGCTACTGCTATCTTTGCGTTGTAGACATGACTGCTTCCAACAAAACAGAAGGTTCCACATAGTTCAAAGACCCGGTGTGTACATATAGTCTGTGGAATCAAGGTCTCCTGTTTAAACCCCAGCTCCTTAACGGGGAATGAGAACTGCCATTTCAGTTGCAATTGTGGAAGGCTAATTTCTATGGTACGAATTTCTGCATATTTAAGAGCGTCTCTACTGTCTGGCAGCTTATGCCTGTAATTTTTAGTAAAAATGATTGGATGTGGTCAGAAACAAGTCAGAAGGGAGGATTATGAGAAAGATGCATATAATAGATAATAGAATTCCAAATTAACAAGGAAACCTGTGTGGAACATAAAGCAAAGTGATACATTACCATTCTTCTTTTTATAAGATTGGGAACTATTAAATTCTTTTCACATTAAAAGCCTGAGCCAGAAGCATCATCTGAGCGATACCTGCATCCCTAACCCACAGAAGCCGTAGATGATAAATATTTGCTGTTAGCATGCCATGTTTAAGAATAGTTTATCATGTAGTAATTGGTAACTATTAAACACTCCAATAAAAAGGCAGAGATGTTCCAAATATATTAAAAACAAGGCTCAACTATTTGCTGCCTATGACAAACATACTTTTTAAGGGTCTAAGTAGGTCAAAAGTATAAATATGGAAAAGATCTATCAGGCCAACAGTATTTAAAAGGGAGCTAGAGCCGGGCATGGTGGCCACGCCTTTAATCCTGGCACTCGGGAGGCAGAGGCAGGCGGATCTTTGTGAGTTCAAGGCCAGCCTGGTCTACAGAGCGAGTTCCAGGACAGCTGGGACTACAGGGAGACCCTGTCTCGAAAAGACCAAAAATAAATAAATAAATAAATAAATAAATAAATAAATAAATAAATAAATGGGAGCTAGAGTGGCGGAGTGTGTAATAAATGCAGTGAACTTCAGAGAAAAGCTATTGCTATGGAAAGTGAAGTTTATTTCATGATGCTGAAGGTATCGAGTTATCAAGAGGCCATAATGATCCTAAATGTTATGTGGCTAATTACAGACCTTCAAAACATATAAAGACAAAACTGATAGAACTGTAAAGAGAATTAGATAGATTGCAATCATATGGTAAATGTCAAAAATCTTTTATTGGTAATTGACCCAAAAGAATCAATTATTAATGAAAATTTCAGTAAGGATTCAGAATGCTTGAAAAATACTTTTAGCTAATCTGATCTAATTGACATTTGTAAAATCCTACACCACCAGCATCAAAATACATGGAATTCTGAAGTACATGTGAAATAGTTATTTATATAGGAATTCTGAGCTATAAAACAAATCTGAGTAGATCTTAAAGGAGTTGAAGCATATAAAATATGTTCTCTGATTATAGCAGAATGCTCTCTGAAATCAATACCGTGAAGAACCCTGGAAAAAAAAAAAACCTCATCTCCTTATATTTAGATACTGAGAAACATACTTCTAAATCTCATGGGACAAAGAAACAAAAGGAAAATTAGAATGTATTTTAATTGAATAAAAATGAAAACACAAAATGTTAAAGTTTGTGAGACAGAATTAGAGCAGTGCTTATGGGGAATATCCAATGCTAAATGATCTTCATGAAAGAAAACAAGAAAGCCTCAAAATCAGTGACTTCCACTTCCACACCAGTTAAGCCAGCAGCGGATGAAAATAAGTATTCACATTAAAAATGGGTACAGTGGGAGTGAGCAGAAGCCACTAGAAAGCCCTCCCTCATGCTGCCTTTGTCTGGGTATTTTATCACAGCATCAAGAAAAGCTGATTTAACATTTGATGATTATTCAATATATTTCACCCCATTAACACACTAAAAGAAAAGCTCACAGTCATTTCAATCATTTCAAAAAAAATTGATAAAATCCATCATCCACTAATGATAGAAAGTCTCTAGGAATTAGAAATAAGGAGCATCTAAGTTAATAAATTACATTAAACAAAAATATGACCCTAGCTAACATCATACAAAATGGTGAAAGGTTGTTTTGCTCCATTATAAGGAATAAGACAAGATTCTACTTCTGTTCAATATTATCCCAGACATTCTGGCCAGGATAATAAAATAAGATGATTTTTTAAAAGGGGGTGTGTCCGTATTTAGAAGAAAGGATTAAAATTGTCTTTTTTCGTATTAAAATTTTAAAGCTTTTACTTTAAAATTAGATTTTCTTTTGATCAATTACCATTTTCTTCCATGGCTCTTAACCATTTTTACTTTCTTCTTATTTGTTATTTGGTTTGTTTTTCCTTTCTCTTTTTAAATAATTTTTAAATTTCTTCTTTTTTATTAATCAGACTTTTTATGTGTTTCATACACAATTTTTCAGTCTTAATCGCCATTATAGCCACTTCTGCCTTGGCACTCTCCCTCACCTCCCTCCTGGCAGAGTTCACACTGTCTGTCATTCTTGCTAGAGTCCATTGTGCCAAACTCACTCCTCGGTGCCAGCTCATCCCCTGAGCTCTAGTCAGCCTATCCAGTCTCTTTTCTAAAGAAGGCCAGGTCTTCCTCACCTCACCACCCTCTGATGCCAATATTTCCTCAGCCAAGGTTGGGCTCTGCTACCCATTTCTATAGTTCTATGCTGGGTTTTTGTCCAGCTGAGCTTGCATGGGTCTTGTGCATGCTGATACCAATGCTGTAGGTTCATATGAACCAGGTCCCAGGATCTTGTAGGATTCATTTCCCTTTGGCATCACCTCCTTGGCTCTTACAATCTTTCTGCCCCCTCTTCTGCAATGTTCCCTGAGCCCTGGGTGGGTGAAGCTGAATATAGGCATCCTGTTCTTAGAACCACACACTGTAGACGCTTAATTTTCACAGTTTGGTCATTCAGGCCCTTTTAGGTTCCTGATCTCCTGTTGCATGGAGGAGCTTCCTTAACAAGAGTTAAAAGGTAGTTAATTTCTTCTTGGGTCCTTGTTCTATGATGTTTGGGTCTTGTGTGTAGAGGCTGCATTGTAGATGTGTTGCCTAGGCATGAGCCATTCACAGACCATGTCTGCGTGTGTCCAGTTGTGGGACTCTGTACTCTTCTCATCTGGAGCAAAAGAAGCTTCTTTTCTGAGTGGTGTCCGGGATATTTGTAAATCTAAGGATACTTCTTTTGGAGTTAGTAAAATGTTACCTCAGCCTAGGAATGTGTCTACCTTGTGGAATTGTCTAGGATCTATGAGCTCTCCAGGTGTGTGCATCTGTCTGTGTTAACATTACCACACATGAGTTTCCTTCCACTGAGTGGGCTTTAGGTCCAACTGGTTTACCATTCATTTTCCCCAAGATACAAGTGCCACTGTTTCACTGATGTCATATGCTGTGCTGGTCATTGATGTGGATATTTGCTCTTGAGACTGATGTTGGACCATCTATTGATGATCTCCACAGATATGAGAGATATGCATAGTGCTCTCCACAGCTATGAGAGCTAGCCTTCAGATGGGTGGCTTCCAGGTCACATCCAGCTTCATTGCTCAAGATCCGGTCTCCAAAGTATGTCCTGTCTTCAGCAATAGTCTTTTTTTAATGGGTTTTATTTTGTTTTTTAAATTTTATTTATTTTTTTATGTGTATGAATGTACTGTCTGCATGTAGGTTTGTGCACCCGTGTCGTGCAATGCCTTGGAGGTCAGAAGAGAGTGTTGGATTACCCTGGAACTAGAGTTCTCCTGGAGTCAGAGTTACAGACGGTTCTCAGCAGCCATGTGGGTGCTGGGGATCGAACCCGTGTCCTCTGCAAGAGCAGTCAGTGCTCTTAACTGCTAAGCCATCTCTCCAGCCCCAGCAACAGTCTTATCTTCAGGTTCTGGGAGGCAATCAAGGGCTGTGGCAATAGCTTGTATAATTTTGGGAGTCTCTTGGGCTACCCTGGCCAACAACTCAAAGGAAGGTTTCTCCTGTCTGGCACTATTTCTTGATATGCAGCCTTCATCTTTGCATATGGACTCATGTAGAAGTATTGTATGTGTAATTTGTCAATATATTGTTAGACTAATATGATTCTCTCAGGGTTTTTTTTTTTTACCCTAGCAAGGCATTATTTATCTCTTCTCTCTCCCTCTACTTGTCTAGTCCTCCCTCCTTGTCTTCTCCATGTCTTCTCCATTTAAAGTATCCCTATTTATTTCTCCCTTGATATTTCTCCTATGGCCCCACTTCTCTTGGGCTCCTTTTCCCCCCTTTATTCCCCCCTTTCCTTCTATAACCATTCCACTCCCTTCCCATTTAGATACCCATCCTCCCCTAGTAGCACCTGTCACCTACCAGCCTTCTGGCTCAGGTTTCCTCTTTTCCTTTACTTTCCTGATTCCTTTTCATTTACCTGGTTCCTGCAGTTATGTCATAGTATAGATGTAACTATATACAAATAAAGATTTGGTGCTAGGATCCACAAATGAGGGACAACATATGTCATTTGTTTTTCTGAGTCTGTTACTTCACTTAGTATAACAGCTTCTAGTTCCATCCATTTACCTGCAAATTTCATATCATCTTTCTTTACGGCTGCATAGAATTCCATTGTGTAAATGTGCCACATTTTCATTATCCATTTATCACTTGAGGGACACTTAGGTTGCTTCCAGCTGTTCACTGTTGTAAAAAGAGCTGCAATAAACTTGGATGTGCAAGTGTCTCTGCAATAGGATGAGTCCATTGGGATTACACCCAGGAATGGTATGACTGGGTCAAATGGTAGGTTCGTTTTCAGCCTTTTAAGAGTTCTCCACACTGCTTTCCAGAGAGATTGCACAAATTTGCAATCCCACCAGCAGTGAATGAGTGTTCTCCTTTCCCCACAACCTCTCTAGCATGTAGCATTATTTGTTTTCTTGATCATGGCCAGTCTTCTGGGTTAAGATAAGATCTTAAAGTGGTTTTAATTTGTATTCCCTTAATTACTAATGATGTTGAACACTTTTTAAGATGTTTTTTAGCCATCTTTACTTCTTGTCTTGAGAAGTCTCTATTCAGATTTTTAGCCCATCTTTTAATTGGTTCATTTTTTTTCTTGGTCTTTTGTTTTTTGAGTAATTTACATACTCTGGATGTTAAACCTCTGTCAGATGTGTCACTGGTGAAGATTTCCTCCCACTCTGTGGGTTTTCTCTTCACTTCTTTGTTTCTTGTGCAGTACAGAAGCTTTTTCGTTTCATGAGGTCCTACTCATTGATTGTTGACCTTATTTCCTGTGCGCCTACTGTTGATTTTAAAAGTCTTTTACTACACATATATCTTATAGGTTACTACCAATGTTTTCTTCTAACATTTTTGGACTGTCAGGTTCCACATTGAGTTCTTTGATCCATTTAAAGTTGACTTTTGTGCAAGGTGAAAGTTAGAGGTTTAATTTTATTCTTCTTCAAGTGGTGATCCACTTTTTCCAGCATCATTTGCTGAAGATCCTGCCTTTCCTCCATTCAGTGTTCTTGGTCCCTTTGTCAAGTATCAGGTGGCTGAAATTGCATGTACTCAAGTTTGGGGCTTCAATTTTTTTCCATCAATCTATGGGTCTATTTTTGTGCCAATACCGTGCCAGTACCTACATTACTGTTTGTGCTCAGGTCTTTTGTGTTTCCATCTGAATTTTTTTTAATTTTTAAAATTTTATTTATTAATTATGTCTATGAAGTACTGTCTGAATGAAGGTTTGTGCACCTGTGACTTGCAAAGCCACGGAAGTCAGAAGAGGGTGTCAGATTCCCCTGGAACTGGAGTTCAAGACAGTTCTCAGCCAACATGTGGGTGCTGGGGATCGAACCTGGGTGCTCTGCAAGAGCAGTCAGCGCTCTGAACCGCTAGGCCATCTCTCCAGCCCCTCCATATGAATTTTAAGATGATTTTTTTCCCAAATTCTGTGAAGAAAGTCATGGGGATTTTGATTGGGATTTCATTGAATCTATATATTACTTTCGGTATGATGGTCATCTTTACTATCTTAATTCTTCCAGTCCATGAGCATGGGAGGTCCTTCACTTTCTGGTGTCTTCCTCAATCTCCTTCTTCAAAGATTTAAAATTTTCATTGTAGAGATCTTTAGTGTCTTTGGTCAGGTTTGTTCTGAGACATTTTGGGGGGCTATTGTGAATGGGAGGGGTTTCCATGTACTCCTCCATTTGCTTGTTATTGGCATATAGGAAGGCTATTGTTTTTGTAGATTAATTTTGTAACCTGCCACTTTACTGAAGCTGTTAATCATTTCTAGAGTTTTCTGGTGGATTTTTTTGGCACCTTTTAGGTATAATATCATTTCATCTGCAAAAGGGATAATTTGGCGTCCACTTAATACTTTGTGTGTGTGTGTGTGTTTCTTTTTTTTTAATTGATGCTTTGTGCATTTCATACATCATTTTCCAATTCAGTTCAGGCATATTTCCCTTTCCCTTCCCTCCCACCCCCCCCAACCGAGATCATGCATTCTCTGCCATGACTGTCCTGCATATTTCTCTTTGTTTTTTTTTTTCATTTTTTAGCTATAAGTGATAATCCATGAGTACAAGCATCCTTCATGCAAAACCAATCTGCAGGCTGTTGTGCCCAAACCCCCACAGCCCCACCTTCCAGTGGGGGGTCAGGTTGATCAAATGAGGGTCCAGACTACATTGCTGTTGTTTCACCATTCACCCCAATAGCAGCCCTTACATTCTACCACACCCCCTCTCCCGCAGATTATTCCCTGGGCTTAGAAAAGGGGCATAGGTGGATGAGAAGCAGAACAGTCCACTCTCTCTGGAGCTGTTGTCTTGGACTCTGGTCAATTCTGGCTGTTTCCTTTCATGGGCTGATAGTTTGTCCAGGAATAACCTTTCGATCCTACTAATGAAGCACAAGCAATTAGATATATAGGTATTTAAACAGCATTAATAGTTATGGTAGGTTACTTTGGTATAGACACATATGTTTAGATAATATGTTGATCCATGAGTTACATTTTTTCCTGTTAAATATGACAGGGTCTTACTGTGGCTTATGCCACTTAATACTTTTATAATTTTCCACTTAACACTCCTTTAATTTCATTCTCTTGTCTTATTGCTCTAGCAAGATTTTCAAGCACTATATCGAAATGAAGTGGAGATAGTGGACAGCCTTGCCAGGTTCCTGACTTTAGGGGGAAAGCTTCTAGTTTTTCTCCATTTAGAACAATGTTGGCTGTGGGTTTGTTGTACAAAGCTTTAATTATGTTGAGGAGTGTTCCCTCCAGTCCAATTCCCTCTAGGACTTTAAACATAAAAGCATGTTGAATTTTATCAATGGCTTTTTCTGCATCAGTTGAGATGACCATGTGCTTTTTTGTTTTTGAGTCCATTTATATGATTTATGACATTTATTGACTTATATATGTCAAACCATCCCTGCATCTCTGGAATAAATCCCACTTGATCATGGTGGATGGTCTTTTTGATGTGCACTTGTGTGCGGTTTGCAAGTATTTTGCTAAGAATTTTTGCATCTATATTCATTAAGTATATGTGTCTATAGTTTTCTTTTTGGTTGTATCTTTGCCTGGTTTTGGTATTCATAGAAGGAATTTGGCAGATTTTCCTCTGTTTCTATCCTTTTGAATAACTTGAGTAATAATGGTTGTAGGTCCTCTTTAAATGTCTGGTAGAATTTGACCATAAATCAACCTGGGCCTGGGCTTTTTTTTAGTTGGGAGGTTCTGTATTACTGTTTCAATTTCCTTATATGTTGTGGATCTGTTTAAACCGTTGATCTCTTCTTGGTTAAGCTTTGGTGATTCCCATGATTTCAGATACTCATCCATTTCTTTTAGGTTTTCAAATTTAATACAGTGTAGGTTTTTAAAGTATTCTTATACAATGTTCTGGATCTTTCTGTTATCTGTTGTGATGTTTCCCCTTTCATCTCTAATTTTGTTTTTCTCTAATTTGGAGTTGCTCTTTGTTTCTTTTGGTTAACTGGGCTAAAAGTTTGTCTATTTTGTTTATTCTTTCAAAGAACCAGCTCTTGGACTTGTTGGTTCTTTGTATTGTTTTCTTTCTTTCTATTTCATTAGCCTCTGCTCTCATTTTTCTTATTTCTTCTTGTCTGTTGAGTTTGGGATTCATTTGTTGTTGTCTTTCAAGTATCTTGATTTGCAATGTTAAACTCATTTATTTGTGTTCTTTCTTTCCTTTTTTTTTTTTTTTTTTTTTTTTTTGAGACAGGGTCTCCCTATAGCCCCAGCTGGCCTGGAACTCACTCTGTAGACCAGGCTGGCCTTGAACTCACAAAGATCCGCCTGCCTCTGCCTCCAGAGTGCTGGGATTAAAGATGTGTGCCACCACACCCGGCTGTTTCTTTTTTTTTTATGTAGGCACTTAGAGCTACAAATTTCCCTCTTAGGATTGCTTTTAAAGTGCCCCAGAGGTTTTGTTGTATTGTATTATCCTTTTCATATAATTCCAGGAATATTTTTATTTCTTTTTTAATTTTTCCCTTGACCCATTCATTATTCCGGAGTGTGTTACTTAATCTTTATGAGTTCATGTAGTTATTAGGGTTTCTTCTGGTGTTTGTATTAAGCTTTATTTGATTAAATACCTGTAATTATTTCAGGTTTTTTTTTGTATTTGTTGAGGTTTGTTTTGTGCCCCAGTATGTGGTTGATTCTGGAGAAAGCTCTATGGGGTGCTGAATATAAAGGCTATTCTTTAGAGCTTGATGGCATATTTGATACATGTCTGTTAGGTCCATTTGGTGAATCATATTGTTCAGTTCAGATGTCTCTCTGTTTTTTCTTTGTCCAGTTGTCCTGTCTACTGAACACAGTGAGTTATTAGTATGTTGGGATTAATATGTGCCTTAAATTCTTGTAGAATTGTGTTTATAAAGTTCAGTGCACCAGAGTTTGGTGCATATATATTCATGATTGTGGTATCTTCTTGATTAATTAAGCCTTTGATAAGAATGAAGTGACCCTCTTCATCTCTTCTGATTAGTTTTACTTTGAAGTCTATTTTCTCTGATAAGAAATGCTTTTTTCTTAGTGACATTTGCTTAGAATATTTTTCCACCCTTTCACCTTAAGATATTGCCTGTCTTTGAAGGTGAGATGGATTTCTTGCAGACAACAAAAAGATTCTAGGGTGTCCTCATTGTAGCCCTCTTCTACGAGATTGGTAGTATTTAGTAGAGACATATTATTTGGGTTTCTCATGTTACTATTTTTTTCATTGTGATTTTGGCATGTGGATTTCTTTTGTTGTTTGTAATTCCAGTATGAAGCTCAAGTGTTTCTTTGTTGAATTGAAAACTAACTTTGCTTGCATTGTTCAGGTTCCTTCATTGTCTTCTTATTAAGTCTGAAAGGCTGGTTCCTCTAGGCTTCAGTTTCTCACTTCTGATTTTGCACTGGAGGGACCAGCTAATTCTCACCCAACTAGTCAAGAGTTCCTCCAGAGGTCCTAGACAGGTATCAGTCAGGCAGGTTTGAATCCATAGAGCCCCTCACCAAGTGAAGCCAAGGGAGGGGCCCTGGTGTTCCTGAGCTAGGGATTAGGGATTCTGGAATGCCCCAGCCACAGCACAGTGTGGGGCTCTCACCACCAAGGGAAGTCAGCCTCATGCACTCAATGGGAGAGTGGAACCTGCAGAACCATCACACCTCATGGGGTCTGCTCTCCAGGGCTGGTTGCAAACATCTCTGAGTTTATTCATTAAAATCATACAATGTATTTAGATTATATCCACCCCTGCTATCTCTCTGCAATTCCCCTGCATCCCTCACAACTTCATGTCCTTTATCATCATCATCATCATCATCATCATCATCATCCTTATTAACTGAGTCCAATTAGTGGTGAACATATGTGCATGAGTGTGGAGCTATCCACTGGAATATGGTCAACCTACCAGTGAATGCACCCCTAAAAAAAAAAAAAAAAAGTGACTCTCCCTCCCTCAGTAGCCATCAATTGCCAATAGCTTCTCTGATAGGAAAGGGCCTTGGGAGTCCCACCTCCTCCATGTTGGAATTTCAACCAGCTTCATCTTGGGCAGCCAACCATAACTGCTGTAGCTGATGTGTGTGAAGGCCATGCCATGTCCAGAAAATAGTATTTCACAGCTTTGCTCCTCATCTTCTGGCTCTTAGATTCTTCCTGTCTCCTCTTCCAGAATGTTCTCTGAGCCTTGAATGAGGGGAGGTTTGCAATGATGCCCCATGTATGGGTCAGCACTGATAGTCACTTATTCTCACCACTTTGACCAGTTACGAGTCTTTTCGTTAACTACTGCCCATAGCAAAAGAGAAACTTCTTTCACCAAGGTTGAGAGCGGAACAAATATGTAGCTATAAACATAAGTATTTAGAAGGCAGTTTGACCATTTAACAGAACAATACCAATAGGTTTCCCCTTAGGGCCTATGATTTTCCTAACCATGGGCTTTTGAACAAGTTTACATTACCAGACATAAAATCTTTCCTGGGGAGCAGACACTGAATCCAATTAGATCACTTACCCCATAACCATCATGCCTCATTTGCACCAGTGGACCCAACTTACCTGGAAGGTCAATATTGCAACGCACACATTCCAGCTTTGGATAAGACTACTGACATCTTTTCCCCTCTATATCCTATACAGTACCTTCTAGCACAATAAAAGCTAGCCAATGGAGGGAGAGGGTTTCCCTGTCAGAAGTCAAGGTTGACTTCTCTGTGCTCCGCAACCAAAGTGTGTGGTGTCTTCAGCACCAAGGTCTGACCAGCTGGGTAGGCGGGCAACTAGGAGCAAGGGCGGCGTCCTTCACTGTTTGGTGTCTCCGGAGCCTCCCATGCCTGACAGTGAGATTTTTCACGTGATAACCCATATTTTCTGGGAGCAACATTGTGTATCCATGCAGGATATTGCTGTTCAAAAATTTTTTTAATATTAAAATTTTTTTAATTAGTTTACAAACTAGCGGGATTTCCTAAGGCTTCTCCACACATGCTTTGTCTTGGTGAACCGGCCCCACGCCCTCCTTGCTCGCATTCTCCTGTCTCTATTCCCACCGAAACCTTTTGCTCCCTGTATTCTCCCACCCCATTACTTCCTATCACATGTGTTTTATTATCTCCTTCCTCTTGGTATAATTTTTTTTTTTTTTTTTGGTCTTTTCGAGACAGGGTCTCCCTGTAGCCTTAGCTCTCCTGGAACTCACTCCGTAGACCAGGCTGGCCTTGAACTCACAAAGATCCGCCTGCCTCTGCCTCCCGAGTGCTAGGATTAAAGGCGTGCGCCACCACGCCCGGCCGTATAGCTTTTCATACCCTCTTTTTGGTTCACCTTCTCCAGCCCCCTCCCTTCTGCGCCCTATCATTCCATAACCTGTTTCAACCTTTCTGCTCCAGTACCTACCCTCTCTATCTTAATTTTACCTAGATTCTCATATCTTTCCTCCCTCAGTGTATCCCCTCCCCAATGTCTTTATTCTAGTTTCTTGGTTTCCATACATATTCCAGGTTAATTCACAGGTGGTTTAAGATCGTCTTTAGAGAAACTCTGAGACAATCTACAAATATGTACTAGAACTAGGTATCAGGCCATAAACTGATGTATAACATTTATTTACATTTTTGAATGCCAGTATTGAGCAATGAGAAAATGAAAGTTTAACCTGAGTTATATTCATAGTGGTGTATGACTTATGGATGAATCTCACAGAAAGTGTACAATAGTCATAAATGAAAACTTCAAAACACTTCTGAGAAAAATCAAAGAGAAACTAAGCAAACAGAACTGCATACCATGTTCATGGAGAATCAGCATCGTTAAGGTGTTAATTCCTTCCAAATTATCTACACTCAAGACACACCTTTCTGTATATGTTGACAAACTACTTTTTAAGTTTATGGAGAATTGCAAAAGAACTGGAGTCACCAAAACAAGTTTGGAAAAGAATAAGATGAAGTCACTTAGATATACTTCTTATCCTTGTAGCTTACTGTTAAGCTGAGGTACGCAAAACCAACTGGTAGAACAGAATAAATATTCCAGGAAGAGACCCACACATTCAAGGACTATTATATTTCAATAAAGATACAAAGGTAGAGGAAAAGGTTTGTTTTTCTACCTTTTAACATAAAAATGGAGAAAATATAGCCTTTTAAACAAGATGCAGAAACAAGTTGATTTTCATATACAAATATAAGTTTAATACATTTCTAACACCATATATGAAATTTATCTGAAAATAGATCACAAACATAAATGTAAAAAGCTAAACCTTTTAATAGAAAAATAAGAAACCTTTTTCTGTTTGGGTTAGGTAAAAAAATAATCTCCAATATAACACATTATACATGATAGTATTAAATTAAATAATATAAGGAAATCTCTTAGACAAATACACTTGGGATACTTAGCAAATGTTGTTAAATGTATGCATTGCTCTAAGCTTTATTTATGCTTTTTAATTTGAACCAAATAGTGACCATAGAAAGGGATTATTAGCTACAATTTTATGTACCCAGAAAGTGGAATTTGGAGAGGTACTTAAATTATTCAGCAGCACCATATGAGACAAAAGTGAATTCTGCTTCATGGCTGGAGGGATAGCATGGCCCTTAAAGGCTAAGGCTAGCAAGCAAAGCATTAAAAGTGAATTCGGCTTTGAAACTAGTTAACTGCATTTGCAGAAACTTCGACAAACATGAGTTTATGTCCCCGCTATAACAAAAATCTAGGGGAGTGAGAATTGCTGGCACTGACTTAGTGGCTCTATGATCAACTCAAATCAGCCTCAAGTACACAGTGTGTGATTGCTTGCACCCCCTCTAAGGATTTGGAAGAAGGCTGCAGCATCTCCGAGGAAATACAAGTAAGAGCTGCTTTTCTCTCCCCTCTTAGAGAGGAGACACTTCTCCAAGAAACTCCACAGACTTTCTCATACAACTTACCATCCAGAACTGAACTGTAAAGCCCCTCCCTAGGTTACCACTGAACTCTGCATTTCCTAAGCTGGAAGAATCGCATACTTGAACAGCATTGGGATTCCTTTCTAGTGGGAAGAATGGACGACAGGCTCCATTACCAACATCTGCCATAGCCACAAGGATAGTTGTGGTGATGTCTGGATTCAAACTGAGTTTTATGACTTAAATTCTAGTACTCTTGTAGCTGCATAAAATCACTATGACGCTGTGCTAGTCTAGAGACACAAGAGTGAAAGTTACGTTCCTAGACCTCAAGAATTTATAGTTTGCCAAAAAGACAGATATGAGCAAACAAATTGTGTTTGAAATATACCACACCACATACATAAATCATGATTATATATTAGCATATATTTACACATATACATATTTATTTATATACATACATAGATGTATTTACACACACACACACACACACACACACACACTTGCACACATTGGTGCTTGGCCAAAGTCTAGCTAAAGGAGTTAGCCTCCTAGAAGATGTGGAATTGGAAGGGCGAATAGGTATTTACCAGGTAGGCTTCACCAACATCAGGCAAAGGAGTAAAAAGAGATCAGTATTTTTAAGGGCATAAGGAACAAAGATAGCATTTTCAGGCCCAATATGACCTTATTATTTGGAGTTCAAAATGCAGGTAAGTGTTTATCTAATAACCAAGAGTCGAAGCTACCTGAGGAAACAATATTGGTTTTGTAGGAGACAGGAAGCAAAAACAAAAGCAAAACCAACAAACCAACCCACTTCACTTGACCAGGAAATGGCAAGATGGAGTTTGTAGAGGATGGTTGGCCAGCTCATTGTAAGGGTTGCAGTTAATTGTCAATTCCTCTTCTGTATTTGTATAAAGTAGCCATAGAAGTAACACAGCATCCTTTCAAAATTAGATGAATTCTAATTCATCCTTAAGTTGTATATATCCAGTGGGAAGTACAATGCCCACCCTAAACTTTTTTGTGTTTCTAGGCACTGTATTAATTGCCAAAAGGTACAGGGAGAAAGATCTAAAAACTGAGCATCTCAAAACAACAGAAATGCATTCTGTTCTCACAGCTCTGAAAACCAACAGGCTGGATTCACAGTGTCAGCAGGATCATTGACTCCTTCAGATCCTCCTTGCTTCCCTGTTCCTGGCTTCTGGAAACACCAAGTGTTCCAGGTTTATGGTGTCAAAACTCCTGTCTCAATCTTCATCTTCACATGGCCATCTTCTCTCTTCTTAGAAGGATACCAGTCAGCACATTTAATGCCCATTCTAAACTCAGGAGCATTTTATATCGAGACCCTTAATTATATTTCTGTCCTAGTCTGTCTTCCATTGCTGTGACAAAACACTCTGACCGACACGAACTTGGGGAGGAAAGGGTTTATTCAGCTTACATCTCCTGGGTCACAGTTCATCACTTAGGGTGCCCAAGGCAGGAACTCACGGCCCGCAGGAACCTGGAGGCAGGAGCTGAAGCACAGGCCATGGAGGAATGCTGTTCACTGGCTTGCTTCCCTGGCTCATGCCCAGCCCGCCTTCTTATACAGTACACAACAACCTGCCCAGGGTGGCACTACTCATTGTGGGCTGGGCCCTCCCATACTGTTCGACCATCAAGACAATATTCCACAGATGTGGCCACAGGCCAATCCAATGGAGCCAATTCCCCAACTGAGGCTCCCTCAACCCAGGTGTGTCAAGTTGACACTAAAGCTATCCAGCACAATATAGTTTTAAAATCTTATTCCAGAGAAGGTCAGATTTGGCAGTTTTAGTCTTTGTATTTAAATGTATTTAGGACATACATTTTAGACAATACTACTCAACCCACCATAGGAATTTATGGTTGTATGATGGTTAGTGTTGGTTGAGTCTTGGCTAGTCTTAACATCTTAATTTCATTTCATATCTAATTTTCCATGAATATAATATTTTGCCCCACACCAGCCCAGATACAAGCCACAGTCCCTTTCCTTGATGCACCCTACATCCACTCAGTGAGGTATTTGTGAGAACAAGTGACTTCACTGACATTTAGAGCAAAGAATGGGTCACGCATTTCAACGATTCGCACCTAAATCAGAATAACAGCAGCAGCTGAAGTCTTTAAATGTCATTTGGTTAATGTGGCCTCAGAAATTTCTCATTGGCCAGCGTTCATCCAACCCCAGAACCCTCGATAACCGAGTCTTCCCCTTCCTACTTACTTGCTATCCCCTCTGCCCTGGACTCATCCCTTCCACCTCACCCTCCACTTCTGACTGATTTCTTATGGCATGCGTTTGAATGGTTGTTTCCATGTCCTTTCAGATCTTGCCCTCGAGAAGTCATCTTCTATACCCGTCAAAGAGTCCATGTGCCAACTGAAACAGTAAAGTTCTCCCAAGGACAATAATTCCCTGCTTTGAAAAAACTTTGAAAAGAATCAGAATGAGATACAGGGCAGGGATGGCAGTATGCATGAACTCAGGTGGGGTGGGGGACATGGAAGGGGAGATGAGTCTAGATTGGACTGAGAAACGATGTATGAAATGCATATAACATCAATAAAAATGTTTAAAAAAAAAGTTCATGTGTGAAGACAGATTCTTCTAAAAGGAACCTGGGCCTGTTATCTCACACTCCTGTCAGGCAAAGAATGCTAAATAGCATGGATTTGGAAACTTCAGTATAGCGATTGTAAAGTCTGCTTTGAAGTGGTATGATGTTTTTACTTCAAATAAGTTCCATTATGATACACTTGGGAGGCTCATTTAAGTAGCTACTTAATGAGCTAAGGCATTGATTAAGATAGATGTCTTTATTTCTGCCTCATTAGTAGAAAACAAGCAAAAATTTTTCTATTTATGTTTGTGTGTACACATGGTGTACTCATGACACATTTATGTCTGTCTTTGTATATCCATATAATTAATGAGATGTATGCACATACTGCACATATTATGTGTCTACATTTTATATTCATTATGTATATATAGTGTGCATGTATATATTGTGAACATTAGTATGCTTCTATACTTATTAGTATTTGTATTAGTCACTTTTCTGTTGCTGTGATAAAACACCAGACCAAGGAACTTATAAAAGGAAGAGCTTATTTGAGCTTACGATTGGCAGTTCCAGGGAATTAGAGTCCATTGTGGCGGGAGGCATGGCAGCTGGATCTGGAGCAGCAAACCGAGGGTCACATCTCGCAAAGAGCACAGGAAACAGAGAGGGCAACTGTAGACCACAGAGGCTAGTTAAAACTCACTAAGCCTGCCCCCAGTGACACACTTCCCCCAGCATGGCCACACCTTCTAAGACCTCCAAAAACAGCACCACCAACTGGAGACAAATGTCTGAATACTTACAGCCTCTGGGGGACACTCATGCAAACCACCACAGTATGTATGCATACACTTAGTGCATATGTATGTAAGTATCATATGTTTATCATTAATAGTATCTACTAGCAGTCTGTCAAATGCTATGCATTGAATATCTCATTTAATCCTCAGAACTAAGGTAGCTATTGTTAGTGCCTTCATTTTATAGACATGGAACTGAGACTTAGAGATGTGAAATATCTCCCTCAATGCCATTGGGCAGTAAACATTAGAATGTGTCTCTAGCAGTGAGGTTGGTCTTAACCCAATACCAATCGCCACCTAAGAACACATACTGCAATGTCAATGTAGACACTATCTGAGAGAGGATTTCAGTTGATCAAAATATACTATTTTGGATTTTTTGAAGATTTTTCAATGGACATATCCAACATCTGTGACAGGAAGTCTGTCCTGCCCCAGCAATAAATATTATAAAGAGTCAATCATGTCAGTTTCAGAAGTGGCTGAAAAGATAGTGCCATTATGAAAAAAAAAATCAATATCAAAGTAGAATAATATAGTACTATTGCCCAATATTTTATATAATCCAAATGGTAGTTAATCCTTGTAATAACCCTGTGGGCTAGAGGGGGTAAATATAATAAAGTATTATGATCCCTCCTCTTCTATTTGTCAAATGAAGATCAAAGGATAACTTGGATCTCTACTCCCATAAAGTCATAAAAAAACAGGCTGGGCAGGGTGGTGCACCCCTTTAATCCCAGCACTTGGGAAGAAGAGGCACACAGATCTCTGTGAATTCAAGACCAACCTGGACTACATAAGTGAGTTTTGGGCCAGCTGGGGATATAGGGACAACCTATCTCAAAAATTAATTAATTAAAAAGATTAGCTAGTTCTCATGTTCCTTTGGGGCTGAGAACATATCTGAATAGTTGGTTCTACTTGGTTCTATGCTAGCAATTACCACAGAACACATCACATAGTGGATGCTAAGCAAATGCTGAATGAATGGAAATCAGCATCTTATCCTCACTCGTGTATTCTACCCTTGACCTCCAGCATAGCCCCAGTCAGGCTTTTAGAAGTCTGTCTTCTTAGTCATCACCATTAAAGTGGTTGTGTGCAAAAGTAGAGAACGTTCAGAAAATCACTTTAGCATTTGATCCCATGTGTGTATCAGTGTGATAAAATATATATAGTTCATTTAAACAAGTTAGTGGCATTTAGTAAAATCACCATGTTAAGCAGCTCTCATCACTACCTAAGTTCACAACTCCTCCATCATCCCACAGGGAAGATCCACACCGGTTAAACAATCACTTGCCATTCCCCTACCCTCCTGGCCCCTGCAAACCACTAATGGACAATCTGTGTCTATGGATTTGTCTCCTGGATATTTCATATAAATAAATTCACAAAATACATGGCTTCATTCACATAGGAAGATGCTTCTGAGACTGGACCACTCTGTGGCGTGCAACAGCACTTCATTTTCATTTCCATGGTACAGATAAAGAAAAATCTTTCTTAAAAAAAAATATAGCCAGGCGTGGTGGCACATGCCTGTAATCCCTTCACACAGGAGGCAGAAGCAGGCGGATCTTTGTGAGTTCAAGGCCAGCCTGGTCTACATATCTAGCTCCAGGCCAGCTGGGACTAAAGGGAGACCCTGTCTCAAAAAGACAAAAAATGTGTGTGTGTGTGTGTGTGTGTGTGTGTGTGTGTGTGTGTGTTTTGCCTGGATGTACTGGAAGTACACTATGTCCCATGTGCATGCAATACCCACGGAGGCCAGAAGAGGGCATCGGATCCCTAGAACTGGAGTGTTATCTTCCAAGGGGGTCCTGGGAACCAAACTAGGGTTTCTATAATACTATCCAGTGCTTTTAACCACTGTCTTTCCAACTTCTCATGGAGCATTTTTTTAATGGTCAAAACTTAGTCTTGGTAGGAAGTGAGATTGGCTGGGAAAAAGGAACATAAACCTGACTTGCTTTGGAACTTAGTGCTTGAGATGTGTGTTTGGGGAGGACGCTGAGGAATTATTCTCTCTGGCTGTAGAGGACAACATGAAAGGAAGTCAGCAAAGAGAAGGGAAGAGAGATTCTGGGCTGAGCTCAAGGGAGAACTTGTATACCAGGCAGTTAAAGTGGGAAGGGACCATGGAAGAGAGTCGTGGAATTAGACACTTGCCCTTCAGGAAGAGAAAGGTAACACTGCACCCCAGATGGATATTGTGGGCATTCATCACCACAAAAGCTCCACGGTATCTCAAAATCACTTACATATGCAATCCTAGGACCATGAAGGATACAAAAGCTACTACAGAGTGTTTATGAAAACTCAAAACTGACCATTTACTAAGCAAGTTCGCTTAGTAGCTTAAAACTATGTCAATTGGCTTTCACATTGCAAATAGATAGGTGACATTTATTTAAAGAAAAATATTATCAGAATGAAATAGCAATTGATGGCACTGACTATAATTCATAGTATAAAGGAAAATCTTGATTAACCTTCTCAACTTTCTTTGGGAAAGTAATAACTATATATAAGTAAAAAGAAATGAGACGCCTAATTACAAGATAATGTCAGGTTTTTTTGGAGAATATCTTATGCCCTTTCCCCCCAACAACAGAAAAAAGAAAGTACAGTTATAATACCCTTAATTTCAAACTCAGATTAATATAAATTACCTGGAAGGAAAAATTGTCTAAGAAGATTTTAAATATTGTAAGCTCTTAAATCATTAGACTTAAAATCCCCAAGTAAAGCATCTACCAGTGCTTTCAAACCAGTTTCAAGTCCTAATGCTCCAATGCTTAGACATCAGATACAGATAGAGTATGTGAAGCAGACTGCTTTTAAGGGGGAAAGATTACATTTCTATGTTTATGCAGGAGCCGACTAAAACACGTTCCATTTGGTCCTGACACACAGAATTCGAGTTTTAGAGACTGGAAAAGGAACTTTATGTATTTAAATATAGCAGAGTGCATGTGGTGTATATTTTATAGAAATCATGAGAAGTTTCTCTCTTCTACCTTTTACTGAGCCATCAAAGAGGTGATTGTGTGAACAAAATAACACTGTAACCTGCCACATTCCACTTCCATCAATTTATCAAACCCAGGAAGAAGCTTTCACACTTTCCAGATGACTGATCAGCACTAGACCAAAAGAAGAAACTGAGAAATAGAGAATATATATATATATATATATATATATATATTGTTTTTTAAAAATAAGCACCCCATGTCCTTTTTTGTATGATACTTTACCCTTATTTACTTCCATTTTGAAAAGTTCATCCAAAAGTATCAGCATGACTTTGGGGGCCTTCTGTGAACTTTATCTTCATGGGCCCCATTCTTTTATTAAAAATTCTAAAAATTATGCTGGGTGTGGTGGCGCATGCCTTTAATCCTAGCACTTGGGAGGCAGAGGCAGGCAAATCTCTGTGAGTTCAAGACCAGCCTGGTCTACAGAGTGAGTTCCAGGCCAGTTGGGACTAAAGGGAGACCTTCTCTCAAAAACACCCCAAAAAATCTAAAAATTATATTTTATGACTACTGATGCAGAAATCACTCTAATCTACATCATTATACATTCGTTATTATTATATGCAGTTATTTCTTCTCACTTCAAAAGAAATTTTTATGGGCCCCTAAGATTTTTGTCATTCATAAATCTGTGTTTCCAGCTTCTTTTAGATATATTGACCCCAAGTTAATCAATAAATTCTTACCCCCAAGTGGTGAGCAGAGATTGGGACTAAGCCCTTGGGGGGGCAGGAAGAGCGTTAGCTTGTACTTGAAATGTTGTGGTGAGTACATTTTAACTCACAGAGGTGTGAGAAGCTGAGAATCAGTACAAGCCCATGAAATGGATGGGACGGGTAGGAGGAATGGGTGGGCGAGGGAGAGGTGAAGACTGAGAAGGCAGTATTCTTGGCAGGAAGCCGCATCCAAGTTAAAGTTCAAAGGCCTGAGTGATAATAAGAGGGAACACGGTTAAAAACCTATATGGAGGCCAGAGAGATGGCTCAGTGATTAAGAGCACTGGATGTTCTTGCAAAGGAGCTGGTTCAGTTCCCAGTGTATGTAACAGCCATCATTAGTTCCAGTTCCAGAAGATCCAATGCCTTCTTCTGGCCTCCACAGGCACTGCATGATGTTTACATACACACATGCAGGCAAAACACTCATTTATATAAAATAAAAATAAATTTTAAAAAATATATGGTAATGTTTTTTAGCAATGTATGCATGCTCTGGACAAATGGCTTTTACCTAAACTTATAATAAATAAAATTAATACTATGTTTTGAGATGATTTAACACTATTTTGGTGAGCTTATAATGTAAAACCAGCTTACTAAGCCTTAGGATCCTCTTGTAACCTAAACATACAGCTTCAATCCCTCAAAACCTTTTCTTGCCCTTGGCCTAGAAAATGTGTGTGTGTGTGTGTGTGTGTGTGTGTGTGTGTGTGTGTGTAACAAGAAAGCTCTGCAAACAGGATATTCCTTGGAAGCAAGGAAGAAAGGAAGATTATCTTATTTGTGTTGCAAACAACAGGTAGAATTAAACTAATAACATCTATGGGCTGGAGAGATGGCCTAGCGGTTAAGAGCGCCAACCGCTCTTACAGAGGACCCGGGTTCGATGCCCAGCACCCACATGGTGGCTGAGAACCGTCTGAAACTCCAATTCCAGGAGAACTCCAGTTCCAGGGGAATCTGACACCTTCTTCTGACCTCCGCGGCATTGCATGACACGGGTGCACAAACCTACATGCAGACAGTACATTGATACACATACAGAAATAAATAAAATAAAATAAATGATTTAAACTAATAACATCTATTTGTACTTGTGTGTTCTGTTCTAGGAGAGTGAGAGTCAGAAAGGGCAAAATCCTTCTAATAAGATAAGGGTCTGTTTTTACTTCCCCATTTCATGCTGGATGTAAGTTTTTATTTATTTATTTTTTTATTTTTTTGTCTTTTTTTTGAGACAAGGTCTCCCTGGAGCCTCAGGCTGTCCTGGAACTCACTTTGTAGACCAGGCTGGTCTTGAGCTCACAAAGATCCACCTGCCTCTGCCTCCCGAGTGAGGATGCAAGTTTTTAATAAAGAGAGAAGGCCTCTGGTTAGGATCACAGGTCTGGGAGAAAGCTGAGGTGACAGGTTCCCAGAGCAATTCAAGTCCCACTCTTGGTTAAAATAGATGCTAAGAGCCAGGCTGTGGTAGGTGATTCAGGCATCTCAGGCATTGCATACTGTCACTGAGGAAAAACTTCACAAAAGACATAAATAATAAGGAAGAGGTCACCTACAGTGCTGTGATAGCATACTGCATCTTATCTTACAATTCTTAAAGGTTTTATGTCACATTAGTATGATTTCCTTTTGTGCTGGCCTTCAATATTTCATTTAAAATGTTCTCTCTTATTTCTTCTTCCCACAAAAGACAGTAAGAGACAGACATAAGTATAATTAAAATGTGACTTCAGTGGAGTTGTGAGCATGTCCATCTTGTTCTCTGCAGCCACTACACACACACACACACAGACACACACACACACACACACACACAGGCACACCACTTTGCAGTTATTAAAAAATGGCACTGTCATAGGAGATTAGTTGGCATTCATGTTTGGAACTTTTAAATTGTCACAGCCTGGTCAAAGTATCCTTGCTGCCCACCACACTCTGGACTTTAGCTCGCTAGTAACAGATACTGAAGAGATGACCCATTTGGTGGGAATTGAAATCAGCATCTTAAAATTATTTTTGGTTTGGCGTTGAAGTCACATGCTCCTTCTTCTAAAACTGGCACCAATCACAGTGGTAGCTGTAGTACTTTGAAATAACCTCCCAGATATTTTTAGTGTTTCCTCTGTGAAAATACCAATTTTCCAAAAATGGAAGACAAGTGTAGAAAACCCAGACCCAGGAGATGTTCAGAGATACACTGCAATGTGACAGTTACTTAGGGACTAATTCCCCAGGCCCTATGCTTAGAAATTCAAATGTGATGAAAATGGTCCCTGTCACCAGAGAGTTCACAGAGTCGGGGAGGAAACCAGAAGACTCCCCTGTGCCTGTGCCACAATAAGCATTGTAGGAATATAGACTAGCTGAGGGAAACTAAGAGGAAGTGACCAAGGATGGCTACAAAAAAGATAAGTCTGAGACAATATCTGCCATCGCTTATCAACATATCATCCCTTCCATAGTAACATAATGCCTATTTAGTCAATGTGCACAATGGTTAATTTGAACTGTCAGCTTGATGCCATCACTTGGGAAGGGAGTCTCAATGGAGGGGTTGTTTAGATTACACTGAAAGTTAGCACATCTGCAGAGGACTGTCTTGAGTATGTTAACTGATGTAGGGAGACCCATTATAATTTTGGTTGGACCGTTCCCTAGGTGGGGCATGCTAGATGGCATGCTAGACGGTATAAGGGAAGAGAAAGAGGGTGGAGCACTAGTAAGTATACACTCGTTAATTCCTATTCTTTGAACTCGACTGTACATATAATATGACTGTCTCAAGTTCCTCCACTGTGACTTCCTTGAGATGACTGTGACTGCAACTTGGAATTGCAAGCCAAATAAATCTCTCTATCTCTCTCTCTCTCTCCCTTTAAGGATTTATCATTTTTACCTATGTTTATATGTGTGTGTCTGTGTGTGGAGATGTGCACATGAGTGCAGGTGGCAGTGGAGGCCAGAGGCAATGGATTCCACTAAAGCTGGAGTCACCGGAGGTTGTTAGCCATCAGATGTGAATGCTGGATACTGAGCTCGGGTCCTGTGCAAAGGCAGTGCATGTTCTTAGCTTCTGTGCCCCCAACCCTTTCTCTTTTTCTCTTAAGTTGTTTTTGTCAGGATATTTTATTACAGCAACAGAAAACAAAGCTAAAACTCCCCTGGAGAGATTATATTTTTTAGTTGCCATAGTAACAGGTAACAATGTTCTGACCATTGATAAAATACTGGGCATTGTGATGATTTTGCCAAGAATAGTCCTTAAAATGGAGAAGATTACAAACATCTGTGGTCTTTCTGCTTTGTTTTTCATTTAGCTCAGTTTTGCTTCTTCGTAGCCATTCTGGGCCCTTAGAGAATCCTAGGATCTGAGGATTAAGGTGACAGAGCAGAACACATAATGAATATGAGTTATTAACGGTCATGGTACTCTCTACCCAGCTCTGGACTATCTGCCCATGTATCTTAGCTACTATTATTTGTGGATTCCTTAATTCCACCCTATATGGCACCCATTGAACAAAGTTCTAAGGGACCAGGTTGAATCATTAAGGTGGACAAGAGTCAGGAGGGAGAAGTTTGGGGGAAACCATGGGAGCTTGAAGGTTCATGGAGCACTAGGGGACTTTCCAGTGGTTCTGCTGGGCATGAGCTTGGGCAGAGCACTGCTCTCTTTCAAGCGGGCTACCTCTTCCAGTCCTTTATTCATGAATATGTGGCCACTGACAATACTATTTCCTTAGTGGCTTTAGAGCACAGACCTTAACAAGTTAAAGTGAAATGCACAGTAGTGGGAGGGAAGGCAGAAGGAGACAGAGCAGATGCCAGGAGGCATCTGTGTGTTCAGGAGTGTCTGCTCTGGGTAGGATAATGGGGTCTGTTTTCCCTGTGAAGGAACATAAGAAGCCTGGAAAAGAGGGGGTGTGAAGACATAGTTGCTACACATTTATGTCTTTGTGTAGGTGACTTTCTCTCACTGAAATGATTTCATGGGTCCCTCCTGCTCCTTTCTATCAGAATTTGGGTTCCTTCCTATTAGCTCTGCTGAAAAGCTATACTGGCTGATCCATCTTCTCGGAGCACATTTACTGATACTACCTGGTCACCATCCACTGCTTTGCTCTGTGGCGTGCTGCATCTGTTGCAGTCCGCAATCAGGCCTTCAGTCATGGCGATTCAAAAAAATGGAGAAAGAGCAAAAAATAGAAAGGGTTTTAGAATCACCTAAACCTGTGACCTCATTCAGCCTTTCTAAATATTGAGTTCTTCAACTGCATGAGAAATGGGAAGGAATCACCACAGAAGAGCTATTACAGATTCAGAGACTGCATATAAAGTACTCAGCACTCAGATTGGTGCATACAAGAAATTGAACTAGAGGTAGCTTTGGATGTTAATTTACAACTCATAGTATACAGTGAATGACTGCTCTCAGTTGAGGTGGATCCTAGAGAGAAGTGCCCATCACCTGGAAACGTCTCACCTCAAACACTGCTTCGCCATTTCATTGGCCATAACCTCTTGGTGGATCTTCAGGGATTATGGGTGGATCTCATGATTTCTTCTGATTTGAACTTAAGAGTTCCAAGGCTTCAGATGCAAAATGGAAGGTCTGTGAGGACAGGGATCAAGTCTCAGTAGGTGAGGCCCGGATCAGGGAAGAACGCAAGGGCATCTGTGTGGACATGTGCACGGACATTTATGCAGACCTGTTTGCTGAATGAAAGAATAAAATGAGTTTAGGACTGAGTGAAGGAGACAGGACTTCTCCTTCGGTAAAAGCAGCTTCCCTTCCTTTCACTTCCTTTTATGCCTAAAATATCTCAGTCCTATGAAAGATCAGCATTTGCGCATTCCTAGATATTGACTTTTGCAACTTATCTCTTCATTTTTATCAATATAGTCTTGACCTGACAGGCAGTTAAACTGCAAAGGAAGGTCTTTGGAGAAAGGGGGTTCGTGAACCTTTTTGCAAAAGCTCCTGAGCAGGCCAAATATGTGCTCTACTACCTGGACTTTGCATTTACCAGCAACACAAAGGCAGGGTCTGTGTTCTTGCTCCACAAAGCATCTGATTCATGAGACAGCTTTGCAGGAATTTAATTAGTGAAGGAATGTGCAAAGCTTAAGCGCTTCAGATGTCATTAACCACTGGGGAGGGGAGAGGGAGGAGAAGAAAGCTGAACAGATGTTTGATTCAGCCTCGCTCCTGCGAAACAGATCAGTGCACACATCTTTTTCTATTTGGGTAGTTCTTAGGTAAATCTCATTAATGATTTCATTCTTTAAGGAAGCTGGTTTATATGTACCCAGTTTAAAGCAAAGAGAACTGTACTTTCTGCCTCATGACGGCCAACAGGCTGGCTTTTTTTTTTTTTTTAAGTCTGATTATTTCAAGGCTGTCTTTCTAAAATTATTATTTCAACATGAGGAGCTGGTGATCCATGCATTGAAAGACATGGATCTTTAGTTTCAGGAAGTTAAATTGTGGTGGGTCCATGAAGGAAGCTGCATGTTTAGCATTTAATGGCTGTAAGTGTTTAACATCACTTTCTCCTACTTAATCAGATCATGATTTTGTGTGTGGAGAGTGTTCTGTGAGAAAGTAAGCCTAAGCAGCCAGTCATCTGTGCAGTTCCCAGCCTGGGTTGGCAGGAGTTTCCTCTGCCGGCCTCAGAGGCCAAGTTCTGCTCGAGTAGACTGGAGCTAGACACCAACGAGCTGAAAAGGCTAGACACCAACTAGCTGAAAAGAACAGTGTCTGCTGCTCTTTCACCCAGTCTTAAACTGCAGTGTTACAAAGAGGAATATGCATTTTGACTCAATGTCACAGAAATAAGAATTTCAAGAGTCCTGAGGCCATTCAATTTATCTTTCTACTAGCTCCTGCTTACAGCCTATTTGTCAGTGCCTATTCCAAACTCATTCTGAGGACCCCGGGATACTCAATTTGGGGTGATAGAATATGAAAAAGGAGAAGATGTATACCAACTAGCCTTGTCTGAAATTCTGTGTAACCTCCAACCTCCTTTTGAGTATTCCAAAGAGCAAGTTCTAGAACTCTTTTCATTCCTTTTTTCTGTAAAAGTGTGAGCATCATGGTGCTTTGCAACTGATTGCCTCCAAGCCTAAATTACACTTCTTTAAAACATAATACTACCCACTCACAGGATTAAAAAGAAAGAAAGAAAGAAATCAAGGACACAGCTTGGTTTCCTTGATTTCTGGACCTCTCCACTCCAAGTCCTTACAAATTAACTTAACTATCTCCTACCATTCTCAGGGTCACTTTATGCCTTTTTATAAATTTAACCATTCCAACATATAATAGTGAATTGTTATATAGTAAAACTCATCCTAAGAACAAAATGATTTTTCTAATATTCGAATGTGGCATTCAATGTTTAGGACAGTTTATCTGTGTTTCCTCTACAGCAGCCCTTTCAACTTTTTTTTTATGCATTGAATATTTTTAATCTACTTTTTTAATTCAATCACCAACTCTTTGTTAAATATCTACCCTGTAAACCACAATCCCTGCATTCATAGCTAGGTTGGCAAGCAGTGTACTCAGAAAGAACTAAGGCAGGGCTAGAGCTAATGACGAAGGGGAAGACACGCACAGTCAGGACACACACATCCTTTATGAGCCCTACGCTTTAGGCAATTCAGTTTCATATTCCTGTACTAAAAGTTTTCACAGTTTAAATTTTTATTTTTTGTCTAGTGAGTTCAACATCCTGGAAGCAGAAGTGCACAACTCTCATAGAATCTGTGGACCGGCCTCTACAGTGGTTGGGTTAGTTGATGTTTGCTCTGTCTTTTAATATTACATACAATGGGAGAGTAGTACCCTTAGCCCCGGTTTTCAACAAGCAGCGGGAAAAGGCCGCAGCCGGTGATGTGAGGTGGGCAGTTTGCTCTGTCATTAAATAGGAAACAAAGATGAAACAAATTCAAGTCTTAAGTCAACAGAGGCAGGTTACAACAAACAAACAAACAAATAAACAAAACCTTTGAAAAGAGTACAGCTTTTTAAGCATAAACTCAAGGCCAACTGACTCTCAGTCAGCATCTTTAAACCAATATTTCCTGAAAAAATTGAGGAAGAAACAAGATTAAGACTCTTTCATGGACAAAGTTTTAAATATCAACAAATCAGAGGTTTTGCCTGTTATTCAGTGTGGTTTTTTTTTGTTTGTTTTTTTTTTTAGAATTTTTTTAATTTTTTGTATGTGTATGAATGTACTCTCTGCATGTAGGTTTGTGCACCCGTGTCGTGCAATGCCGCGGAGGTCAGAAGAGGGTCTCAGATTCCCCTGGAACTGGAGTTCTCCTGGAATTGGAGTTACAGACGGTTCTTAGCTGCCATGTGGGTGCTGGGGATTGAACCTGGTCCTCTGCAAGAGCAGTCGGTGCTCTTAACCGCTAGGCTATCTCTCCAGCCCTATTCAGTGTTTTAAAATGTTTAGCATAAGTCTTTTTTTTTTCCTTCAAGAACTTTTCTATTTTCTAGGAGATATTCCAAATCCTTTGGTCTTTCAGTCTATTTTTAGAATGGAGTCTTCCCCCCACCCCTAAATAGCAAGGTAAATCCAAGGGCTGGAAAGATGGCTCAGTGATTAAGAGCACTGGCTGCTCTTGCACAGGACCCAGGTTCAATTCCTGCACCCACTTGGCAGCTAACAACCATCTGTAATTCCAGTTCCAGGGAATCTGACATCCTCTTCTGACCTCTTCAGGCATTGCAGGACATGGGTGCACTTACACACATTCAAGCAACATACTCATACACATAAAATAAAAATAATAAATGAAAAAAAATTTTTGGTCTTTTTGAGGCAGGGTCTCACTTTAGTCCCAGCCGGCCTGGAGCTCACTATGTAGACCAGGCTGGCCTTGAACTCCAGAGATCCGCTTGTCTCTGCCTCCCAAGTCCTGGGACTAAAGCCATGTGCCATCATACATGGCAATACCTGATTTTGTCTGCCATTTATCACCATCTAAATGGTGTCAATTAGCTTTTGAAATGTCAGCTAGAATGCAAACATTGTGTCTACAAGTATGCAGAGAAAGTTTCTAGATCTGCTCTGCTGAAACAGGTGGAATCAAGTTTGAAACCACAAGGCAGTAACGTGGGGAAAGCCTCATGAGGACAAGAGACAAGGCAGGTTCCCATGAGTCCGCCCTACCATTCCCACTCACCTCGTTCTCAGAGCAGGGCAGGCCTGGGAAAATGGCCTGATGCCTTTTAAGAGGATGGCTTGGGATGAGGCCTCAGTTCCCTGTCCAGTTGTTTCACTGATTTTTCTTTATATGGTACTGCTATCTCCCCAACACTACTGAATGCTTAGTTCACTGATTACTGATTTCCAAATGTGATTTAATAAAGAAACCAATATTCTAAAATATTTGAAGGAAATCATGCTTTCTTTTTAACTATAGGATTTTTGTGATGAGATTTACTGGATGTTCTTGGGACTTTCTATCCAACTTGCTGTTTTAAGGCTGTGGCCCCATAATGAGGATCTGGTTTCTTTAAAGTCCATAATTTTCTCTAATAGGAGTTATAAAGGATCATAGCTTTTTCTCCTCTACCTTTCTTAGCATGGGCCTACAAAATTCTTACCTTACTATTTGAGGTTTATCTCATTCTCCCTTATAACTGTTGGGACTAATATGGCCAGTATTATCTTTTGAACCCAGGAAAACAGCCTTGCACCAAGCTTCAAAAAGCCATGCACTTTGACAAATATTCCTCAAAGTTAGTCCCTTTTTGGAGTATCGGACTGGCCAGGCAGAACGTGCTAAGCAAACAAGGTTAAGATGGACTCCTGGGGACTCCATTTTCCCCTATTCGCCCACTCTCCAGTTCTCTACTTTCAACCCTGCTGGTGTGGGTGGGGCTCAACTAGGTATCCTCAGAAGTTTATGAGTCTTATCTGTGATACTGGGTCAGCCTGTAGCCATTTAGCAAGCATATGACAACCACTAGACTGCAGAGAACTTTGTTGAAAGGATCTTACGACATTGGGCCACAGAATGGCACTTACACGCTAATTCGATGTGACTCTCCCAGATGTTGGACACTGGGTGGGTGTAGGTCTCTAAGCTCTGGATGCTCCACCCCATACTCTTGAATTTAAACTGCACCTGTCAGTGCTACTGATACTCAGCCACTTGTATTCCAGCCGTGGGATCATCCTGGCCTAAGCACTGAAGTTGACAGGAAGGTGGCTTGGGTTTTTCTGACTCTTTGTAGCTCTTTTGATGTGGACACCATGACAATTGCCCAACTATCTCCACAGACTGCGCCATCTACTGGGCAGACTCCACCAGGTGGCTTTTCCTCTGATCCCAATGGGCTCTTCTAATTGATATAGTCTCTTGTATCCAATCAATATGATGATTTCTAGTTCTTCAGGGCCAGTCTTGATGGAAGATCAACTTAAAGGAATAGGACTGCTTTTCTCACTCCGTCCCTGCCCCCCTTGTCTCTCTTCCCCTCTAATGATGGTACACAGAGTTGGAGAAACGTGCCGATTGCAGCGTAAAGAATGTTGTTGTCCACACATGCTGCAATTTCCAAAAGGAAAAATATACAACCAGAACAAGAGCTGCTGTTCACACTCTTCACTCTGTCCGCAGCAGCCAAGCACAACGCTAGCATTCCAGGTAGCCACTGGGGTGAGTAGTTACAGGTTGGAAGTTGTATATGAGCGTTGCTGTAACCGGCATTAGGTTATTGGCATTCAGGAACTGCAGAGACCAAAAGATATGTATGGTTTTAATATAAAAGGCCCTAAGGAGCCATGGCATTGTGAGTAATGACAGAATTTCTACCTGTTATTTGTAGACATAGATTTGTAAAAATTACCCATGACCTGCACATTTGACCATAAAAAGATGATGAGATGGCTCCTTTGCATACAGGAAAATACAGGGTGGACACTACAACAAGTCTTGATGTGCGAGACTGGACTGTGACGAAATAGGTAAGTGCCTCTTTCTACCCGCAGCTCGGAATAGTTATCACTAAATTATTTTGCCTGTCTTGAACCATGAATTTTAGAATATATTTTTATAATTGAAGTATATAGACAAGGGTTTCACACACACACACACACACACACACACACACACACACACACAAATGTTTACCTGAGCCCTGGGAAGAACTTCCATCAGCCCTGCCTCTACTCATGTGCCTGGAGCATATGTTTTAGTTTTAACCCCACCAACTTTTACAAATATGGTGATCTCAGGACTCTGCCCAGGGTTGCTGAGGGTGGTGATAGTGAAAGACCCCCAGAGACTGGGGTGGCTCTCACTCAAATCTCAGGATGGAAAGACGCCCAAAAAATCAACCAGAGACCGTTCTTGCTGTAACTACACAAGGTTTATTTGGGAAAAACCAGTGCACTGGGGCCAAACTCGTAACCCATGCAGGGGCAGAGGAGATCGACCCCCAGAGACTGGGGTAAGGAGTTTTTAAAGGAAGAAAAAGAAATCCTCAAGGTATGAGGAAGCGGGGAGGGGAACCTTATCTTGACACACAGGTGGGCGTGACTCAGTTAAGCACCACAAGGTATGAGGAAGCGGGGAGGGCTTATAGCGTACATGACTTGGAGGCCTTATAAGATGGCAGTACCATGGTTCCTAAAGGCAGATTTTAAGGGTGCATAAAACCTTGGGCAGGGGTCCTTCAATAGAGCCCCTGTCTTCTAACTAAGCAGGTTCTCCATTCACTTTTTTTCTGTCTTCAGATCTGGATCTGCCATCCTCACAGAATCTGTATTAGTGCTGAAGTCTCATTACGTTCTCTTGATTTGGGCTGTGGGAACTTGAAAAAAATCGTTTAATAATTCATTAAAAATACTTATTCATTTCTTGTCACGTACCAGGATGTGATCAGCATAGAGCTTACAACGATAAATAAGACTTGTCCCCCATCCTCTGGCGGTAGAGAGGAGACATATCAACACACAGATCAATTCAATGGCAAATAGGAGCTATCAATAGGCATGTGCAGAGCATAGGCTGGGAGTGGGGGGGGGGGAGGTTGGGGATTTCTACAGAAAAACCTGAGTTGTTTACCAAATGTGTTTAAGGATCTGAAGGATGAGAGGGAAGTTTACGAGGTGCAAGGATGGGAAGAAGGAAAAGGACAGTCAAGCCGTGAGCACTGTGAGCAGATGGAAGGACACAAAGCAGAGAAGCTGCAAGTCTGTTCTGAGAGACGGAGACGTAGAAAGCAGCTCAAAATAGGAGGAAGCTGAAGGTGGGAAGCAGCAGTGTTGAGGAGGATGGTGAGGAATTGGGCTTTCAACCTCAGACAATAGCCTCTCAGTGCTACTGGCTTATAAGCCCATGATCTTGCTTATTTCTTAGAAATGCAGGTTTGGAAGTAATATAGATTGTGATGTGGGGAGAAACCGAAGGCAGGGGAAGGGCCAAACAGTGTCGGGCATGCAGTTCACCGGGGACAGTGACTAAAGTTTAGTGCTATGGAGGGAGAGGCCAGGCTGGTGATAGAGAATCTACATGGATACAGAATTCATCATGGATATATCCACGGTGATGCCAAGTGCTAAAGTGGCTTATCTGTTAGAAATGCTTTTGCTGAAAAAAAAGCTAACAGCGAAGAGTGGGAAGAGTGGGGGGTTTTCCTCCCCAGTAAGCACTCTGAAAATAGAAGTCTGCTGGATCTGGTGAGAGACACACATTGTCAAGGCTGGTATTTCTGCTCTGGACATCAGGTAAACATGAGGCAGGAAGAAGGGGGACAAGGAAGCACAGGCAGCATCTGTCCCTCTGTCCTACTTTCCTTCCACCTCCTGTCTTCTATCCTTGATCAAGCAAAGGAAATGACACAGGAAGCATTATATACATTACAAGAGGACGGCAGGAGGAAGTTGAAGCAGACGCTACCACCCACCGAGGTCCCAGGCCCAATCACACTCAGGCTTTTTTGGCATTATTTTGGTTCTGACTGAGCAAGCAAAGTTGTCTCCAGTACACAGGCATCACCTAAATCTGCTGTGGAATAACTCCCCTTACTTAATAAATAAGAGTTGAATGACTTTTCATCTGTGATTATAAAATCTGTTCTGACTATTCCTCCCCATAGAAACAGAAAAAGTCAAGAGTGAGAGGTGCGTGTGTATGGGAGGAACCTCAATCTCAGTCTGAGAAACAGAAGCTGTAAGTTAGAAGGCCAAGTTGACTTCCTCCAGAGATCTTCCTTAGGAGCGCAGAGTGACAGAATAATAATAGCCACTAGTTATTAAGCACCTTTCATTTTCCAAGTGTCAGAGACACACTAAATGCATCACACACTTTTCCTCAGCCAATCTCAGGTGGTAGAAATCATCACCCTGGTTTGATAAGAGAAACTGAGGCTGAGACTCATAATTTGCTAAGTCTGCTAGCAAGTGACAAGCTCGATCAGGTCAGCCTCGTGCCTGCCCATAGCTATAGCCACCTCGATTTTTCTGGGTAAAATCTTGACCCAGGAGAGCCAGGGCTGTAACATCCATCCTGAGCTAAACCTCAGGTGAAGGGAATATTGGGAACCATGCAAGGAACCGTCCTGTCGATTACCTTCCTCCTCGCAGCCTGTGCTCACAGGCCAATGGCTGTGTGCAGGATGCTTCCTCCACAGTCGAAGGGTAAGGTGGTCTTTCCTTTTGCCCTTACCTGAATCACGTGAATGAAAGATGACTGCCCCAGGCACATCCTGACCACCAGTTCTCCTCATAAACCAATATCCAGTGTTCCACCTGCACTAGTGCTGCCGTGCCAAAAGCATGAAGCCTTGAAGAACTCTCTCTAGACTTCGCTGTCAACTACCAGAGAATTATTCTGTTTGCTTTACCTGTAAAGTCAGAGCTACCATTAATCTTTACCCCAACAGTGCCTCTGCAACATTTTTGTATGCTTAAAACTAGCGCAAATAGAGTAAATAATAAAAAACAAAAAGTCATCGCTCTTCTTTAGGGAACAATTTTTAAAATGGGGGTGGAGAAAACCAGTAATTTGATTTCTTGTGGGCTCTGGGTATTCATCGGTACCAGGGATATCAAAGGCTGAACACAGAGTCTTGGAGGATAAGAAGCTTCTCCTGGGAAGGCTGGATGTTTGTCCCTATAATCAGCTGCTTCTCTGGGTCCTGGCTGGGCCACTGCAGTTGCCTCAGGCACCTAGGTATGCCTGAATCAACCACTGAATAACTGCCTTTCAAGAAAAAAAATTTTCCTTATCTCTAGAATGATTTCATTATAGCTTTTTTTTTTAATGGGCACATGATTTAGCAGCCTCATAAATGCCTCTCCAGACCCCCAGATTCCATAATTCTGTTTCCTCTGTTAGCCAGTGAAAGGCAACTGTATTTTGCCTTCTTTATACTTTTTTTCCACTGGCATCCTCCTTGGCTTTAGTGTGTACTGGTTGCTAAGGAAACATGATGCCCCTGCTGCGGACAGAACCTAATCACAGCCAAAAGGGTGAACCGAAGTACATTTTTATCTTGAATTGAAATTTGTATCATGATTCATGAAATGGAAGCAAGAAAGTAGAAGAGAAAAGCTGGAGGATGAGGATTTGGGGAGAACGGAAAAAGCAGGAAGAAGGAGTGGAGGCAAAGATGAAAACCGGTACCCAGGGCGTACGCCTGAAGACACTCCTGGCGCAGACGCTGTGGCTGACGTGTGCTGCAGCCCTTACTGTGAGCCAGCCTGGGTGCACTCCACATCTCACAAAGGCTCTGCAGAGCTAGAGGTGGCCCACTAAGCTAGTAGCTTATGGGATTTGAGAGCACTTCCCAGGGTGTCTCCCCACCCACGGGCACTGAACCTCAAACTCTGCCGTTAGAAGTACGTCTCCTTAGGAACAGTTTTCACTCACCACACAGGTTCTGTTAAACATAGTTTAAGCTACAACCAACCAATATTTTTAGAAGCTCATTTGCTCAAATGCCTTTCGGGCACTGGCAGTTTAGCTGAGGGCCAGGCACTCTGGGATTTAGCAAATTTGTATTAAAGTCATAAGTCTCCAAAGACATTCTCACTTCTTCAGGTCTCCTGTCTTGTTGCCATGCCAGCGGGTCCTCTGAACAAGCACCTGTTCATCTAGGTTGGAACTGACCCAGGTGAATACGAGGGTGGAGCTTAAATGATTTCGGACCCTCTTTTTAAAAGAGATACAAGCTATTAAGTTATGTAGAAGGTCCTAAAAGGGGCTCATGCAAATAAAGACCTCATTAGCTTCATGGTAATTTGCCTCTGCTTCTACTATGCAACTTAATTTTTACAGCAACACCATGAGGTGCACAATTACATCCATTTACAGCTAAGAAAACTGAAGTTCTACAAGTCATCAAAATGTATTAAAAACTTACTCACCCAATGGGTTTAACTGTGACTCCTTAGGTGATACTTGGGGTCTACGTAACATTGGGGCATGCAGCCGTAGCTGTCTTTTTTACTCTGCTCTGTGTTTCACCAGTTGTAACATGCAGAAGCAATCCCACTTTTCCAAAATGTGCCTTTCGCTACCCCTCCAAATCCAAGCCAGCTCACGGAATTGGATTTCCTCTGTGGCTGGAGTGCTGGAGATGGTATCTTGTATGCCCCTTGCAAATAATTGATTGGCTTCCTGCAATGTATTGCGTGCTCTCACCATGGAACAGAGATGGAAACCGAGGCTGTCAATTGGATGGCTGGTTACTATCCACAGTCAATGAGCATCCAGTGGTTCAGGAATGGAAATTGGGAACTGCCTGCAAAGTATTTGGATGAGGCTTTTAGAGCCCTCCTGGGGCCTGGGGCCTCTCAGGAAACCAGGCTTTCTTTTTTTTCCCCTCATTAGGGTTAGCAGTATCCTCCAATCTTTCACTTATTGTTAATCAATTTAAAATAGATACATGCATACATATTCTCACTTGCAGAATATCTACTTTCTCCCCAGTGGTTGATATATTCAAAATGCTGAAAACTTAAAAAGATGGAATTCTCTCTCAATTTATCTTTGCTCAAAAATCACAGCAATCATCTTACTTCTCACCAGTCACTGATTACCAGGGTGGCACCAAACCTCCACACCAGATCTCTCCTATTGGCTTTTGTGCACAGTGCACTCTTGTCAGTCAAATGATGCTGGCACAAGTTTATAAGGAGATTGCTAAGTGCCAAGTATTTGGTTAAGTGTGTTTACATCTATGATCTAACTTAATCTATTATCTGTCCTTATAACATCACCATGAAGAAGGAGCAATAGTTGGTGTGGTGGTTTGAATGAGAATGTCCCCCATAGGCTTTAAGTATTCAGACATTTTGTCTCCAGTTGGTGGCACTGTTCTTGAAGGTGTTAGGAGGTGTGGCCATGCTGGAGGAAGTACATCATTGGTGGCAGGCTTAGTGAGTTTAACAAGCCTTGCGGTCTCCAGTCTCTCTCTCTCTGCTTCCTGTTCTCATTGTGAGATGTGACCCTAGGCTTGCTGCTCCAGCCCTGCCACCATGCTTCCCACCACAATGGACTCTTGATTCCCTGGAACCGTCGATCATAAACTCTTCCTTTTATAAGTTCCCTTGCTCATGGTGGTTTATCACAGCAACAGAAAAGTGACTAATACAGTTGGCAACCTATTTAACAGATGAGAAAATGGAGGCTCCATGCGATTGAGTCTCAAGGTCATCGAGCTGGCTGATGGTGGAACCAGTCAAAACTCTGACTCTAAAATTGTTGCTCCAAACCTTGATAGCGCCCATGGAGTCTGTCTCGTGTTCATCCTCCTGCTACCAACTTACATCATCTCTTATTGAGCTTCCATATTGTAAGGTATGCGCTCCTATCCTTTAGGGATTCTATAAGTTTGTCTGGAAAAAGGGATAGAGTAAATAAAATATTTATATACGTTTAATGATTTTTATTGACTGTAGAATTTCATACAATGTATTTTGATCACATTTGACCCTTTTCCTTGTCTGCATCCCTTTCCCACTACAGCCTGTCCCTCACCTCAGGATTTCATGTCCTCCATTATTACCTACCCTTTATTTATTTATTTCTTTTTCTTTTCTTTTTTTTTAAAGTTCTATCAAGTCCAACCTATGCCTCCCAAATGCCCTAAAGTCTGACCAAGTCAACTGCCTATCAGGCATCACACCATTATGGAAGACTGGCTTTCCCCAGCATCCATCAGTAGCCAATAGATCCTAGAAATTCATATTCTTAAGCCCTTCTAACACAAATTAGAGCAAAATAAACACCAGAGAAAGACAAAGAATTCACCTAGTCAACAGCTCTGTAATTAACTTCTAAGGATAATTTGGAAGGGCTTTGGATGTAGCTCAGTTGGTAGGATATTTGCCTAGCATGCAAGAAGGTCTGGGTTAGATTTCTGGCACTGTATAAGCCAGGAATGATGACACATGCCAGTAACCCCAGATCTCCAGAGGTGGAAGCAGAAGGATCACAATTTCAAGGTGATCCTCGGCTACAGAGTGAGTTTTAGGACCAGCCTGAACTGCATGAGACCTTGTTTTTGAAAAAATAAATAAATAAATAAACAAATGTTGCCATGGTTTGGTTAAAGCATGGTCTGTATGTAGATGTCTGGCTGAACATTTGGACTGGTATTGGACACCAGATTGGAATTTGCTGAATTAATCTGTGGATGATGATGGAGATTCGACCTGCTGTCCTGGGAATGCTGCTCCAAATCCCAGCACTGAGCAGCAGCACACCACGCTTTGACCAGAGCCTTTGACCAGGGCTGCCCTCATCTGCACAGCCCTGATTTGCATGCCACCTGATTATACGCCAGATTATACGTGCTGGATTATATGCCAGATTATACGTGCTGAATCTCTTTAGTTGTTGACTTGACACACCTGGATTGAGAAAATCTCAGTTGTGGAATTTCCTCCATTAGACCGGCCTGTGACCATGTCAGTGAGGCGTTTTCTTGATTGTTGAGTGACATGGGAGGGCCCAGCCCGCTGTGGGTGGTGTCAGCCCTAGGCACATTATTTTGTGTTGTACGAGACAGCAGACTGACTGTGGGCCAGGGAAGCAATGCAGTAAGCAACACTCCTCTATGCCCTGTGCTTCAGCTCCTGCCTCCAGGGTCATGCCCTGAGTTTGTACCTTGGGCTCCCTCAGTAATGAACTGTGACCCAGGAGAGATAAACTAAATAAACTCTTTCCTCCCCAACTTGGTATTGGTCAACCTGTTTTGTCACAATAATTGAAGCCAAACGAGAACAGACTGCATTGGAAATTATGTGCACAGCAACTCATAATAACCTCCCAGAGCCATCCGTGCCGATCTGGACTATCATCTTCCTTCACATACCACAAATTACCTTCAACCCACTGCCTCACCTGAAAATAATATTCTAGTTACTGACAATCATGCTGTCTTCTCACAATGTATTCAATATGTTATTTTTCCCATTCTGATAAAAAGGGTGAATTCGTTTTCTACCTGTCAGTCCCTTCCATGTTACTGTAGTGACAGGTCACTTGGGCCATTAGTTTTACAAGATATAGCAGAAGGATGGAGTGAGCATCCAAATGACAGAGGAAAGGTCATCAAATGCTTTTCCCTACTAGACAAGTCTTATATCACTGCCCTTAGTTACCTCGTTTGGGACTTTAACCTTGAGTCACAGTCCAGTAAGTGTCTCCAGGAAAGATTGTTCCTTACAGAAATGTTGGCACCCAGGATAGCCAGCGCCAGGCTGTCCGGCTGGGAGTGGCCCATCGACATTAACTAAGCCAAGAGTGGGGACTCCGAGGGGCGAGGAAGAGAAAGGAAGAGCAAAGAGCTTAAGAAATGCTTTCCTGGAGAACGTAGACTATAGCCCACAGGTCTGGCAGGAATGTTGGCTTTCATATCACATAAATAACTATATTTTGTAAGCAACATTGCTTTTATCACTTTCTATATTTCCTGTGTGACTTCCCTTTCTCTTTCATGTTTTCTGTAATGGTACTTTTTAATATAAAACTCCTTCTGAAAATTGCTGCCTGTCGTAGCTATATGGAAAGAAAATATGAAAAAGAATCTATCACCCTCCCTTGGAGCTGAACTTGAAAGGAGGAGAAACATCAAGGTCAATGCCAGGGTAGTCACTGGTGGGCAACAGTAAGAATTTAGGGAAGAGTCAGGGTAGGCTAAGGAGCTGTTCCTTCTGGCACCCAGTGTGGGGTTGTTTGTTGCCAGAGGAGTTCCCTTCTGAGCCCTGCAGACTTGGCGCTTCATTTGTATGAGCAGAGAGAGTAAGGTGACCCTGAGGATAAGGAGAGCTCCAAGGATCCTGGTGGCTTCCACCTGTCCTCAGTCCTTCATCCTCTATGCTGTTAATGATATCTATCTAAAAGGCAAACATTATCCATCAGCCAGATGAAAATTTCTCTACATTAGCCAACCCAACCCTCTCTGACTCCCATTGCCTTAGGGCTCATCTGCCCTATACTTTATTTCCCAGGAATATGGAACTACTTGATTTTTTTTATCCTTCTTCCTCCCAATCTCCATAACATAGGCCCATGCACACAAATGCATAAGTGAGACACACGCACATACACACACACACACACACACATACATTTCTTTCTTGAAATGCTGCTGATTGAACCCAGGTTTTGTACATGTTGGGAGAGATGTGACCCTAGCCCTTAACAGACCTTTCATAAATAAAATGTTCTTTCCTCTGTTTTTGATGGCAAATGGTTGTCTAAGCCTCCTGACTTGAATCCAGTGGCTGAAATGCCCAGCTTCCGGGATCCTGTGACAGCTTTGGTATTTGTATCCACCACCTCACATTTGAGGTATTCCACTTCTGTTTTCTTCTTCTTTTTTTTTTTTTTTTGGTATGTGTATGACTGTACTGTCTGCATGTAGGTTTGTGCACCCATGTTGTGCAATGCTGCGGAGGTCAGAAGAGGGTGTCAGATTCCCCTGGAACTGGAGTCAAAGACGGTTCCTAGCTGCCATGTGGGTGCTGGGGATCGAACCCGGGTCCTCTGCAAGAGTAGTCAGCCCTAAGCCATCTCTCCAGCCCTCCTCTTCTGTTTTTTTTTTTTTGTTTGTTTTGTTTTTTTATTGTATGTGTATGAATGTACTGTCTGCATGTAGGTTTGTGCACCCGTGTTGTGCAATGCCGCGGAGGTCAGAAGAGGGTCTCGGATTCCCCTGGAACCGGAGTTCTCCTGGAATTGGAGTTACAGACGGTTCTCAGCCGCCATGTGGGTGCTGGGGTTCGAACCTGGGTCCTCTGCAAGAGCAGTCGGTGCTCTTAACCGCTAAGCTATCTCTCCAGCCCCTCCTCTTCTGTTTTCTAAGCCGGACCGTGAACCCTGGGTTCCTTTATCTTCAACCAAACTTCAGTTGTGTTGTACCTTTGTCAAGTGGTCACTGATGGATGCTCAACACACATTTGAAGGGCAAACGAATCCTAAAAATTAGGTATCTGGGTAGTTCCAGTGTGACCACAGAAGTATCATAATCATATGCAAAAGGAGAAATGACTTTTGTAAGGGGGATTTTTATATTCAAATAAAGATGAAAACCAGATTGACGGTTTGAGTGGGGACTTCATTGGAGTCACCAGGCTGAGAGCTGTCAGCTCATTGATATTTTCTATTTATTTACACGTGGCAAAATCTTGTTTCCTGTTTTGAGAGAAAATATTTTTCACGGAGCTTTATTAAAATGTTCAAATAGTCCCACAGACTTCCAATCACTCTCACCACACAACTCTTTAATGTAAACAAATCAGAAATGTGAGGATTAAATTCCCTTCAAGCATTTGTGGGTTTAAAAAGAAAGAGCAGCCATGCTTGACGAGAAAAGCTCTGAGCTGTACTGAACCTCTGTTCTGATGAGTGTTCAGGACCCCCTGCCAATCAGAGATGCAGCCAGCCCCCACCCCACTGCCCGCAAGGAACTATGGGAAGAAGGGAGGAGATGGGGGAAAGGACAAGTCAAATACTTTCTTCTTTACAAGAAAAAATAAAATAAACTTGAGTAAATGCTATTAGCACACTCCCTCCCTGCCTCTTGTTTTAGAGAGGGTTTCGAGTGCCCCAACCTACCCTCAACTCTACGTAGTGAAGGATGACCTTGAACTCCTGATGCCCTATTTCATCTTCCCAGAGCTGGGTACAGATGTGCACCATCATGTCCCGTTTATTCCATGCTGGGAATAGAACTCAGCACCTTGTGCATGCTAAACGAACCCTCTGCCAGCTGAGCTACATCCCAGATGCCCACACTCATTTTTATTTTTCACACAAAGAGTTATAATTCCCACCACTATGGAAAGGATGAGTGGATATTTTCCTCGTTATTGTTTTGTCTTGAAATGAACGGTAGCTTCGGAGTCTGAAAGCAGGCCCAGCAGGGAAAAAAGAGCTACAGACATTTCCTCGGAAGTGCAAGAGCACCCACAGGCTGGGGGGGCTGACTGTCCCCATTGTAATGTTGTTACTATTTTCCCTTAAGTGAACAATTGTGAGACAAACAATTGAGAAATTATGAGATGACTTTACTTGCAGCCCTTGCCTTCAGAAGGTCTAGACTGCTCCTGTTCTTGTGTACAATAGATTTGCTAACAGAACATTTGAAAGCGCAGCACATATGCTTGTCTGTACACTCTGAAGCCCACATGGGATTTTTCCACGTTTTAGCTCACTTTCAGAGGCTGAAGCTGTCATTAAGTACAGGGAAAGGGCTGCTTTCAAGCATGAATCATCATTCACAGGCTTCGTTAAAATAAAATAAACTTCTTTGCTAGTTAGTGAAAGGTGGTGCGGGAGGTGGGGAAAGAATTTCTAACATTCCCTTCTGTGCTGAAGATAAGGAAAAACAGCTCTGTGCCTGCCATTTGAAAAAGGCCGAAGACAGCACATTTATTCTAAAGATAAATAAAATGAAGTCTGAGGTGTCCGTGGCATTATCTCAGAGATCCAAATGAAGCAGCAGAAATGGAAAGAATTCAGGTTATGACACCTAGATTTGGGGATGCTGTCAGGTTTGTGGCCAGGTGTAGTAAGCAGGTTCCTACTTCATACACAGCACATTCTAAAAAATGTTACCAAACTGAAGGTGCAAGCATTAGACTAACATATTTTAAGGGTGGTTCTCTTCCTAGAGAGCTGAACTATATCACAACAGAAATCTCTGACTATAATTTTCCCCCATAACATGTTTGACCGTCTACTTGAAACAGTTTGGGCCTCCTCCTACATTTTGAAATATGTGTGACTTATCAATAGGAACATCAAAATTAGGTGCAGTGTCTCACGTCTGTAATCCCAGGATTCTGTGGATTAAGGTAGAAGGATTCCAGGGAGTTTCAGGACACCTTAGACTAACACAGCGAGTCCAGGTCAACCTGAGCTACAGAGATGAAACTATATCAAAAAATCAAAATGAAACCCCATACAAAAAACCCACATAAAACATCCACATATCTGGCTTAAGAAATATTTATATTTGAAAACTTATATGGAACTCTGTATATACCTCTCCTGATATTCTTGTTTGTTTGGATTTGATTTGTTTGCAGCACTGGGAATTGGGTGAAACCCGAGCATCGCATCAGCTAGACACACACTCTACTCCCTGTCATTCGAATGCTCACACGCCCTCTTCTGCCACAGGAAGAACAGTTCTGCAAAATCTGACCCTAATGGTTTTGGTAGATGCAGGCACTCAGAAAGCCACTGTCCCTAAGGGCTTTGTGAAAGTTTGGCAATCACTATAACAACCCAATGAGTTAGATACTAGAATTATCTCCATTTAACAAACAACAAAGCTATGTCACATGAAAGGTTAGTAACTTACCTAAAATCATGGAAAATTATAGAAAAAGTAGAATATAAAACATCCAGGACTCTGGATCCCTGGTCTGTACTACTGTCCGTGATGCCATGCTGTCCAGTACTTTCATCTATCTCTACACCTGCTTATCCAGTTTACCATCTGTCTATCCATCCCCAAACAAAACAGACTCCAGTGACCACAAAAGACAGACGGCAAGGAGACGTCATCTTCACAGAGTACCCATCCTTTAGCAATTCTCTTTTTCTCTCAGTATCATTTTTGTAAGATTCGTCCATATTGCAGCAACTAGCTCTGGACCATACTTTCCACTGCCTATTCCATCCTGGTATGAACAGAGAAGATGTGGCAGTTTGAATGAGAACGTCCCCCATAGGTTCTAAGTATTTGGACATTTTGTCCCCACTTGATGGTGCTGTTTTGGGAGGTTTTAGGAGCTGCAGCCTTGCTGGAGGAAGCGCGTCACTGGGGATGGGCTTTGAGAGTTCTTAAGCCTCCCCAGCTTTCCAATCTCTCTCTGCTTCCTGTGCCTGCTTGAAGATATGATCACGGGGCTCTCTACTCTAGCCACCTCTGCCGCCATGCCTCTCCCACCTTTATGGACTCTAATCCCTATGGAATGTAAGCCAAATAAACTCTTCCTTTTTTTTTTTTTAATTTAATTTTTATTGATGGTTTGTGCATTTCGTACATCATTTTCCAATTCAGATCAGGCATATTTCCCTTTCCCTTCCCCCCCACCCCCACCCCATCCCAGATCATGTATTCTGCCATAACTGTCCTGCATCTTTCAGGGTTTTTTTTTCCTTTTTTAGCTATAAGTCATAATCCATGAGTATAAGCATCCTTCGTGCAAAACCAATCTACAGACTGTTGTGCCCAAACCCCCACAGTCCCACCATTCAGTGGGGGGTGACAGGTTGTTTGTTCAATCAAGTTGATCAAATGAGTGTCCTGACTCCACCGTCAGCACCAGCTACACCTCACCTGCCTGGAAATACTGTGCAGCAGAGGCAGCCATGTGCCTGTATATCCCAAATCTAATTGGCTATTGGCTCTCTCCTTGGAGGAATAACCCATGGCTGATGCCACAAGCCTACATCCTCTACAGGTTAGGAGATGTTATAAGCCACAGTAAGACCCTGTCATATTTATCAGGGGGTAAAAATGTAATTCATGGATTAACATATCATCCAAACATATGTGTCTATGCCAAAGTAACCTACCATAACTTTAGTGCTGCTTAAATACCTATATATCTAATTGCTTGTGCTTCATTAGTAGGATCGAAAGGTTACTCCTGAACAAACTGTCAGCCCATGAAAGGAAACAGCCAGAATTGACCAGAATCCAAGTCAACACCTCCAGAGAGAGAGGACAGTTTTACTTCTCATCCACCTGTGCCCCTTTTCTAAGCCTAGGGAACAATCTGCGGAAGAGGGGGCGTGGTAGAATGTAAAGGCTGCGATTGGGGTGAACGGTGAAACTACAGTGATGTAGTCTGGACACTCGTTTGATAAACTCTTCCTTTTAAAAACTTCCCTTAAGACACAGCAACAGAAAAGTAGCCAATACAGAGGATTGCTTATTTTAGTTGGGGTTTTTTGTTGTTGTTGTTGTTGTTGTTGTTTGTTTTGAGACAGGGTCTCCCTTTAGTCCCCGCTGTCCTGGAACTTGCTCTGTAGACCAGGCTGGCCTTGAACTCACAGAGATCTGCCTGCCTCTGCCTCCCTGGTGCTGGGATTAAGGCCGTGCACCACCATGCCTGGCACTAAAGATGGTTCTTAGCTGCCATGTGGGTGCTGGGAATCGAACCTGGGTCCTCTGCAAGAGCAGTCAGTGCTCTTAACCACCAAGCCATCTCTCCTGCCCAGGATTGCCTATTTTAATACCAAGGAACATTTAAGGGTTTCCTGAATATTTTTCTATTATATACAATACTGGTTTTTTTTAACAATTTTTAAATTTTATTTCTGTATGTGTATGAATGTACTATCTGCATGCAAGTTTGTGCACCCTTGTTGTGCAATGCCGCGGAGGTCAGAAGATGACGTCGGATTCCCCTGGAACTGGAGTTCTCCTGGAATTGGAGTTTCAGATGGTTCTCGGCCGCCATGTGGGTGCTGGGGATCGAACCCGGGTCCTCTGTAAGAGCAGTCAGCGCTCTTAACCGCTAGGCCATCTCTCCAGCCCTACAATACTGTTATGAACATTCCTGTGTATGATTCCTATGCACACACATATTTTTTTCCCAGGGTATGTGCTAAGTATAGAATTGCTAGATCAGATAGTATGCTTATCTTCAAACATAACATTTACCACAAATTATTCTCCAAACTTGTACTAATTTACACTCCTCCAACATGAGTAGTCACATTTTCACATTATTTTCCTTACTGGGTGTGATGGTTAACCTTTATTGTTAACTAAGAAACATTTCTTTGGATACATCTGTGAGGGCATTTCCAAAAATAATAATGAAGAGGGAAAGTCCCTCCCCACAAGAGTTTGGTGCTTCCTTCAGCAGGCCAGATGTAGAGAGGTCCAGGAAAAAGCAGGGCTGCTTACCTGCCTTCACCTCTTGCAGGCAAGTGTAGTTATCCTGCGGTTGCTGTTGCTACTTTCTCTCGCTGACATTGGAACCCAGCACTTTCGCCTTCCATCGTGTACTAAAGACCAAAAACTCTCTATGAATCCTTCAGGAACCTTCTAGATTGGGACTGCTGAAGCATCAGCTTTGTGGACTGATCAGGTAATATCCAGCTCCTAACACTTAAGAAATCTAGTAAATCATTTCACAACACATGTTCATTCTATTGGTTCTGTTCTTTTTAAATATTTATTATTTTTATTTTATGTATATGAGTATATTGTCTGCATGTGTGTAAGTACACCTGTATTGTGCAATGCTCACAGAGGTCAGAAGAAGGCATCAGATTCCTTGAAACTGGAGTTATAGATGGTTGTTAGCCACCATATGGGTGATGGAAATCAAACCCAGATCCTCTGCAAAAGCAGCTAGTGCTTTTTTATCACTGAACCATCTCTCCAATCCTGATTCTGTTTATAGAGAACTCCAGTACAATATGCATCATCAGACTTTAAAAATTCTTGAGTTTACTTTAATTTGTATCCCCATGAGCTATGTGTTGATAGCACATATTGCTCTTCCAGAGGACCTGAGTTCAATTTCTAGCAACCTTGTTTGCATGTTCATTTTTTTGTGTAAAATTTTACTGAATTTTCGTGTCTTTCAAACAGAACATCCTAATCATCTTTATAGCGCCTTCCCCGTGGGCTCCCTCTCATAGCCTCCCACTCTGGATTTCATGCTCTTTGTCATTTCTATCAAGGCCTATTAAGTCAAGTTAGTGTCCTCAGATGTCCCTCAGTACAACTTCATCCTCCCTTTAAGATCAGCTCTTCCTCCCCCAGCAGTAATCAGCTTCCAATAGTTCTGCTAAGATTGGGCTCTGCTGCCCATTTCCACAGTTCTATGCTGGGTTTGCATGGATCTTGTGCATGCTGATACCATTGATGTGGGTTCCTAAGAGTAAGGTACCAGAAGCCTGTAAGATTCTATTTCCATGTGGTTATGCACCCCTCTCCTGGACCTTGCAGTCTTTCTGTTCCCTCTTCTACAATGATTCCTGAACCCTGGGTGGGTGAAGTTTTATATAGGGGTGCTGTCTAAGGACCCACACTCTGCAGACTCTTTGTGCTTTTGCCTTTTGTGTTCCTGGGCCTCTGTTGCATTAAAGAGCTTCATTGATGAGAGTTAAGAGATGCATTACTGTTCTCTCTACCCCATGTTCCACTCTGTCCCATAAGCCTTAGGTGTAGCGGTTCTGTTGTAGTTGTGTCACTTAGGGTTGAGCATGTCACAGACACTTAATCTCTATGTGTGACCAGTTGTGGACCTCTGATCTCCATCTGTTATAAAAGAAGCTTCTTTGATGAGTGGTAACTGGCATACTTGTCTATAAATAGGTGAGTAACAAACTTGTCTATAAATATAAGGATCCATATTTAGCACATAGTAAGAAGCTACATTTATTTAGGAATATGATAGCCTTGAGGTATTCTGTAAAATCTATTACCTCTCCAGACTTGTGTATTTGGTTGTGGTTATGGTACCACAGCCAAATACACAAGTGAGTTTCATCCCATTGAGTGGGCTTTGGGAGATAGGTATTATCAAGATACAGAATGTTTAGCTGGTGTATTAGTCACTTTTCTGTTGCTGTGATAAAACCACCATGACCAAGGGAACTTATAAAGGTAAGAGTTTATTTGAGCTTATGATTGATGGTTCCAGGGAATTAGAGTCCATCATGGTGGGAGGCACGGTGGCCAGGGCTGGAGCAGAAAGCTGAGGTTCACATCTTCCAATGAGCACAGGAAGCCGAGAGAGGGGGCCACTGGAGACTGGCAAGGCTTGTTAAACTCTCTAAGCCCACCCCCAGTGGCGTACTTCCTCCAGCATGGCCACACCTTCCAAGATCTCTCAAAACAGCACCACCAACTGGGGACAAAATGTCTGGATACTTGAAGCCTATGGGGGACATTTTCATTCAAACCACCACCATAGCTGGTGTGAAAAAACAGAGACACATATTTGTTCATTGTTTTTACAACCCCCCCACCCTCTCATCATCAGACAGGGTCTTTCTTTTTATCTGTTCTGGGTTCCAACTCACAACCTCCAAGACTCAACTTCCTAAGTTGTAGGTTTACAGGGAACATACAGCTCCTATCTGTTTTCCCTTGATTTACCTTTTTTGTCATTAATCTGCAGGCATTTTTGTGTATTTCATCTAATGAGCTATGTCTGTTGTGTTCACCAAAGCGTGTCTCTTGAAGTGTTCTTGTAATTAACACAGTGGGTATGGGGAGACCTAACATTCCAGCCTTTTGCTTATGATAAGGAAATGGGATGCTGTTCTCTCTTCTGCATCTGCTTCAGAGCTGATAGGGGGTGAAGTCTTGGGGGAACAACTGTCAGGCTGGAGGGTTAGAACCTGGTTTCCCATTTTGGCTGCTCTGGGTGCTCTGGCCAGTGGGTTTGGTCCAGATTGATAGTGGCCAGTACTTAGTGGACATTTTCTCTGCAACTGAAAAGACAAGCTGGTTGAGTCTTATATGAGTACACCAGTGCAGGGACTTCACAGTACCAATAGGGGGCTACTGGGTGAATTAGCAATTGGAGGGTCCCTGTCTAGGGTCTGCAGAAGGAGAGAGGACCCGTACCCTGGTTTGGGGAATTGGAAAAAAATGTTTTAGTACACAGAGCTCTGGAATGAGGGCCAGCTTTAGTACACAGGGCTCCAGAATGAGAGCCATAACCACGAGAATATAAAAGGTGGTATTTTCTGGCATGGCACATTAAATCTGTCACCTATCTCTGAGATATTTTCTAACATGACACAGTAGGTTCCTAACTTGGCACAGCAGGTCTCTCACCTATCTCTCTGGTAATAAGTTATTTCATTTTCTCTTCTTTAGATTACAGTTTCCTGTAGGGGTGTTTAAAACCACACAGTTAGCTCAGATAAATGAAATTCGTTTTGGTGTTAAGGTCAGTTGAGGTTCTGGTCCTTAGGGAGTCACTCAGGCCTTGCACCTGGCTCTCTTCCATCTATGTGAGGACAAAGTCAGGCCTTGTTTGACCAGAGCTTCCCTTTGAAGCATGAAGAGTTTCTCCTCTATATGGACTTTCCTCCCTTGACTGGACACTGGCCGGATGAAGTCCTTTTAAGTGAATCTCCAAGACCTCCCTGTCCTATGATGACTGGTGACTCACTGCCATAGGACATGTACAAAGGTGCAGATGCAGGACCCTAGGACTTAAGTTGACATTAGAGGGTAGGGGCCAAAATATTGTCCCTTCAAATCCCTCTTGCCAAATCAGATTGGAGCTTTAAGAGTGGCTGTTAAACCACCAAAAGGATTATTTTAATGAATTTGGTACTTATAAATTCTTAATTGCTGTGGCAAAATATTTTAGCTAATAATAAAAGCTCATGGTAGGAGCCTGGTGGTAGTAGCTGCAGAGCAGGCTAGGAAAGGATGCTACTTACTGGCTTGTGTTGCTGGCTCATGTTCGGCCTATTGTATACAATATAGAAATATCTGGCATGCTGGGTGTGGTGGCACATGCCTTTAATCCTAGCACTCAGATCTTTGTGAGTTCAAGGCCAGCCTGGTTTATAGCGTGAGTTCCAAGACAGCTGGGGCTACAGGGAGACCCTGTCTCAAAAAGATTAAAAAAAAAAAAATCTGACCAAGGATGGCATTGCCCACAATGGGCACAGGCCAGTTCAATGAAGGCAATATTGAAGTTTCTCAGCTCAGGTGTATAAAGTTGACATTAAACCTATGCAGTAAGGCCTACAGTTTGTTCTTTAAGATCGATAAAGGTCATTTAGGTGGTACTCAAAGTACAATGGATTTAAACCATGAAAGGCAAAAAAGTTCTAACATAGCCCATGAAACAAACCCAAGATAATAAAGAGGTTAAAACCAGTACCTTCTCAAATGAAGGCCATGTCACTTGTCCCCAGATTTTGAATTATAGCTTTGAGAAGAAAAAGGAGGGGGGCATTGTCACATACCAACAGCAGACAGGAAATACTTAGGGCTTATCCAAATTGGTTACATTCGGACTGTCCATGTGGTCACCGGAAGTAAAACCTAATTTCTCTTAAAAATATTAAAAGTAACATGTGCAAAGTATAACAGATATATAAAGCAGTTTTACTATGCGTGGGTAACTCAATATTTATATATGTCTGTTTCACTTGAGGCTGTAACAAGGTATATAGTACCTGCTAGGTGGAACACAATTTCTTGTATATGCCATAATTACATTATAGAGTTTTTAAAAGTGAACAGTACTTCGCCAGGCGTGGTGGCACACGCCTTTAATCCTAGCACTCGGGAGGCAGAGGCAGGCAGATCTTTGTGAGTTCAAGGCCAGCCTGGTCTACAGAGTGAGTTCCAGGACAGCTGGGACTACAGGGAGACCCTGTCTCAAAACAAAAAACAACAACAACAACAACAAAAAGTGAACAGTACTTCATGCATACTCTCATAAATAAGGTTCTAAAAAATAAATTTGGTGATGACACTTTATAAAGGTTGTACTGAGCAGAGGCACATGCATTGCTATCATATACAGACAGATAATATGCTGTTTAACAATATCATACACATACACACATTTATCACACATTCCTTCAAGAGATTTTTATCCTATTGTTTGTACTGAACACTCACATGCATTGGGAAAAAAACAACTTTAGAAATATTATTTAAAACATGCAGCTCTGATTAATTGCACTGCCAAGGCTGAGATAACTAATAGTTCCCTTATCACGCTGGCATTGACGTCTTGCACCTTTGGTTCTAAAACTATGAACTTACTAAACTACTTTAACAGATGATGGAAAACAGAATTATATATACAATAATTAAAGACCTGACACTACCAATGGTATTTAGGCTGTTTCATTGAAGGGAAGAGATTGCAGGGGAAGCCGTGTACCACTGTCCAAGTGCCAGAGTATGAATGAATCCTGGGATTTTTAATGGTCTCTGGTCAGAAGGATGGTGGCACAATTGTCAGAAGCCTGGTTAAGTAGGATAAAAGAAAAAAAAGCATCTGTTAATGAACCCGTATGGGTCAAAAATCAGGTCTTCAGAGATCTGAAAACAAGAAAAAAAACTGGAAAGGAAATTTTAGTTATAATACCTGTGAAGAAAATAATTAGGAAAGATAAGAAATAAAACCTTCAGATAATCAGTGTAGAAACCTAGGAACCCGGGTTCAAATCAGGCCTTCGAAAAAGTTTAAGAGGCATGCCAAAAGTAAACTTAATTTAATTTTGTTTTTGTGTGTGCACAATAGAGAATGAAAGAAGTTTGAAGTGGCCGCTTTGTTTTGACAGAAACACACAGGAGAACATGGACACATGACAGTTACAAAGATACACTGAAGGACTGTTAGGACACACAGACAGGTTGGACAGACACATGACTTAACTGTATCCATTAACTCTGGACAATGGGAAAACTCCTTTTTCTCCTAGAATGTCATAGGCAAGTGTTGGTACCCAGAATAACCTGAGGCACAGAAAATTCTCAGTTCCTTGATCTGCTGCACATGTAACTCTAAAGTTGTCCATCGTTGGGCAGGGCTGTGGAACCATTAATTGCAATTGTCACATTTACACAGAATCATTTAGAGTTTAAGACATCTACTCAGGTGGGAACAGCCTGTGTGCCCACACTGTGCTTTGCAGCACAGGCTGTGTGTGCAGGCCTGCGAAGGATGGCAGACAGGGCAGGCAGGCAGGCAGATCTGGTGGCTTGTGTATATTAGCTGGTAATTTACGAGAATAAACTTTATTGTTAGTGGAAAAAAAAATCAAAAAGTCCCAGCCAGGTGAAAGTTTACTGCCTGAGGCAAAAGCTGGATGCAGGTGGGACAGGGCCCGGTGGACAAACCTTAGATATGGAGGTTTGTATACAGAAGCAAAAACAAAAATGGATTTCTGAATAAAATGTTTTTTTTTTTTTTATATTTTTGAGACAGGGTCTCCCTTTTAGTACCAGCTGTCCTGGAGCTCACTCTGTAGACCAGGCTAGCCTTGAACTCACAGAGATCCGCCTACCTCTGCCTCCCGAATGCTGCGATTAAAGGTGCTCGACACCACGCATGGCTTAAAATGGGGTTTATAAAGAAAAAACAATGAAATGGAAAATTGCCAAAATCTGATAAAATGCCAAAATCTGAAATAATCCCTTAAAATTAGGTAAAGGTTTTGTAAACTAAATATAAAAAAAACACAAAAACAAAACAGTGTTTGTTAAAAAGCCAAATGATGTAAAAATCTCAAATAAAAGCCTATAAAAAAAACTATTTGGGGCTGGAGAGATGGCCTAGCAGTTAAGAGCACCGACCGCTCTTGCAGATGACCCGGGTTCGATCCCCATCGCCCACATGGCGGCTGAGAACCGTCTGTAACTCCAATTCCAGGAGAACTCCAGTTCCAGGGGAATCCGAGACCCTCTTTTGACCTCTGCGGCACTGCATGACACGGGTGCACAAACCTACATGCAGACAGTACTCTCAAATAAATAAATAAATAAATAAATAAATAAAATAAAATAAAAAATTAACTATCCATACAAAAGTAAAAAAATGGAAAATTGATCGTATTTTGAAACGGATGAAAGATGGTAAAGACAAACCTTGGTTACTCTGTATAAAAATGTATTAATGGAATTTCAATTGCATATTTATAATAATCCAATATAAAACCCAAAAACCAAAATTGTGAAAGGATGAGAACATGCCATTAAATAAGTTGTAAAAGAATTAGAACATGGCATTAGTTGTTAGAAGCTCTGATGTAAATTCAATCTTCCTGCCATGTTGTGTAGCAGCTGAGGAGCGTGTGGTTCAGCACCGCCATGGAAATGGGGGCATGCGCAGACACAGCCTCAAGATGTTGGCAGAGGAGTGGGCGTGGTTCAGCGTAGCTGCCATTGGAAACGAGGCATGCAGGTGCAGTCTGCCACTCCCCTTCCTACTTGAAAGTGCTGCAGAAAAAAGCCGAGGTAGTGGTGGCAGGGCATGGTGGGAAAAAAAAAAAACTGCACAGTAGCAGTGGCAGGGCATGGCGGTGGGGGAGAGGGGGAGGCCACAAGAAGCCACATGACGGGGGGAGCCACAGTGAAAGAAAGAAAAAAAGGAAAAAAAAAAAGCTGGATTGAGGGGTTGTCAGGGTTGGTTATCTGCAGGTAGTAATCTGCCAAGAATGTGCAGGGAGGCCAGGAGAGAGCCAGATCAGAGCACAACCAGTTGCGCTTGGTGGAGGGGAGGAGAGAGAAGAAGAGAGACACGAAGAGATGCGGTAGGAGAAGTGAAAGTTTTTTGTTTGTGGGTTTTTTCTGTGTGAGTGTGGTGGGTTTTTTTTTTTTTTTTTTTTTTGTTTTTTTGTATTTTTTTGAGACACGTTCTCGCCGTTTTAGTTCCACTGGCCTGAAGCTCACTCTGTACACCAGGCTGGCCTTGAACTCACAGAGATCTACCTGCCTCTGCCTCCCAAGTGCTGGGATTAAAGGCATGCACCACCATGCCTGGGTCAAAAGATATTATTTAGAAGAACAGTAATCTGCATACTTAGTACAAGACAGGGTCTCCCTGTAGCCCCAGCTGTCCTGGAATTCACTCTGTAGAGCAGGATGGCCTTGAGCTCACAAAGATCCGCCTGCCTCTGCCTCCCGAGTGCTAGGATTAAGGGCCGGTGCCCAGCAACTTTTTTTTTTTTTTTTTTGGTATTTTTGAGGAAGTAAAGTTTTTAGCCTCCAAAGCACCATCTGAGGGCAAGGGCATGTCCACCCTGGTGTCAGGGGTGCTGATCAGAGTCCACAGGCTCTGAAACAGGGTCCACAGGCCTGCAAAAATCAGTGTCCCAAAATTCACAGGGGGGACGGAGAAAACAAGTCCGGATCCTGTCTCCAGCGTCCCAGTAGACAGCAGTCCTGATGGGAAAGCAGACTGGGATCCCTGGAAGACTGGTTCTCAGGGGTCCAAAAGGGGGAAAGTGGAGGAACTGCGTCCTTTAACAGGAGGTTAAAAAAATGAAGGAAGAGAATCAGTGGGGAGAGAGAGAGAGAGAGAGAGAGAGAGAGAGAGAGAGAGAGAGAGAGACAGGGGATGGGGGATGGGGGACGGAAGGAGGAAGAGTGCAGGAGAGCAGAGAGTGGACCTCATCGTGAAATGTGGAAGCGGTTGTCTGGAGAAATATGCTTGCTGGCAAGTCCATCCCAGGGGTTCCCCCCCAAAAGGGTGGTTCTTTTCGGGGGGAGAAAAATATCTCGACCCCTGGACAGAATCACGGCACCATTATATTAGGTTATAAAAAGGCAAGAACCCCCAGATAAAAAGGCACATGAGGCTTAAGTCTCTCCGGGAACAAGATTTACTTCCATGTGGGACTGCCAGAGCAGAGGGGCCGCCTGCAGACACGTGGTGGAACAGGAGTAGGAGCAGGGGGCAAGGTGGCGACTGGGGCCACCCATTTATAGCCATGGGGCGGGGCTCAGGTATGGGGAAAGAGGTCAGAAGATTGACAGCCTCTGGAGGAAGTGGGCACCTGTGTGTCCCTTGGAATTCTGGGAAGCCCAGACCTAACAACTCACTTTTTTAAAGTAATTTATTTATTTTTTTATGTGTATGGGTGTATTATCTGAATGTGTGTAAGTGCTCCCATGTCATGCAATGCCCATGAAAGTCAGAGGAGGGCATAGGATTCCCTGGAACTGGAGTCACAGAGGGCTGTTAGCCGCCACGTGGGTACTGAGAATTGAACCTGGGTCCTCTGCAAAGCAGCTAGTACTCTTAACCGCTTCTCTCCTGGCCCCCTAAAGTAATTGTTAAAAATTTTTATTTGTACAAGTGTTTTTATTGCTGGTATGTTTATTGATATACGTGTAGTGCCCATGAAGTCTCGAAGAGGGAAATAGGGCCAGACATGCTGTGTGGATGCTGGGAGTGGAACCCCGTCCTCTGGAATAATAGCAAGTACTCTTGCACTCTGAGCAGGCTCTCCGGGACCCTTTACTCTCACTCTTTTTTTTTTTTTTTCAATTTATTTATTTATTTATTTATTTTAAATTAGTTTTTATTGATGCTTTGTGCATTTCATACATTTTTTCCAATTCAGTTCAGGCTTATTTTCCTTTCCCTCCCCCCCCACCCCCACCCCATCCCAGATCATGCATTCTGCCATAACTGTCTTGCATCTTTCTCTCAGTTCTTTTTT
>VZQC01005058.1:440805-558808 GCA_009823505.1 Rhizomys pruinosus | reverse complement strand
ACACACACACACACACACACACACACACACACACACACATTCCTGGTTCTGTTCCTCTAGGGAACCCTGCCTAATACAGTACCTGAAATGTCAAGATGAGTGAGACAAACTTGGAAGAGAATTTCTTGTGAGAGATGTATCAAACAAGCATGTGAAAGCAGTGTTATCTGTGGGTAAGGCAGGAAGAAGAGAGCATTGAGAAGCTGGCTGATAAACAACAATGGTAAAGGTAAAAGAAAATAAAATGAGAGAGAGAGAGGTCACAGATATAAAGAAACAGAATTGCTTGTTAATATGTCAACAATTCCAATGCTATTAAAAGTCACCAAAATTAACCTGGTAAAAATTCTACTGAATTTAACCTTTCTTTTTCTTTTTTTTTTTTTTTAATTTTTTATTTATTTCTGTATGTGTATGAATGTACTGTCTGCATGCAAGTCTGTGCACCCGTGTCGTGCAACGCCTGCGGAGGTCAGAAGAGGGTGTCGGATTCCCCTGGAACTGGAGTTCTCCTGGAATTGGAGTTTCAGACGGTTCTCGGCCGCCATGTGGGTGCTGGGGATCGAACCCGGGCCCTCTGCAAGAGCGGTCGGCGCTCTTAACCGCTAGGCCATCTCAATTTGTTATGGTGGTGAATTACTTTAATAACTTTTCTAATGATAAAAATGTTCTCATATGCCTGGGATAAACCCAATTTGGCTTTTTTTGTTTTGTTTTATGTTTTTCTTTACTCTTGTGATTTTAATTGAAGCACTGCTAATTTACTTTTTTAACTCTCATAAGCACCAAATTTTAATATGTAAGTCAGTTTGGGGGGGGTAAGAAACACCATCAGAACCTTCCCTCCAGAACAAAATAATAATGCTCATTCCTCCAAATGTCCAAACTGAAGGTCTACTGAAGCCAGAACAAAACTAAACCCTAAAATGCCCACACAGAGATGATTTTTATTAATCACATTCTAGGGGGCCAGTGCGTTTCATGGTCGTTGTATGCTAATTGTCTTTCAGATGACTTTCAAAAAAATAAACACCCTAGATCATCAAAATATGTTTCTGCCAACTTTTCAAAATTTAAAATAATAACAGTAATAAACTTGAAGCATTTCACAATCAATTTCCTGACTCTTGATATTTATTTGCTCCTGGTTCCATCTGACATCTGGAGGTCAGGAAGCTGACCTGTGGCACACATGGTCAGGAGAGGTCCATCTTCCAGGCTTACCTTCTTTTCCTTTTTTTCTTTTAAAAATTATTTTTATTTATTATTTTTATTTTATGTGTACAAGTGTATTGCTTGCATGTGTAAGTGCACTGTATTGTACTATGCTCCCAGAGGTCAGAAGAGGCATCAGATTCCCTGGAACTGGAGTCACAGACAGTTGTTAGCTGCCATGTGATGTGGGTGATAGAAATCAAACCTGGGTCTTCTGCAAGAACAGCCAGAGCTCTTGACCTCTGACAGGCTTACCTTTTCTTCCCAACACCCACAATTCCAAGTATGAAGGGACATAGACAATCCCTTTGGGAATTCTATGGGACAATACAGGCATCCTAAGCTTCTCATAGAGCAACAGGGCTTCTGTGAAATTTCCCTTCCTATTTCAGTACTCTTGTGGGGAGGTCGAGAATCTGTCCGAGAAACTCCCAAGTGGAATCTCCTTCCAGAGATGTGGAGAGTAGGACAACTGTTAAATCATTAATCACATAATCGGGCTCCCCCTCTATGACGTACCTCTTCAATACTGGAATGCAGTCTTCTGGCAGAACCTGATAGTTCCCATAAGACTCTCTAAGATGTCACTGCATGTTCTTCTGTACATTTCTTACATCCATCTGTCACCATTTGCTCATTCTCCACCATGCTGACCATCTTAGCTGCTTTTCTGTTGCTGTGATGAAACACCATGACCAAGGGAACTTATAAGAGGAAGAGTTTATTTAAGCTTATGGTTTCAGGGGAATTGAAGTCCGTCATGGAGGGGAGGCATAGGGGCAGGAGGTGGCCAGAGCAAAGCAGAAAGCAGAGGCTTACATCTTCAAGCAGGCACAGGAAGCACAGGGTGACTGGAAATCTGGCAAGACTTAAGAACTGTCTATGCCCTCCCCCAGTGACATGCTTCCTCCAGCATGTCCGCACCTTCTAAGACTTCCCAAAACAGCACCACCAAATGGGGACAAATACTTGGAGCCTATGGGAGATGTTCTCATTCAGACCACCATACTGACCACCTTTGGTTTCAGATTGACTTTGAATATACCCCCCATCTCCTCCTCCCAGAACCAGTACATCTTTGCCAGTTTAATCTTCTTGGCCATTGTCCATAGCAGCCTGGGTAAACCCCAAAGTCACTGTCTGCTGATTTAACATCCCCGTTACGAATGAGAATGTTTCCAAGCTGCTTTAATAGAATTTTAATGTATTGACAAGGGGAATCTTCACCCCAGACCACTTCATCCACGCTCTGCTCAACCAAGGCATGCAGCAGCAGCAGGCCAGCGACGGCCCCTTGAACTATGGGTGTTGAACACTTCACTGGCTGTTGCAGAAAATTCCTTCCTGGGAGAAACTCATGTCACTCCGCATCTGCCTCCCACTCCCAAGGTCTCAAAGGCAGAGGACTTGGGAGGCAGAGGCAGGTGGATCTTTGTGAGTTCAAGGCCAGCCTGGTCTACAGAGTGAGTTCCGGGACAGCTGGAGCTACAGGGAGACCCTGTCTTGAAAAGACCCAAAAAAAAACAAAAAAACAAAAAACAAACAAAAAAAAAAAAAAAAAAAAACCAAAAAAAAAAAAAATAAAAAAAAAAAAAAAATAAAAAAAAAAAAAAAAAAAAATAAAAAAAACACAAAAAAAAAAAAAAACAAAACAAAAAAAAAAAAAAAAAAAAAAAAAAAAAAAAAAAAAAAAAAAAAAAAAAAAAAAAACAAAAAAAAAAAAAAAAAAAAAAAAAAAAAAAGAAAAAACAAAAAATACAAAAAAAAAAAAAAAAATTAAATAAAAAAAAAAAAAAAAAAAAAAAAAAAAAAAAAAAAAAATATAAAAAAATAATATTAAATAAAAAAAAAAAAAAAAATAAAAAAAAAAAAAAAAAAAAAAAAAACAAAAACCAAAAAAAAAAAAAAAAAAAAAAAAAAAAAACAAAAAAAAAAAAAAAAAAATAAAAAAAAAAAAAAAAAAAAAAAAAAAAAATAAAAAAAAAAAAAAAAAAAAACTAGTTTGGTCAAGACTAGCAAGTTTAATGGTCTTACTCACAAAGTGAATGGGCGAAGGGGCCACTTATTTTTTGGACGTTCCCCCAAGATGGGGGAGAGAGAAAGAGACCCACCCCCTGCATCACCTGCCTATATCCCCTTAGCCCCTCCCCTTTATACAGCTAAGGTGATCTGGCTGGTTGGGAGGGGTTGCTGGATCCCCGGCTCCACCCTTCTCTCAGAAGGACAGCAAGTTAAGTTTATAATCTTTGCACTTTGTTCAATGTCAGTTGATGTCAGTCCTTCTTTTGGAAGAATGTCCACACTACACCAGCCAAGCTCTGTCATGACTCGTTCTTTCACTTTTTCTATTTTGTTCAAAGAGCTTCCGATTTCCTGTTTGCTTTGTGTGTCCCTGACCTCACTCCGAAGGTCCAGCAACGTTAGGCTAAGTGGATAAATTCTCAAATTGGCAAAGCTGCCATTTCTGTCACTATAAGTTGATAAATAGCTGTGGTCCAGGCTGGTACAGCAGTAACTCTGCCATCTCCTGTTCCTAAAAAATGGAGGGAAGCCCTTTCAGAGGTTTTGCCATCAGCTTTGGTGACAAGAATGAAGCGAGCATGCTGTCTTGTGCTTCTGAAACAGGAGATGAGGTCTATGCAGCGCCTGGGGGAGAAGGCTGCAGGAGACTGGGGAATGTTGGGCTAGCCTGAGGCAAGTGTCCTGGGCTGGAGGAGGGGAGGAGTAAGGGGGATGGGAGCTACCCTAGGTTGGAGACATTCTCCAAGAGAGAGGCAGGGACTTGTTTTGTTTGTTTGTTTGTTTGTTTTGGTGATTTTGAGACAGGGTCTCCCTATAGCTGGTTTAAAAGGCCCGCCTTGAACTCACAGAGATCCGCCTGCCTCTGCCTCCCCAGTGCTAGGATTAAAGGCGTGCACCACACACCTAGCCCTTGTTTTGTTTTTAAATACTTGCCAGGATTCTGCCAAGGTTTCTGTTTAAGCTGTTTGCACTTATTTTCAAGAATAAGGTTTGATTCAAATATTTTCACACTGTCTTTGATTTGATATCAAGATTATATCAATCTTTTTAAAAAATACAAATGCATGTTACCTTTTATTTTTGATGCAGCAATTCACTGCAAAGCAACACATATTTTATAGTCTTATAGTTCTGGAAGTCAGAAGTCCAGTGTGAGTCTCACTGGCTAAGACTGAAACATTACTCATGAACACTGGTTTGCTAAAAACTTTTAATATATAAGTGAAGAAATAAGATTTCTCAATATTTTTTGATAATAGACTAAAATCCAAAAAAGAAGGATGAAAGAAAGAAAGAAAAAGAAAGAGAGAGAGAGAGAGAGAAAGAGAGAGAGAGAGAGAAAGAAAGAAAGAAAGAAAGAAAGAAAGAAAGAAAGAAAAAGAAAGAAAGAAAGAAAGAAAGAAAGAAAGAAAGAAAGAAAGAAAGAAAGAAAGAAAGAAAGAAAGAAAGAAAGAAAGGGAGAAATGTTACCAGGGCCGTGCTCACTCCAGAGGGTCTAGGAGAGAACCCCATGTTGTTTCTTTACTGTGTCTTTCCTGTCTTTGGAGGCTGCATTCCATGCACAGGATCCCGTCCAGCCAGCAATCCCACCGCTCTTCTGCCTTCCTTTTTCCCTTATGAGGAAACACATGATTATCTGGGACCCCCTGCTAATAGAATCATCCCTATCTCAATAGCTGAAACCACAAGTATTCATTGGTTCCCAAGATTAGGACCTGGGTATCTCTGAGGGCCATTAGTCTGCTGTCACAATAGGGAAGAGCGTTTTCCATTTTTCTTCTCTTTGCAAGATCGTACATCTGTTCATTGGATAAATAATATAAATTATCTATAAAACTGAATGAAACATTTTCATAGGTATATTTTGTTTAAAATGTGGCCAGACTTGGAGCCTATATATTTCAATATAACCACAACAATATTATTAACATATGCAATTATTACTTTGCAGAATTAAGACTATAATTAACTTTGCAGTATTTTTCTCCATGGTTACATACCTCAATTGATATATGTCATACCCCACATTCTTCCAGAATATTCTCCTTTAATTATTTTTAAAACATTTTACTCTATTGAGTTATGCCAACAACTAGATATATAGTCAGGTGCCTTTGTGATTCATCAGTTTTGGTGGTTTCTAAAAATGTAATTTAGTCATGCATATGCATAGGTTCAATATCAAAACTATAAATCAAATTTTACTCAAAAAAGTCTAACTTTAAGCCCTGTTCCTTAACTCCATTTTCTCCCTCAACACATAAGTAATTATTTTCATGAGTTTGAGGTTTATTATTCCAGTGTACTACTTTCATATGAGGAACATGGGTAAGTATACACATATGTGAATATTAGTTCTTTGCTTTATTTACAAAAATATCATAGAATAACTTGTTGCTCTTTTGGGCCGTTGTTAACATGGTAGGTGGAAAATGGTATTTCAGGTATTTTTCATTTGTATCTTTCATATTATGAGCAAGGTTAAGCACCTTTTCCTTTATTTAAGGGGCACTTATATTTCTTTTTATAAATTATCTATCTAACACTAGGTAAAAGTATACTACCTATACATTTTTGAGTTACTACCAGAGATCAATCACTCTGGGATACAAACTACTAACTTTTCCCCAATTTATCTTTACTTTGATGTGTTATAGGTTAAGTGTTTTCTTACTGTTTTTGTCATGAAAACTATTTTTACTTTGTATCATCTGTAATCACTTTTTCTGATAATTTCCCTTTATTGATTCTGATTTTCATATCATACTTAGAAATCATTTTCTCCATCCACAAAACATTTATTGAAATCACACCTTTTATTTAAAACTTTTTTTCTTTTTTATATTTAAAACTTTATTTCAGAAACTAGATATATAAAACAATAAAATGAAACTTTATTAACACTTGTTAAAACATTCCTCATTTAGAACCCCATATTTTCTTTGCTGAATATTTATTTATTTATTTATTTATTTCACATGAATGTCTGGTTGCATGTATGTAGGTACACCGTGTGTGTGCACTGTCCAAGGGTCAGAAGAGGGCATTGGATACCCCTAAATGCAGGGTTACAGAGAGTTGTTAGCTATCATGTTGGTGCTAAAAACCAAACCCAGGCCCTCTGCAAGAGCAACCAGTGCTCTTATGCTACTGAGCCATCTCTCCAGCCCTTTTTTTAAAATGATTTTTGATGATGCCTTTATCATGGTCCTGCTTTCTTTTCTAGTTATTGTGACAAAACATCCTGACAAAAACAACTTCAGGGATAAAGGGTTTATTTGGCTCACTGTTTCTTTCAGGTTTCAGTCTGTCATGGCAGGGAAGTCACAAGAGGCAAGAGGTGGCAAGAACTGGTCACATTGGATCCACAGTCAGGAACAGAGAACAAGGCATGTATGTCCACTCTCTCCACTCCCACACAATTCAGAATCCTCTTCCTAGGGGATGGTTCCACCCATAGGAGGCAGGTCTTCTTCCAACCTCAATTAACATAATCAAGATAATCTCCCTCACACATGCCCACAGGCCAACCTCATCCAGACAATCCCCTTTAAGAAACCCTGCCCAGGTGACTCTAGATTGCATCAAGTTGACAATTAAACTATCACAATCATATGAAGTTTTGTGAATTTCACACAATGTATATTTGTCATATTTAGACCCCTCCCCAATCTGCACCTCCCTGATTGTCCCCATGATTTCATGCACTCTAGCATATATATATATATATATATATATATATATATATATATATATATTATTAGAATTACTTTTTTTTTAATTTTTTTTTATTAATTTTATTTATTTCTGTATGTGTATGAATAAAACATGACTACTCTGAATAACTTTGTATAGGTTGGAGTATTTGGAAGGGGAGTGAATGTCACAATCACATTACAGTAACCTGACAAATTTCACAGCATTGTCAAAGCTTGGTAGGACAGTTTTGTCAGTAAAAAAATACTCAGAAATTATAGTAGACATATAGAATTATGAATTTATAGTCTTAAATATAATTATCTATTTTTAGTTTGAGAATTGTATCAGTTTAATTATTAAAGTAGTTATTTTTAACTTTCTAGACAGTGATTTTTTAATCTCTAGGAGTTCAGTTTGGTCTTTCACATTTTCTGTAAGGTATACTGGGGCTATAGAAGAGTAACAGGAAGATGATGGTGAACCTCTTGGTGCTGAGAATGGGAGAGGTCCATTGTCAAGGCTTGGATGCCCAGGACCATGTGTGCAGCCAAGACCACACCTGGCCCTCAGGGGAGGTAGGAAGCCCACCCTTAAGAATCAGGTTTCTCAAGACTAGAATCTGAAAATGACAGAGATTTCCCGTCCCCAAGATAAACCTAAACCCAACACAGAGGCAACATCACTTCCAGGTACAACCTGGGATTTGGGGGAGGGAGCTGTGGGGAATGTAGGCACTCAGAGAAAGCTGGAATTAATGCTCAACATCAGGAAGTCCTCCATCCTCCAATCTGCTCCATCAGCCACAGCCAGAGGATGTGTGGCTCATGGCTGTGGACCAAAGCTTGAGTGGACCACAGTGCCAGGCTCACAGGAGGGGAGCACAACTCCACTTTCATGAAAGAACCACAGCTCTAGCTCACGGGAGGGCAATCACAGCTCCAGGTTTACCGGAGGGGAGTACTCCTAGCTCATGGAAGCGAAGGGGACCACAGCTCCAGCTCGCAGGAGGGGAGTACTCCTAGCTCATGGAAGGGAAGGGGACCACAGCTCCAGCTCCAGCTCCAGGTTCATTGGAGGGGTTCATGAGAGGAGCATAGCTCCAAGCTTTTGGGAAGTGACCAAAGCTCTAGGTTCATGGGAGACAACCACAGCTCCAGGCTCACAGGAGGACACCAGAACTCCAGGTTCACAGGAGGGCACCACAGCTCTAGACTCACAGAACGGCACCAGAGATTCAGATTCATGGGAGGCAATCACAGTTCCAGGCTTATGGGAGGGCTCATAATCTCAATTACTCTGGTTCTTATTATTTTCCTGTCTCCATCATTCTGTCTACATGATTATACTTGGGCTTAAGACAAAGAACTTTGGCTTCTGTGCAGCAAATGGAGGCAACAGTTATTCCTCACTTGAATTTCTTGTTAGAGAGATGTCAGTGTTGGAGAAAACATCTTTCACTTTTGCTCAAGGTCAAGGATCCAGTTGACATTTTAGTACTTCCCCCTTGGCCAGGGAGTCAGTGATGAGACAGGTTATTGGAGTCACATTTGCTGATAGCTACTATCTTGGCTTTCTAGTCATTTTCTTTCTTACTTGTCAAGTCCTCTCTCACCTATGTCTAATGATCTGCCTTCATCCTCCTTGGAACTGGTTACCTGGGAGACAAAGGCTTGGTGACCATGAGTACACAGCTCCGTGACAATCCACAGGCCTGGCCCTTGGCAAGAGAGGTACACAAGGGTGTGGCAAGGCAGAGCACTCTCAGCTGCCACCTGAAGCCATGGCTTCTTGGCCTTGAGCTCTGAGACGGGCAACCAGACTGGCACCCCAATTCTCACTGGCACATAGGGTATGCTCCATCATTTACATTAATTATACTATATTTTATAATGTCATATTATATATATAATATATAGGTATTTTTTAAAGACCTATTGAGTCAAATTTGTGTTCCCAAATGCCCTTGGATGTGGGTCCATCCTCTGGAGACTCTGGTGAACCTACCCGAGTCGCACCCTTAGAGAAGACTGACTCTTCCTCTCAGCAGCACACAGTTGCCAGCAGTTCCTCAGCTAGCCTTGGGTTTTGTATCCCTTTCCCCACCTCTATGCTGGGAGTTTGTCTGGCTTGAGCTTACATGAGAGTTGTGCATGCTGGTCACCATTGCTGGGAGTTCATAAAAGTAACTGCCCAGTTGTCTAGAAACCTGTTTCTTTGTGACCATTTGCCACCTCTGGCTGTTACAATCTGTCCATCCCCTCCTCCACAGTCATCCCTGAACCTCGGGAGGCAGAAGTTTAATACAGGTGTCCTTTTCAGGGATAAGCGCACTGCAGTCTCTCATTCTCTACACATTGGCCAGTTGTGGATTTCTATGTTAAAACATCGGCTGCATGAGAACACTTCTCTGGTGAGAACTGACAGTATTAATCCAAGGGCATAACAATAAGCCATTGGGAGTCATTTTAACACTATATTTATCTAGCAAAATAATAGTAATGGGCTCTCTCCCATAGCCTGTGATCTGTTTAGCCACAGGTTCCCAGGCCTGATATCAGTATAGGGTATGGGCTCCATTTCATGAAGCAGACTTTAAATACAATCAGAAAGGAATTGGTGTTGAATCGTCATTTGATTTTCCCATCTGTTCACTCGTGAGTCTATCTACTCATGAGTCAAACCCACGCAACATTAAGTATAGAATCACTACAATCTATTGAGATGTTTTAGGTTAACTAATGTAGCTATCCCTCCCACATCATTTTTTCTAACATTTCCTGAATATTCTCTCTTGTTTTTCTGTGAATACATTACAATCAACTAGAACTATCTTCAGAAAATAAAAATATTAATGCATTGGTATTTTTATATGAATTGTATAAAATTTATAAGTTAAATGAACATAAATACTAAATCTTCCTACTCAATAACATGTGTTTTCCTACTCTTCTTTTTTTATTATTTATTTATTTATTTATTTATTTATTTATTTATGTGTATGAACGTACTGTCTGCATGTAGGTCTGAGCAGCTGTGTCGTGCAATGCCTCGGAGGTCAGAAGAGGGTGTCGGATTCCCCTGGAACTGGAGTTCTCCTGGAACTGGAGTTACAGATGGTTTTCAGCCACCATGTGGGTGCTGGGGATCGAACCCGGGTCCTCTGCAAGAGCAGTCGGTGCTCTTAACCGCTAGTCTATCTCTCTGGCCCTATTTTTTTTTCTACTTTTCTATGTCTATATATTTTATGGGTTGGAATGAACTTTATTGATGGGAGGTAGAGAAGTAGGGCTCCTTAAGTCTCTGTCCCCTTCAAGAGGTCTGAGATGGAAACAGGAGAGGAGATTCTCAGTACATGAAGGCAGAGCTGGGAGTAGAGGGCCTCTCTCATCCTCCCACATTCTTGCTGCGATGAATGGTCCAGGATCTCTCATTCCTTGGGTATCATGTGGACCAAGAGTATCACCACCCTGTTTCTGTATCCAAATACACTGTCATATCAGGAAATGAGCTCCAAAAAGTGGTCCTGGAGGACAACGCCAGCTTCAGCCTCAAAGAAGAGGAAGTATCATTGTTAAACTCCAGGGAGACAACCAACTCCTAACATAGCCCAGGAATCTCTGTATGCTTTCTTGATGGGAGAGGGGACTGTATAGAAGGCCATGCTATTATACTTCTTATTCAGCTCTGGGGCGACCCTGCCCACAGCCTCGAGGATGTGGGGATCATGCTCTGAGATGCTCCATGACCACCATGACACAGTCTCCCAAAAGGGCTATTTGTTGTTTCCTGGGTGGCAGTAATGGCATACACTGTGGTTCTGAGTTCCTCCAAGATGCTGATGCTGTCATAGGTGATTTTGCCCAGGGGTGCTAAGCAGTTGATGGTGCAAGAAACACTGCTAGTGAACTTTTGGAAGTCGTGCTTCTCATGGTCCAAGCCCATCACAAACATGAGGACATCAACAAAAGGGGCAGACGATGGTCCTTTTGGCTCCACTCCTCAAGTGGGCCCTGGCTTTCTCCATAGTAGTAAAGATACCAGGGACTCCACATCAGACCCTTCCCCAACATCAGTCCATTTGATATTGGTGGAATCTGATTCCTTGAAGACAGAGATGGCATTTTCTCATTGATGACAAGGGTCCCGTGCTCAGCCTTCACTATACTGTGGAACTTGATGTGGGTGGAGTCACATTGGAACATAAACTGTAGTCCTTGTAGTTGAGGTTAACTGAATTTGAGGCCTATAATCTGAGATTAACTCAAGTGGAGTAAAGCATTGTTGATGATTATAATATCTACATTTTTGGAGGTGAAATCAGCTCTGCTGAGCAATATGACCAAATCTGTCACTTGGACCTTCTCCATCATGTCTCAGGGATACCACCAAAACTGTACAAGAAGATCCAGCTGTCCATGGAACAGGAGGAGCAGTGGGCATATGTCTAGCTAGATGTTTGTGTCTAAGAGATATTTTACAGTGTTTTTATATGATATATTTCTTTTCACCCATGTTTATAGTTGTTTTGCCCTTATAAAATGAAGTCTTCTGCTTCACTGTGTCTTCTAACTGGTTATTCTTTGTATATGTAATCTCAATTTATACATCGGTCTTTATAACTTGTTACCTTTTCAAATTATCTTATTGTTTTTGATAGTTTTTCCCTTGATTTCTTTGAATTTTCTAGAGAGATGATCATATTGTCAAATATAGTTGGACCTTGACCTTCCCAATTTGTATTACTAATTGCATGGTCTGTCTAATTATACTGTTTGTATCTGTTCTTTTATTGTATTCTTTTCATTTACCTGTGAATGCAGAATCAAATAATTTGCCCAATAAATTTACAAATGAGGTTATAGATTTTGATTGAAAATACTCATCTTTATCTCAATTATACAAGATAGACTAGGGAGTTGCTCTTATTAATAGATTGACACTTCCAGGCACATTTTTTCTTTAATAAAATAATAACAAGGGGCTGGAGAGATGGCTCAGTGGTTAAGAATGCCAACTGCCCTTGAAGAGGACCTGGGTTCCATTCCCAGCACCCACATGGTGGCTAAGAACCATTTTTAACTCCAGTTCCAGGGGAATCCGACACCCTCTTCTGGCCTCCGTGGCATTGCATGACATGGGTGCACCAACCTACATGCCGACAGTACACTATACACATAAAAATAATAAATAAAAAAATAAATAAATAAATAAGGACAAAAGTGATAAATCATTTTCCCAACACTACAGTCACCACTAAGGAGACAAAGAGGGCCATGAAGTCAAAATGCTAGTATTGCACAGGGCCTGGCACCCTCCTGAGTCAACGTGAGCTCTTGTATGGGAAAGGGCTACAAAGTTATTAAAAATAATGTACATCATCGCAAGTAGTGTGAATTCACATTTTCAATGGTTGAAAACAAACTATCTTTTATACCTGAGAGGTTTCCAGGACAGATATTCTTCTGTAATTATGTTGTCTAAATATAACTATAATAGTTTTCTCTTGCAAAAATTCCATGAGATATTTCTTTTTAATTAATGTTTTTAGTTGGCATGCAAAATAATAGATTTCATTAAGTTTCACTAAGTATTTTTATACATGTATGTCATTTTACTTTGCTCATATCTACTCCTGATTAACCAGTAAATATTAACACTTTAAAGAAAGTTTTCCAGTTTTAAGTATGCATTGCTCTACAGTACATATGATTATACATTGTCAAACTCATAGAATGTACCACACCAAGAGTGAATCCAAACTGAACCACGGGCTTTGGAAGCTAACGATATGTCAATCTAAGTTCGCACATTGTAATAAATGGACCACTTCTTTATGGGACATTGATTGTAGGGGAAGTTCTGGCTGTGGAGATTGGAGATATACAGGAATGCCTTCTGCCAAATTTTCTGTGGATTAAAATCCCTTTAAAATTAAAGGCTATTAAGTTAAAGCATGCACACACATATACACATAGGAGAAATATGCCACTTCCATTCAATAATGCTATTTATTCTGCACTATTCTAGTTTGTTCTTTGAAGATTTATTTTAAACGATGGTGCATGTGTGTATGCATGTATGCTTGTTTGTATGTCCATGTGTGTATAGGTGGCCACAAAGGCTACAGGTGTCAGAGCCCCTGAAGCTGGAGTTACAGGCAATTGTGAGCTGCTTCATGTGAGAGCTAAGAACCAAACTCAAGTCCTCTTCAAGGCAATGTGTGCTCTTCACCTCCAAGCCATCTCTCCAGCTCCTAGCTTATTGTTTTTACACTTAGGAGTTAAAATCTTTTATATTGCAACTGAATCTCCATATACCAAATATATAACCATGGCTATTTCCTGATTTAAGAAAAATTACAGAAATAAAACAACAGCTCAAAAGAAATGCACATTTTAGAAACATTTTGATGCTTACCATGATCTCAAATCAGGATATAATAATACTTGCTTTTGTGGGAAGGGAATGAAGAGTTGGGGCAGATGGTTCTCACTGGCTAAGGCTCTTGATAACTGAGAGAAAAGTAGAAAAGTGCAAATGCCTGGTGTTTTCCCATCTACGCTCTACATCCCATCATCCCACGGAGAGACTCTCCAAGGGAAGTTGTTGAAATGTTTGCATTACACCCAGTCTCTCACTGAGACCCATGTCCTATAAGACTTGTGATTCTATGACAGAATATATTGAGGAAGAAGGCAAATATACTTGGCTTCCTAAGGCAGAAAAGCCAACTTGTGAATCTCGGATTTCCAGGTGAAATGAGCAGGGTCTCAGCTGTCTGTGAGAGGAAGTGGAGTCAGGGGCGGCACGGGGCCAGCACTCAGCCTGCGGCCCTCGGCCCCGGCTCCCCCACGAGACACTCAGTGATGCCCACCACCCATTCAAATCAGCCGTGGGGAAAATGTGAATATGTGTAGCCAAGACTTTGCTGATGTCACAGTGCTCATCAAACGTGTTATCACGTCCACTTTTGTGACCAGAATGTTTTGATAAGATAAAGTGAAATGTGATTTTTTTTGGTATTTTTTTAATGTTTTTAACTTATTATTTTTATGTGTATGAATGTACTGTCTGCATGTAGGTTTGTGCACCAGTGTCGTGCAATGCCGTGGAGGTCAGAAGAGGGTGTCGGATTCCCCTGGAACTGGAGTTAAAGACGGTTCTCAGCCTCCATGTGGGTGCTGGGAATCGAACCCGGTTCCTCTGCAAGAGCAGTCAGTGCTCTTTGCCGCTGAGCCATCTCTCCTGCCCTTTTTTGGTATTTTTGGGACAGGGTCTCCCTTTAGTCCCAGCTGGCCTAGAGCTCACTCTGTAGACCAGGCTGGGCTTGAACTCACAGAGATCCATCTGCCTCTACCTCCCAAGTGCTAGGATTAAAGACGTGCACCACCACACCCAGCAATGTTATTTTTCCACAGAAATCTATTGTTCCCTACATGTAAAATTTCACCTTGGGAACATCTTGTGCATAATGGCAGCTTTAACAAATCCTCCCCAACCTCCGCCACCAAGCCACTTGTTACTCTTTGAGAGAATCTCCTCCCTGGCCCCTTGTTGAAAGTCTCCCACTCCTGAGCCACCTGCCAGTCAGTCAGTATTGCCAAAGTCCCCACTGCCCTTGGTAGCTCTGAAAATTGCTATTTCTAAAGGTCTTTGTCTCTGAACCAGCCTTGGGTATCTCCTGGGATTCCCAGTGCGAACATTTTCCCACAATTGTCTATCTGCGAATAGTTAGGAGGTTGATCTGACTGTCCCTGGAATTATTTTGTAACAAAAAAAGTGAATTCTATATGTGAGTTTTAATTCCTTTTCTGCCACAGTCTAGCTGGGCCTTTGGCATGATCATTTCATCACTCTATGACTTAATTTCTGAATATGCAGAACAGTCTAAATAATTCTGAGTGGACATTCATACTACGTCAGCCTTGTGCTATTCATTTAATTCATCATGAGAGGAAAACAGTGGCACACTGTATTCATTCTCAAACCTACAACTTTCCAGAGTTCCAGAAATACCAATGCATGGCACTCCTTAGCCCTCACAGTGATCCAGCAGAGTCTTAATTGTTTTTGTATGCCCGATGCAGGTTTCATTGACATATCCGATAGGGTGAGGGAAGCAAGAGATAGATGATTCGGCTTTTCAACCACACAGCATCAACTCGTTTAAGCCTCAGGACAGGGCTGAGAAGTTGCTGTTACTCTGTCTTATCTGTAAGGAGAATACTGCCTAATGGGATGAAAGAAGGTATGAGGCTGGCTCATTAGTAAATGTGATCTGACATCAGAGCACCTCTGAATGACTGCTTTCTGTCTCGTTATGCTAGATGTAATGATCTTTTAACTCTCTTCTACCATTATGTGTCATAGGCTTTTGGAGGTAACCTGTGCTTTCTTCTGGTGCTGGAAAAATTGATGGAAGAATATGCTTACAAGTCCTAACAACTTAACAAATAAAAACTTTTTTTTTTTTGTCTTTTTGAGACCGGGTCTCCCTGTAGCCCCAGCTGTCCTGGAAATCACTTTGTAAACCACGCTGGCCTTGAACTCACAAAGATCCACCTGCCTCTGCCTCCCGAGTGCTAGGATTAAAGGCATGCACCACCACGCCCGGCTATAAAAGCTTTTTTAAAAAGTACAGTCTCACTAAATGTACACTGATGGGTGTTTGGTGAAATCACCAGCAAATCGAGTCTGACACTTGCAGAAAATTCTGTCTCAACACTGTCATCTGGGGCACTCAGCCACTCTCCTTCTAGTCACAGTGCAGCACCCTCCTTACAAGCATGTCTCCCACATGTGTGGTCAGTAGTCAACATGGGGTAGTTTTTAATTCAAATGCCCCCAAACCTGTCTCTCCTTCCAAAGTTCCCCAGCCCCACTCCAAGCAGGCTGCCGCCTTACCTCCCCCCAGGGCAGCAGCTTCTCAATTCTGCTCTCTCCTTCCAGCTGACCAGTGAGTGTGAACTGGACACATCAGATGGAGCAGCAAGGCCAGGCTTCCAGGGACCAGAAACCTCAGCAGCTTCCCTAGATATGAAGAGAGATCAGTGGGAACCAGGCGGAATTCACAGAGCCAGTGATGTCTGTTCTTTCTCTAAGGGCAAGGAGGAATTTTCCAGAACTACTGAGACAGCAGGCCAACCTCAGAAATGGAGCCACACTCATCCTGGGATGAAACATGGCATGTGTTGGGAGAGCCTGATGTCAGTACTGGCCAGCCCCATCTCAAGACAGAAGTCAGAATGGATCTTTAGAGCATACACTCCTCCAACCTAGTTCTGAGGCGAGGACAAACACTGGACACTATGGGGAAGAGACTTGAGAGCCTCATTATCCTTCAAATTCCAGATGTGAGAGCCCAGGCCTCTTTCAGTTTTTGGCTTCAACTTTGCAGGAATTCTCATTGCAGGAATTTTTATTGCACGCCTTTCAATCCCTGGGTCTTTCTGAGCATGACCTTGAGAGGACCTCTGTTTCTTGTTATCAAAAAAAACCCGGCTGAGCTGATTGTTAATAAGCCATCTTGAGCCCTCTACTTTGCCTCCTAGCATTAGATCCAGCCTAGAGCTCTTTCGGATAGATCCGAAAAGACCTGCAGGGTAACCGCAGTCTCTGAGCAGACCGCCCAGTGCAAAGAAAAATTGTTGAATTAAGTTACTGAAAGGAGGTGGATAGAAGGATTACCTCAAAAACACCCCAGGGCATATGTTCCCCTGAGGTTGGGTGACTGCAGGCTTCCAGCCAACACCAGAGGTCAACATTTCAGACTCATAATCAGAAAAAAAGACAGGACATTGTGTGGCCTGAGATTGTAAATCAGAGTCATAAATACGACTTTTCACACATAGAAGTAGGCCTTTCCAGACACATCCCCAAGCCATGGGTTTCAGAATCAGCACATGGCACGCAGGCAGCCATTCTCCATGCCCTAGGTTTAATGACCAATGTCACCACCCAGGCACAGGCCTTTCCCACTGAGCCCAGGAGTGGCCTCAGAATCCTTCTCCAATGATGCTTGAGGAAGGTACCGCAAATCAGAAGGTTGGCACTTGAGGTAAAATTGACTTCCCACGTCCTTGTAACATCCCTGCAGCATCTGTCTCATTACAAAGGAGAGGAAACAGCCTCAGGGAAGATTACTGAGTTTTTCATGTCACATAAGTTATTTGGCAAAGGAGTTCAAAGTACAATTTGAATCCTTTGACTTTATTCCCAGTACTTTTTCTAGTAAACTACCCTGACACTTGAAATGCCCATTTTCAGTAATATCACCTTGGAAACTTGGGAGCTTCCCCAACAAGTATGGTTCAGATAACAGAGGGTGCCTAGCATCTTCCCAAATAAGGAAGTGGAGCCAGAATGTCTCCTTATGCACAAACAGACAGCTGCAGCGGAGATACAAACTTTGGCATAATTTTTATTTTGTCTCTACTTCCTTCCTGTCTTTGACATACTCATAGTCTCTCTAAAGACGTGGAGCAATGGAACCCAGATGGCTATAGACATCCCAAGTGAGGGGCCATGTGCAGTGGTGCCACCTATAATCCTAGCACGTGGGAACCTGAGGCAGGAGGATCATGAGTTTGAGGTTAGCCTGGGCCACATAGCAAAACCTGCCTCAAGAAAGAAGAAAGGAAGGAAGGAAGGAAGGAAGGAAGGAAGGAAGGAAGGAAGGAAGGAAGGAAGGAAGGAAGGAAGGAAGGAAGGAAGGGAAAAGAGAAATAATTAAATGTAAATAGTAAGGCAAAATAATATGCGTCTTTTTAAAGAAATATTTATTAGCATTTTTATGTGTATGAGTGTATTGCCTGCATGTATGTAAGTGCACCTGTGTCATGCAGTGCCCACAGAAGTCAACAGAGGGCATCAGATCCCTTGGAACTAGAATTAAGGATGGTTGTTAGCTGCCCTGTGGATGCTGAGAATCAAACCTGGGTCCTCTGCAAGAGGAACTAATATGCTGTCTTGAGCTTTCTGCTCTATAACAAAAGCTTCTTTCATGTGTATATTTGCTGTCTTTGTTCATTTTCTCATAAGGAAAAAAAAGTCTTAATAAATCTTTTGCCTGTTTTGAACTCCACAGATTACATTTTCACCATGCTAATATACTATATTGCTGAAAGAAGGTAATTATGTGATGAAATTAAGACATTCTGCAATTATATCTTGTAATATCATTAATTTCCAGATGCACACAAATTATATCTACCTCAAGAAGAATAGTAATTTCCTTTGTTTCTCTCACAAAAGCCAGTAACAACAATCTTTCTCCTGCAATTATTTTAGACAAATTTTCCAATTTGTTATCTTAGACCTCTGAGAGCAGTAATGATGCATTCTCTTGAGTTTCAAGTTTTACTTTTACCATTGTATTCCTAATGATCTCTTAGATTGAAAGTGATGTTTTCTTCCTTAAAAAGCATTGACACTTATTGTCATATCTTTCCAGCCTCTTCATAATCTTAGGAAGGAAATCATTAGTGATAATGAATGAATGGGCTTATTGAAAAAAATTACGCCATAGATAACTTGTCTTCATCCATGCTAAAACAAGGATTGTTTCACACCAAGATATAGACAAAATTAATGACACAGAACAGAAAAGCTTATAGAATCATAACCATGAGTAGCTTGCCAAGCTGTTGCAATCTCTGTTATAGTTGTATATTAATAACAAATCAACAAATATTATCACACATCTAGCCTTCGAACAGCAGTATTCCAGGGAGCACAGAGTCATCAGGCCTTCTAAGAGCCCAGTCTAGTTTGGGAGACAGAAGGAAGGATTCGACGAGGAAGAATGAGTGATGAACAAGACAAGGTAAGACTAATAGCTAGGTGAATGGTAAGGAAAGAAATTCTCTGAGCCCAGAGGGAAAAGACAACAGGAGACCTTTGGAAATCTGGACATAGTTTCTGAGTAGGGGATTTTAAATGAACCTAAGAGAAAAGACTCCTTAGTCAAAGCAGCCTTGCGTAAGCAGGCATGCCCTGTGCTTCCATCCCTCACTCTGTTCTTTTGTTTTTGTTTTTGTTTTTTTGAGACAGGGTCTCCTTTTAGTTCCAGCTGGCCTGGAGCTTGTTCTGTAGACCAGGCTGGCCTTGAACTCACAGAGATCCGCCTGCCTCTGCCTCCCTGATGCTGGGTTTAAAGGCGTGTGCCACCACGCCTGGCTACGTAAATTTTAATTTCTAAGTACTGAGCCATCTCTCAAGCTACATCAATTCCCTCTTTTTAAAAAATTCCTCTTTTGCTGGGTGTGGTGGCACATGACTTTAATCCCAGCAGAGGCAGGCGGATCTCTGTGAATTCAAGCCCAGCCTGGTCTACAGAGCGAGTTCCAGGCCAGCTGGGGCTACAGGAAGACCCTGTCTCAAAAAGCCAAATAAATAAATAAATAAATAAATAAATAAATAAATAAATAAATAAATCCTCTTTTTAATTCAGCAATTTGACCCAGTTTCTGTGTCTGCCCCTAAGGTCCCTCAGATCCCTCACTGTCCCTTGAGGATGTGGTGTATAGAAGTACCTATCTCCACTCTGTAGACCCAAGTAATCTAGTATCTTCTGTTAAAACAGCATGTAGATTTTGTGTGTTAAAAAGAAGGATGGAAAAATAGATTGGAAACCAACACGAGCAAAAGAACTTTTTGACCTAAGTAAAAACAGACCTAATGGAAGAAATTCTTCCCATTTCCCATAATAATTTAAATCAGGTTGCTTAGTAACCATCTTCTTTAAAATGGTACTTTATATAAAAAATTGTGTTTTTATAAGAAGCTGTGGATTTTCAAGCCAGGTTTTATAACCTCATACAGACCCATATGTCTTTTTCCAGGCAGAATTCCAACTGGCTTGCAGAAGAGTGTGCAAGCTGGAAGGGAATCTGAGAGCACTGGGAGTCAGACTGACGGAGGAGGAAGGACTGCAGTGGAAGGGTATTATCCAAAGGGCGCCTTGAAATGAAAAGATTTCCGACCTTTGTGGTGTGTACTGCATTTACTTTCCTGGAAAGAAAGCCATTGGGGTCGTCGACAAGGGCTGCCATGCAGTAACTCTATGGGGTGGTGCTGCAGTTAAAGCACATGAAGAGATGTTCAAGGGCAGAAAAAAAGAATGAAATCATTCAGATTTAACATAAAAGCTCTAAGCTCAATAACAGAATGTAACATAGGAGGGGCAGTCATGTCCAAAGATTTTTTTCTTAAATATAATTGGGATAGCCATTCATTATATACGATAATAATATTATTATTACTTCATATTTTTATTAACACCTTTGTATACTACTTAATCAGTTTTTATCAACCATCTCCAAGAACAGGGATTCCTTGAATCAAAGAATGCAGTGCTTTAATGATGTTTAATTTTTCAAAACATTGTCCTTAGCAATTTTTTTGGTACCCTCTGGGCAAAAAGCATATCTCGTTATGGTTGTTTCTGGGTTGTGGCTTCCTTCCCTGCTTGCGGAAAGAAGAGGGCTGAGCCTGGAAGAGAAACCGCTCCCTTGACAGGGAACTCAAAAAGTCAAGTAGGCAGCACTCAATTGAAGTAATTAGCAGAATAGTCCATCTAATGTCACAGAGCCAGCAGGTAGCCAAAGCCACATCTTGATTATCTCTCTGTTTAAATGCACTCCCAGCCTAATGCTCTACTGCAACTAGAGAGCCCCTGGCATTTTCCAGGCAGGCTCCCCCCTAAGAATCCAATTCAGTCATTTTCCCTGGGGTTAAGATAACTGGACAATATCTCTTTAGAAACAACATGAATTTCAATAAGACCACAAAGGAACCTATTGGAGGAACTCAAAATTGTGTTTTGTCAGTTAATAATTTAAAAATAAAACTTTTTTCTTCATGTGAAATCTCCCAAATTGCCTGACAAGGACGGACATGTCATACAAGCTGCCAGGCAGCATGCTGTGTCATCTGTCCTGGTTCCAGTGTTCAGCTAAGGTGCATATCCTCCTGGGTCATCATGACTGGGTATGTGCAGCACACAAGCTGAATGTGACCAATGAGGTCATTTACAAGGTCGTTACCCAGCAGGGCCGGGCTCTGGGGCCATCATCAGACAGAGAACCTGAGTTAAATCCTCTTCAGGCCATTGGACCTAACTTGGAAGCCAGTAGTAAACTCCAGAGATATACAGGAATCTGATGACCCAGTGATCCAGGAGCCACTTCCAAGGGCTCACAGGCTAGCTCAGGGTTCACAGTTAAGCACCATCTGTTCAGAAATGGAACCAGGCACTTGGGGGATTCACAGCTACAATTTATAACTCTTGTGCACATACAGCTTATTTAGCACACTGAGCTAGTAAAAGTTTGTCATAGATCACTAAATAATGTAGCTCCTGTACACTACATCGTTTCAGATCAAAAACTGTTTTCTACCAGGCATAGCGGCAAAGACCTGTAATTCCAACACTTCAGAGGTCGAGGCAAGAGAGTCATGTGTTCAAGGCTGACTTTGGCTACATATTGAAACTCTATCTTAAAAAAACAAAAGCAAGGGTTGAAGATGTAGCTCAGTGGCAGAACGTTGCTCAGTACACACGGGCTCTGGGTTTGAGGGCAGCACTACAAAAACATCAGCAAGGACAACTATAAGTTTTCCCCCCCAGATAACAAACCACTTCTAAGGCAATCCCTAGTCCATCCAGCAGTGTGATCAGCTTCTCTGGACTACTATCTCCTTAGCCATAAAGCCACATGATCTTTAGGTCACCTTAGTTCAAAATTCAGTATTAATAGAGAACTTAAGTCTCTATTAATTAAGCAATAATGTGATAAGAAACATCCCCAGTTATGTTTAGTTTCTTTTTAAAAATATTTTATTCATTATTTTTATTTTATGAATATTAGTATATCGCTTGCATGTATGTGAGTGCACCTGTGTTGTCCAATGCCACGGAGGTCAGAAGAGGGCATCAGATTCCCCTGGAACTGGAGTTAAAGATGGTTCTTAGCCACCATGTGGGTGCTAGGAATCAAACCTGGGTCCTCTGCAAGAGCAGTCAGTGCTCTTAACCTCAAAGCCATCTCGCCAGCCCCTAGGTTTAGTTTCTTTAATTCAACAACTTATAGCACATTTTTATTTCAGTTGAAATTTGAATTCAGCTCCACTTAGAACTTAAGCATTTGAGTATGTTGTGAGTCATTTATTAGAACATGCACCAGATTTCATCTTCTTCCACTTTGAACCAGGTCCTATCCATTAGTTGGAGGTAAATAAGGAATGAGGTAGGACTACTGCCCCAAAAGAGCTCCCAGCCTAGTATGGGGGAAACCACCTGTTCTACTTACATTTCTGATGCTGTGATAAAATACACATTATAAGCAGCTTGGGGAAAAGGGGGGCTATTTCAGCTTACAGGTTACAATCCATCAATGAAGGAAGACAAGGCAGGGACTCGGGGCAGGAGCTGAAGCAGGGACTGCAGAGATCACGGAGGAACGTCGCTCACTGGCTTTTTTCTCCCACTTGATCAGCTTTTTTTTTTTTTTTTTTTTGTCTTTTTGAACCCCAGCTGGCCTGGAACTCACTCTGCAGACCAGGCTGGCCTTGAATTCACAGAGATCTGCCTGCATCTGCCTCCGAGTGCTAGGATTAAAGGTGTGTGCCACCATGCCCAGCTTAAAGATGGTTCTTAGCTGCCATGTGGGTTCTGGGAATCGAACCCTGGTCCTCTGCAAGAGCAGTTGACGCTTACTGCTGAACCATCTCTCCAGCCCCTCAGCTATCTTTTATATGCAACCCAGGTTCACCTGCAAAGGGATGGCACTGCCCACAGTGGGCTGGGTCTTCCTACAATTAGCATCAGTAAATTCCCCCATAGACATTTTCACAGGCCAATACAATGGAGGTAATTCCTCAGTAGAAGTTCCCTCTTCCCAAGTGTCTCCAATTTGTATCAAGTTGATAAAAACCAACCAGCATAACAAAGAAAGCACAATTAGAGCAAATTGTGATGTGTGTTGAGCAGTAGGGCAGCACAGGAAGGTTTGAAAGGCAGGAGCACAAGGTCTGAGGAGAGGAAGTGAGCAGGATAGGAGGGCAGAGACAGGGCAGCCAGATGTGCCTAAGCCTGGGGACTAAAGAAAGCAAGGAAGGTTGAGAACTATGTGTAGAGCCAGAGCCCAGGAACTGAAAAGGCTTGGTATGATTGCTATTAAAACAACTGGAAAGTCACAAAATGCAAATCAGAATCACAATGAGGTGTCATTCATATTTGACACTTTGACAACAATTTTTAAGTTTGACCCTATAAGGGATGTTGTCAAGAAAGTGACTGAATTGACATTCCTATATGTTGGGTGTGGTAAGACTGTGTGAACTGCTGACATAGCAACTTCATAAAATAGTTGTTCTTTAGTTGTTTGTTTGTTTGTTTTTGAGACAGGGCCTCCCTATAGCCCCATCAAGCCTGGAACTAACTCTGTAGACCAGGCTGGCCTTGAACTCACAGAGATCCACCTGCCTCTGCCTCCTGAGTGCTAAGATTAAAGGTGTGCACCACCATGCCCGGCTTAAAGATGGATCTTAGCTGCCATGTGGGTGCTGGGAATCGAACCAGGTCCTCTCCAAGAGCAGTTGGCACTTACCACTGAGCCATTTCTCCAGCCCTGTAAAACAGTTTTGAGATGGTCTTTTTTTGGCCCAGAAAATGGGGCCTATTCATATCCAGAACTGGAAAAATAACTTAAATACCCATTAATAATAAAATACATGTGTAATTGTGATATAGTCATACAATATAGTAGTCAAATAAACCAACTATAAGTATGAGCAACAAATATGATTGCAGACCAAAAACTTAATATCGAGAGGGGTAGAAGGCAGAAAAAATGTATATACATATAGACAAAGTTAAAAATTGAGGAAAGCGAAATTCCCTCTTTGGAGATTTTAGTAGTAAATATATTGGTTTTTTTTTCCCCCTTTGCATAATTTTAGTAGTAAATATATTGTCAAAAATAAATTATCAAGAAGGTCAAGGTCAAGTTACATCCAAGGGAGGAAAAGAGTCTGTGATCTGAAAAAGACAGACTGGAAGATCTAGGGCTGTGGCCGTATTCTTCTAGCTAGGTGGTTTAACAGGTGGGCCTCTGGAGAACTGTGGGTTAAACTGAGCTTATCTGTTACTCACTTTTCTTGAAGCATGTTATATTTCACAATGAAAATAAAAAGGATGAAATTATAATAAAATATAACAAAGAAAGAGGTAGAGGAGAAGGCAAAGAGAGAAACAGGAAAAAAAAAAAAAGAGAAGATTAATCTGTATACTCTAGCTGGTACTTTGCTTTGTGCTCTCACAATATATCTAGGGCTGGGTACCTTGTGAAGAGAGGTCCTTAAAGCATGAGAGCATGCTGCAGCCCTGGCTGGCTCTGGTGATGGCATCGCAATGTCAGGGACATATGCAGAGAAGGGATTCAGGTGAGTGCCAAGCCCACTGACAACCTGTCCCACATGGTCTGTGGTCTGACCAGCTTCTCTAAACAGGATCCATGAGGGCAATTGTCTCCTAACTGAATTACCTTCCAGTAGGCCCCAATCCTTAAAAACTTCACCACCTCAACATTGCCACATGGGAACCAAACTTCTAACACATGGACTTAAAAAATATTTTATTATTTTCATTTTATGTGTATGAGTATATTGCCTGCATCTATGTAATTGTGCCCATGCTGTGCAATGCCAGCGGAGGACACAAGAGGGCGCCTGACTTTTGAGGGATGAACTCTAACCACATCATAAAAGAGGTCTGATTGTATTCAGGACCACAGAGAGAGAGCTCTTTGCCCAAAAAGATGTTTGGGAGAAATGGTGGTGTCCTTGGGAAATATAGCTCATTCTCTCAGGGCTCTATTTAGAGCATTAAATTGGATCTCTTTTGGGTAGCAGTAGCCAAAGATGGAGGAAAAACATGAGAGAGACAGCTCCTTCTCTCCTGCCAAGCGTGTTGCTGGATTGCTTATTCCTACCCTGCCTCATGAGTGCTGGGCTCTCAGGACCATGACCACAAGACATCTCAACCTTTTCTCCTGTCACTTCTTGTTATTGAAAGCTCTGCCCTGTGTTTTCTCATTTGGTGCTTGGAACATCCTGCAGATGTGGGCAGAGTAGGTATTGTTCATTATTCCTTGAAAGCAAACCCAAAGGAGTCATCCAGGGTCACACAGCTTGAGAGATCATGTGGGCCCCGCCTCTGCCTCCACTCTAATATGTCAAAGCAGAAGCTCCACGTATCATCAGAGTGTGGAGTCCTCGGGCCACACTCAAGTGTTGGTAGCTCTGGACATTTGTTGGAACCACTGAAGGCCTGTGGATCTATGTGGGATTTCTGTGAACCACACATCAAAGTACTGTGTGATAGAAATTCTCAAATCCAAATTCTTTCCATTTTCTTTAGTTAAATCTAACTAAACTTCTTAGTATTCTTTTTCTCTGTGTGTCTCATCTGTCTCTGTCTCTGTCTGTCTCTCTCTCCCCTCCCTCCCTCCTTCTCTCCCTGTTTCCTTCCCTCCCTCATTTTGCTATGAACTTTACATGCTTTCTTCATTTCACAAAGCACCTAAGAAACAAAGGACCCTGTGGCTCGCCAAAGGTTTTAGCTCTTCATTGTTCTATCTCAGAGGAAAGAGAGAAAGGCAGAAATTCCCCCCTGTGTTTCAGAGATCCAATTTTTGGTGTGAAAGAGTAAATGGCTCAGAGCTGACCCCTTTGAAGCTTGTGGTGAAGAAAGAAAAAGAAACAGACAAGTGAAAATCGATACTTCTTTGCTATTATCTATCAATCCAGAGAAACCAATCTCGAATGCACACCTCCTTCCCTCCTTGGGTTGATTGTAAATATCACAGGAAATCCAATATGAAGATTTGTGACATATTTTTGTGTATTATAACATCATCTAGGAAATTTTTTATATTAATTTCTTGGTTGCCATGCTTGTTTTTAAGAAAAATGCAGTCTGCTAAAATTGTAACTGGTGAAATAGATGCGTTGGTGGATTATCACTGTGTTTCAAAGTGATTCTTTGTCTTACAAAAGGATTCATTGATCACAGCCTGTCTTGCAGCTCTCATACAACACTGTGAAGCAGGATTCAATGCCCCCTGAATAAGATGGAATTACAGCCTCTCAGAATCCATCTATTGCCAGGAGCGGGACCCATACCTATACTCATTTGAGTCACAAATTCAACAAAGCTCTTTTAGAAAGTACTCCAGGAATGATTCCACCACTTTGAAATCCAAAACCAGCTTGTACTGGCACCAAAGAAAAACAAAAAAGAATATGGTAAATATCCCCAATCGCAAGTTATAGTCAAAATCACCATCATTATAGATTTAAGGAATCTAAATACTAAATGAAAAGTACAACTTTTTTAAGTTATACTAACTGCATCTATTTAAAGTTTATAGTCTACTTAAAACTATTAGGCAGATTTTCTGTGTTATATCCCTTTGTTTTAATTTGGTTTAAGATAGCAATGGTACTAAAATGTTCATTTTGAGCAAATATTCCACCTACTAAGCAGAAAGCCTTTATTTAATCTGTTCTCTTCAAAACCATTCTCCAAAACCCAGCCACAAAACCACCCAGCATCCTCTGTTCAGCTAATTTAGGAAATGGAAGGAAGCTTTGCCAAGAGTTTTCATTGCTAAAGGACCACAGGCAAGTTTCTTCAGTCCTCTGAATTACTTCCCCAGTCAATACAACATCATTATCAGGCTCTGCCTCCTAAGGCTGGTATGAAGACTAAGCACAAAAAGATACAGAGAGCATTTTTTGTACTTTTCTTAGCAGAACATAAGACAGCTGCCATGTTGGTTTTGGTTTGGTTTGGTTTGGTTTGGTTTGGTTGAGGTAGGAATTAGGGAAAATTTGTTCTATTACCAACTCTGCCACAACCAACAATAAGGCTAAGGTTGACTTTCAACTCTGGCAAGCCTAGATTTCATCATAGAAAAATGGACACATTTGACTCACAAACTGCCATTTTTTTATTTATTGATGTGTATGAATGTACTGTCTGCATGTAGGTTTGTGCACCAGGTAACTAGTTAGATGCCAGTGGGCTTGAAGGCCACTGAGGATGGACTTGTCCTAGTCAGCTTTCAGCCCCACATCCTTTATCCTTGTTAAGACACTAATTTTTAATTGAAAAATAGTGATAGGCAAAGGAAGTAGAAAACATACAACTCTCCTTCCTTAAGATTTAAACCATTGGGACTGGAAAGATGGCTCAGAGTTTAGAAGCATTTGCTGTTCTTATAGAAGCCCAGAATTTGGTTCAAGTGACCCACAACTGCCTGTAATCCTAGTCCCAGAGGATCTGATGCCCTCTTTTGGCCCCTGTGGGCACATGCATACACACAGTGCACATACATACGCTTAAGCACACAAATACATAAAATAAATCTTTGAAAAGAGAACTTAAAACATCATATGAAAGGACAGCTATGAACTAGATGAAAGGGAGGAAAGGGGTAGTGGAGCTTTGTTCAGGTTCATCAAGAGTAGGTACTTCCTCCTGGCAAAGCATGGCTCTTTTTACAGATTCCTTTTTATTCTCTCTTTAATTCTTTTTTAATCTGCTTTGTTACATGATTTGGAATCAAAAGAATGGTACCCAACTTGTATGGCTGGCCTTGGGTGGAGACATGGCTTTCTGAACCACCAGGAAAGATTATAAGATTACTATCTAGCAATAAGCTTTCTGGAAAAGAACAAAGATAGACTATTGTCTTCTTCCTTGAGTTAATCCAAATGGGCCTGTCAATCACCCGGACAGGAAAAGTAGGAGCCTGTCTGTTCAGAAACTTTAAGAAATAGTATGAAGTCTACCTAAAAATGTAAGTTGGCACAATGGTCTCTTTGGCTGCTGACCACTCTCACCCCTTGTAATAAACTCCACTTCTCTTCTACACTACTTTTTGTGTGTCTGTCTGAACTCTTTTAATAAGAGAGCATGACCGCCACTTTGGACATCAAATCTACAGGCTTTCTCACACCAACAACCAACCAAAGCTCAACTCTGTAGGCATTAATTGAGCACCCTACAATAAATTCAGTTGGGCACTGACTACCCTGAAATTGTAACTCAAGTTTTAGGCCCAAAGCCTGCTTCATTAGCCCCAGCAGGCTAGCTATTGCCACCCATCCCAAATCAAGAAATGAGACTTGGTGAAAGCAGAGAGCCTGGAGATGCAATCAACATGGCCACTTAGAGAACAGACAAAAAGATCCAGTGACCCTAAGTCTATCTTCAGGGTATTGACATGAGCTATGTTTCCAATAGGAGAATTGGGGAAAAGGATAACATGTATGAAAAGTTAAGTAATCCTGGCCAAGGCGTTGTCTAGCTGACACTATTTTTCAGCTCAGTTCTACAAGGTAATCAAAAGAACTCTTGATGTCACTGCGTGAAGGGAATCAGTCTGGTTCCTACAAGATGATGGCCTCTGCTCCAGCTTCTTATGGACAATTGCCGTCATCTGAGGGGTGGTCTGCCCTGTGGGATTTCACTCTTCTTAGACTCCAATGTGATTACACATTTAAGACAATGACTTATCTCCATCTCAACAGTCTTGAAGAGGGTTAGCATAAGTTAGGTAGATTTACACTCCTCAAGGGACTCTGTCTATGTTGGGTCAAACAAGAGTCTGTCCCAAAGTAAGGAATACGGGGCTGGGGGTGTAGCTCAGTTAGCAAAGTGCTTACCTAGGATGCATGAAGCTCTGGGGGTCGATCCCCAGTACCACATAAAAAGTGTGGTGGTACTGTTCACCTAGGACTCAGGAGGCAGAAACAGGAAGATCAGAAGTTTAAGGCCATCCCATTCTTGGCTACATAGTGAGTTCAAGACCAACTTGGGAGATATTAGACACTATATTAAGGAAAGGAAAGGAAAGAAAAGGAAGGGAAGGGAAGGGAAGGGAAGGGAAGGGAAGGGAAGGGAAGGAAAGGAAAGGAAGGGTCACAGAATACAGGTTGAGATGCCAAGATTTCATCCTGCTTTTAGCTGCCTCATTGGCCCAAGTAAGTTGTCAATGCTTTTTAGCCAAAGCACCTGCTAAATGCATTATAAAATAGCATAGACCCCCACATATTAAGGGCTCCATCCCACAAGACTGTCTCACTTCAGGTACTAATTGGAAGTCCTGGGTCTCCTGTTCTCCTGACTGACTGACTGACTGACTGACTATAAATTGAGATATCCAACTTCAAGTTCAATAATTTGCTAAAATGGTTTATAGACTGCAGAGTGACACTTGGTTCCTGTCACTGAAGAAGGGCCCAGTTGATAGGCCAAATAGCTGTACTTTGTCCCTCTCTGGCTCCATTTTGCCTCTTTACCTTCTCTCTCTCTTGACCCTGTCTACGGGTCATGTAACGTCAGGTACCCGAGAAGGACCCCAAAACCTGTGGAGATAAGCAAGAGAAAAGATCGAGACTTTGCGAAGGTTGTCAAAGTCTACTTTATTGAGCAAAGACAGCAATATATACTTAGTAAAAGGCGGGAAGAATCAGGAAGAGGGGAGGGGGTGGAAGGTAGCTCTTGTAAAAGTTAAAGCTCTTGTAAAAGTTAAAGTGCAGCCAGACTGTTTGCTCGTGATAAGCTTCCTCCGCGGGCTGTTGGCTCCAGCAGAAGCTGTTTACTTGTGATAAGCTTCCTCCGGAACATCAGGTATGCAGGTAGGAAGCTTCTCTGCACTTCTGCACTTTTAGGGAGCAGGCTTACAGCTCCTCACACTCTCTCCTCTCTCTGTGCTCCCCCCCCCACCCCCCAGTGTGTGTGTGTCTGTTTGTCTGTCTTTGTCACTTTATTTCTCTCTTTCTGGATCTCTCTCTCTCTCTCTCTCTCTCTCTCTCTCTCTCTCTGTCCCATCTGAGTCACCCACTTCTTCATCTACCTTGGATTCAAAAACAAAACATCAGGATTGACTGACTGACTGACAAAATATGACAAGGCACCAAATCTACCCTCTAAGCAATGGTTAACCATGACAGAACAAATCATCCTATGAAATAACCAAGTGGGATCTCTGGCTCCATGACAGGACCAGAGACCATTCCCCAACTCACACCTAGTTAGTGTTAACTGTCAACTGGCCACAACCTACAAATCATCGAAGAGTAGAGCCTCAATTGAGAAATTCCCTAGATCAAATTGGCCTATGGGCATATCTGTGGTAGATTGTCTTGACTGTTCCTTGATGTAGGAAGGCTCAGCCCACTGTGGGTGACACCACTCCCTGAGCAGGGAGCAGCAGTCCTGGGGCTGGATAAGAAGCTAGGAGCCTGAGAGCAAGTGGTCAAGCAGCATTCCTCCTTGGTTTCTGCTAGCCCTCTTTGGCTCTGAGTTACTGCTGGGTAGAATAGCAAGCAGTCCTGTGTTCAAATTCCTGCTTGAGTTCCTGCCCTTAAGTTGCTTTTGCTCAGAGCATTTTATTACAGCAACAGAAAAGAAACTAGAACACCCCCTAACCAGGGCCATCATCTCAGAGAATCACGCCTTGGGAACCAGACTGCCCTCTCAAGCAAGAGCATCAATGGTGATTCTCCAGAACCCTTTGCAGAATAACAACTGACACAGAATAACAACCACACAACAGACACAGCCTAACAAGATTACCTGTTCTGTCAGCCAGAACCACCACCCCTGCCTTTTCTGCTTCTCTGAACTTTTATACTTTTTATAATAAAATCTCAACATTCCTGTCACCCTCTCAAAGGATAAAGTTGGGGTCACTGAACGTTTTTATCTATTCTTCCCAGTGTGGCCACGTTGATTAAAGCTTCTTTCTCTGCCCTTTAACACTGCTTGGATCTTTGACTGGCATATGGGGATAGGTGCGAGAGACTAGTTTATTATCTGATTCATAGAGCTTTGCCCTAGAATTCTGGTGACTGCACTAGATTATTTTAAAGGCTAAGACTCAGTAACAGCCAAACGGAAAAGAGGCCTAGGGTATGGTAGATGGGAGGGGTATGGCTGATTAAATCATTCCTCTTTGAGGTCTGAACTCAAGTCTCCAGCTCCTCTCCCATCCCTATAGTTGGAGTGGGGATCAATTTAATTTGAACGATCCAATCCTCTAATTATACAGTTGGGCCCTCTGGCAAGTGGCCCATCTTGAAGCCTGTTTAGGGCCCACCAGGAGTGACCTCATTAGCATACACTTTAGTATGGTGAAGGGCTTATTATGCATAACAAAAGAGGCCTCTTCACTTCTACTTCTCAGGAATTCGCAGTGGTTTTAGGATCTGTCCCAGGATCTGGGCACAAAGACCAAATATCTATTTCTTATTATATCGCATTACTCTAACTGAGAGCCTGAGGAAAGAGTTGAAATTTGGGTGTTCCTCTCCACATAGAGACATCCCTGTTCTAAAAGTATTCCACACACGCAGCCTGTCAAACCATACAAACAGGCCTTTTCCTGTGATGGAGGTGTTCATTTGCAATACCTGCAGTGCAGGTCTTCTCTGTCTTCCTCTCTACATTCTTCCTCTTCCCTGCATCTACCTCAGACACATTCACATGGTTCAAACAAAGGGGTAGACAATTTGGAGCATTGTTCTCGGTGTCTGAATTGTTCTTTTTTTGTTCATTTTTACCTCCAAAAACCATATGTAGCTCCCCTGACACGTACCAATATCATTTCCTGAAGCCACTATGTTGGGTGTCTATTACACGAACTATGCATCCAGTCTCCACAGCCTTTCCTTCTGTGAGTGTTTGAGGACAGACACGATACACTCTGTATATTCTGATCAGGGCTCCATTCTGTGGCCATTAAAGCCACAGTGATGAAAGAGTATGTCACTACAAGTTTCCATTTAAATGCATCACACTTCCAACTTCTAGATTTTTCTTGGATGCCTGAGCTAGTACAATCAGGTTGCTTCCTATAGTCCATAGCAAATAAGGCAAGTTCTAAAGTGCTGAATTATGTTCTTTTCCTTGGCTTCCCACTCAAGGGCGTAGCTGAGGCAGAACAATTCGTTAAGCTGTCCTTCTTTCACACTGCCAACAACATACAGTAACAGCATTGTGGGGCTCAGATGTGTGAAGAGCATCTCATGCCTATAGCAAGGAATGAAATAGCCAGAGTAAAAAGAGTTACTTACCTCTTTCAGGGGTTGTTACTTGAGAAAAAACCTTTTCAGATCTCTTTCATTACCTCAGAAATGGAGGCAAATTCTTTAAGAAGGGTCATACAATACTTTGAGAGGCCTATTGCCACACTCTGGTCATTAAGCCCTTGGGAAACAATGAGTTTCTCAGGTCTATGGAACAATTGTGCCTTCCCTGAAAGTCATCTTAAAACAGAATGTAGTATGCTGGTCACTCAAGAAAGCAAAATATGATTGATTAAGGCTTAAAAATCTGTGATGTTTGGGCCACTCACCTTTGGCTCTTTCTGACACATTCTGCGGTGCAACAGAACACAGGTTGGGCCTTACAAAGTTTCTCTGGCTCCCAGTCTAATGGAACATATGGCAAAATGAGCTCAGCTCAGAGTTATGTTGTTCTTTTCTTAATCCTCCCAGTAAGACTAAATTCCAAGAGTGAGGCAGACAGCAGAGAAGTGCAGACAGGCGCTGGAAGAGGAAGTAGCAAGCTAGCTTTGACATTGAAGGATCATGAAAAATGTATTAAGGAACACAAAAGCCCTGAATGGTCCCTTCTCAAGCCTTTTGCACTCATTTCCCATTTCTGAGAATTCTGGGCAAACTAAGCATTGATTTCAGAGCATACTTAGCTTATCAGTCTTGGGGGGAAGACTACAATAGCTTTCCTACTCTGACACAAGAACATCTCTGAAGCTTCAACCAGCTCTTTTTTTTTTTTTTTTTTTTTTAACCTTTAGTGCCATTTTTCCCCCGTAAGCCATTTCTACAAGTCAAGCCAAGTCTGCAACAGGGAATGGCCTTGAAATTATTCTTTTTCCCTTTTACCCTGTGGTGCTGCGAATTCACAGTCAGATATACAAGCTATTTTGTTAGTGGGTTCTCCACAGGCTCTAGCCAAAACATCAAGCCTTTCCTTTTCTTGTTGCAGGCTGGGGCACTGGACCTCTGGCTGAAAATCACAAAAAAGGCACAAATAAACAATGGATACTGCTAGAGCCACTGCTGACATCGGATGTTGCTTTATAGTTTGGGATTGGAGCAATAGCTTTAGGTAGTCTATCTAGTTAACACCCTTAAGATTACCTACAATTTGAGCTAAAGGGCAGTAGAATAGAAGAAGCAGCAAATTAAAAAAAAATTTTTTGAGACAGGGTCTCACCATGTAGTCAAGCTAACCTAGAACTCCTTGTGTAGATCAAGCTGTCCTTGGACTCACAGAGTTCTGCCTGCCTCTGCCTCCCGAGTGTTGGGATTAAGGTATGTGCCACCACCCCCAGCCAAATTAAATATTGTTGGCCTGTAAAGTGAAGGAGAGGTATGGCCGAAGTCCAGGCACACAGAGCTAAATCCATCACTTCACATCACAAAGCCCGTTCTTGTGTGCGGAACCTGAGCCCTCTACATTTGGGATGGCACCTACTGCACACGGTGAGTTTAGCAAATAAAACCACCAACCAACTGGTTCATCAGGGCCGTACACGAATTTTAATCTGAATACACATTGTTGTACTATTTTACATAAAGATTCTGCTTTCTTTCTTGTGAGTGTGTTTGTATGATGTTGGGAATTGAACCTAGAGCGTGATGCATGGAGACAAGATCTCTATCACTGAGCTATATAACCAACACAAGATTGCATTTCCACTATTAAAAATCAATATTAACTGAATGTGCGGGATGTAAACTCTCTGGGAAGGGATCATTGAACTAATAGATATGAACACCTTTTATGGCTCATTTGGTCCTTGGTGCTCCACGGTGTCTGCGATGACAGTGACAATGCACCATGCCAGCTAGCGGGGACAGTAGGTTCTCTAGGATCTTGTCAGCAGTTGATTCTTGTTTCACTTTTAAATAAGTGTAAGAAGAAATTTCAAAGGTATGCTACTTTCACTGCAATTTGAAGAAGTTTTAAAGTACTTTTAACTCATTAATTATACCAATAAGAAGAAAATGACTCCTTCATAACAGCCAATCTTCCCCTCAAGATCTCATTTTCTATACTTCTGGAGTCAGACCTAAATTAGGCTACGGATTTTTTTTTTTAATTTTTTTTTTAAATTTTATTTATTTCTGTATGTGTATGAATGTACTGTCTGCATGCAGGTTTGTGCACCCGTGTCGTGCAACGCCGCGGAGGCTACGGATTTTTAAATGAAGTGTAGCACTGAGGCAAGTATCCCCTTTCTTGCTCTACTCTAGGAACAGCAACACAATTCACCGTTACCAGAAGCACTAACAGCAGTACAGCCGCCAGAACTGGGTGTGGAGTCTAAATGAGTAGATGGACCTCAATTTCAGTCTCTGTAAAACAGAAACGCTATTTGCTCTATCATAGTCACAGGGTTGATTTAAGTACTGAGTAAGAATAATAAAAGATGTATTTAGAGAAATAACATTGAAAACATAACAATCACGATCCATCAGAATGTCAGTTATTAAGAAAAAGAGCAGTCGGGCCGGGCGTGGTGGCGCACACCTTTAATCCTAGCACTTGGGAGGCAGAGACAGGCAGATCTGTGTGAATTCAAGGCCAGCCTGGTCTACATAGTAAGTTCTAGGATAGCTGGAGCTACAGGGAGACCCTGTCTCAAAAGACCAAAAAAACCAAACAAACAAACAAACAAAAAAACAAACAACCAAAGCCCAGGGTCCAATAAATTATAACTCATTCCAAGAAAACCCTGCATGTTGGAGGTGCTGCTGGGAATCCAGCTTTATAATGGCAAAGGATGGTAAGAGTAAAGGAAANAAAATGAGATCTGCTGCACCATTCCTGGCTAGTTAGGCTAGTTAATCCTAGTTCTGTGATTCTTGCACAACAATGTTTATTGCAGCACTGTTCATAGTCACTAAGTTATGGAAGCAACCTAGATGAAGAATGAGTAAAAGAAACTGGTATAACACATACAATGAATGAAGGGAGCTGGAGAAATGGCTCAGGGGTTAAGAGCAACAACTGCTCTTGCAGAGGACCCAGGTTCATTCAGTTCCCAGCACCCACGTGGCGGCTAATAACCATTCATAACTCCAGTTTTAGGGGATCAGATACTCTCTTCTGACCTCCATGCACTGCATGACATGGGTGCATGGGTATTCTTGCAAACATGCAGGCAATACATGTACATACACATGAAATAAAATTAATAAATAAAATATTTCTAAAAGGAGAATGAAAATCATTTGCAGGCACATAGATAGAACTAGAGATAATCATATTGAGTGAGTTAAGTCAGCCTCAGAAAGACAGTTATCAGAAGTTTTCTCTCATTTGTGGTCCCCAGATTTTAAATAGATACATAATACCATGTGTGTGTAGATGGCATGAAAGTAGAAGCAGAACTGTTTACAGGGGCGAAGGGGAATAATGGAAGGAGGAGAAAGAGAGGATGCGGTATGCGGGAATGTGCTTAACATGCAATATGTACTTAAAGGAAAATGTCTTCATGAAGCACTACTGTGTAAAATGAATATAAGCTATGAAAACTAGAACAAAAATAGAACTGATTCGTGAGTAATAACAAATAGCAAGAACCCAGAATTTTGTCTTCCAAAAGTCTGTCACATACTATGTATGTGGAGGACTTAGAAACTTTGGGATTGAAGAGGAAGGGTTCAGTAGTTTTGGTACAAAAGTACCATAAAAAGCACCAATTTGGGGCTGGAGTGATGGCATAGGGGTCAAGAGCACTTCCAGAGAATGAGCGTTCAGTTCCCAGTGCCCTCCTCACACGGCTCACAAAGTCAGAGACACCAGATCCAGGGGATTTAATGTCCTCTTCAGGCCTCCTTGGGCACTTGCATGTATGTGTACATAACCCCATACATACATAATTAAAAATAAAATAAATCTTTAAAATAAAGTCAGCAATTCCATTATTTCCTACCACTTTTCCTTTTCTCTAAGAAGACATGTAGATTTCAATATATGTTTACATATTATATCAATTCCCCTAATGAAGATAAAATAATTATGAATCAAATATAAAGTTTATCAAGAAAATAATCAAATAACATTTTATTTATGATGCATTGGGAGATAAAGCTCACAAGTCCTCCCCTGAGGGGACTCATTTTACATTGCAGGTATTATATTTTCTGACATTTTCATAAAGTTTATTTATTTATTTTTTTAAAATTTTTTAATTTTATTTATTTTTGTATGTGTATGAATGTACTGTCTGCATGTAGGTTTGTGCATCCATGTCGTGCAATGCCATGGAGGTCAGAAGAGGGTCTCGGATTCCCCTGGAACTGGAATTAAAGACGGTTCTCAGCTGCCATGTGGGTGCTGGGGATCGAACCTGGGTCCTCTGCAAGAGAAGTCGGTGCTCTTAACCACTAGGCTATCTCTCCAGCCCCAATTATTTATTATTTTTTATGTGTATGAGTGTACTGTCTGCATGTAGGTTGGTGCACCCGTGTTGTGCAATGCTTCGGAGGTCAGAAGAGGGCATTAGATTCCCCTGGAACTGGAGTCAAAGGTGGTTCTTAGCCACCCTGTGGGTGCTGGGAATCAAATCTCAGTCCTCTGCAAGAGCAGTCAGTGCTCTTAACCGCTGAGCCATCTCTCCAGCCCCATCATAAAGTTTATTTTTTACTCATTGCTAATTGTTGCTAAAACTATACCATATTGAGAAGCAAAACCAAAGACTTAAATAAATGGAAGGATGGTCTCTGGTCCAAGCTTATGGTTTGGATGACATAAGATGGTAAACAGAGATGTCAGTTCTCTCAAAACTGGCCTATAGATTCCATGAAAATCCTGCCATGCCGATGTGTGCATGCACATGTGTGCAAATCGACATTGATTCTAAAATGTGTATGCAAATGCAGAGAGCCTAGGAAAGTAAGACAGTGTGAATAAAAAACAATGAAGTGTGTATACTACCAAAGTTCGAGACTTACTCTGAAGCTGTGTAAATTCAGACATGACAGTATGGAGTACAAGGAAAGACATATGGACCAGTGAAATAAAATTCAAGGTTAGAAAGAAACTCTCACACATAGGGTCACTGCATTAATGACAAAGACAACACTGTACAATTTACTGAAGGAAGAACAATTCTGGAAATAATGAATACGCACGCAGGAAAAGTGAAGAGTCAGCTTTGATGTACCTGTTCCTTACATGATGAGCCAAGAGCAATTCAAGATGGATCAGATCATGAGGGGAAAGAAGAAATCTTAAGAGAGGTGGGAAATAGAGAGTGTGAGGGGGCATGTGTAATAAGAAAGTGAAGAAGGCACCAATTAAAGCTAAGATGATGTCCATCTTGTGACGGACAATTCTGCTCCTTGGTGCATGGCAAGGAAAAAACACAATTATGTCTATAAGAAAGGCATGCAAAGCTTTGTTTATAACTGCTTTTACTCTAAACATCCAATGCTCTTCAAGAGTAAGAATGGATAAATGAATTGTGATATATTAATTTTCAGCCAACAAAGACTACTGATACATGCAAAAATATCAATGAATCTCACAGACATGTTGAGAAAAGAAAAAAATAAAGATAAGGTGTAGTGCATGAGTCATTTAAATGAAGGAGAATGAACAAAATCTGTGTTCATATAAGTTGGGTTTACTTCTAGGAATTGTTGATTGGAAAAGGCATAAGGGAATAGTGGTTATCATAATGGTGTGTATACATTTATATTTAATCTTCATTGAGTATGTTCTTGAGATTAGTTCATGACAGCTGCACATTATACTTCACTTCAAAAGGAAAGAAATTAAGCCAGGCATGGTGGTGCATGCCTTTAATCCTAGCATTTGGGAGGCAGAGGCAGACAGATCTCTATGAGTTCAAGGCCAGCCTGTTCTACAGAGTGAGTTCCAGCTCAGCTGGGACTATAGGGAGACCCTGTCTCAAAAAAAAAAAGGAAAGAAATGGTATTTTACTTTAAAGATATTGAAAGTTGGGGTGTGTGTGTGTGTGTGTGTGTGTGTGTGTGTGTGTGTGTGTATGTGTGTGTATGTTTTTAGAGGAGATCAAACCCTGGGCCTTAGGCATGCAAAGAAAACACTGTATCAATTGAGCTGTGTCTCAAGCCTTCTTTTCTGAAGTAGACTCTTAGTGCTGGAGGATATCTTAAAGATCAGGCATGTTGCGCTATAGCCCAAAGCTTATAACAAATTATGACAAAGTCCAGGTCAGACACCAGGATAACCTCACTTTTTTTTTCCTCTCATAGTTGACCTCCCTAATGCATCCCTAAGAATGATGGCTCCTAAATGGGCCTGAAGTCAACTTCTATATCCTAGTAAGATGCTGTAGAATTGGTCCATATATCATCCTTCTCCAGAAATTTTTTCTTTCTTTCTCTTTCTCTTTCTCTTTCTCTTTCTCTTTCTCTTTCTCTTTCTCTTTCTCTTTTTCTTTCTTTCTTTCTTTCTTTCTTTCTTTCTTTCTTTCTTTCTTTCTTTCTCTCTCTCTCTCTTTCTTTATTTTCTTTCTTTTCTTATGTAATGTTTAGCTTTAAACGTCAACTTTTCATCAGGGAAGAGTCTCAATTGAAGAACTATCTAGATCAAGATGGCATGGCTGGTAGGGATTGCCTTGATTATGATTGATGTAGGAAGCCCCAGCCCACTGTGGACAGTAGCATTTCACAGGCAGGGGCTCCTGAACCGCATAAGACAGGAGAAACCCTAAGCAGGGCTTTGAAAGATGAGCTGATAATCAGGCACTCTGCTTTCATTTCTGTTGCCGTGGTCAAATATTTTGACATAGAGCGACATATGGGAGGAAAGGGTTTATTTGGCTTACAAGTCCAGGTTACAGTCCATCACTGAGGGGAAGCCAAGGCAGGAACTCAAGCAGCTGGCCACATCACATCCACAGTGAAGCATAGAAAGAAACACACACAGATGCTGCTTGCTTGCTCCCTGGCTTTCTCCTGTCTTACATATGTAACAAGGGTCATTAGGCAAAAGGAAATAGAAATAAGTTGGAGTTCATCAAACTTGGAAAGTTTTTCATTACAAAGGGCACTATCAGGAAAGTGAACAAAAAACTACAGAATGGGAAAATATTTGCAAATCCCACATCTGATAAGAATTAGCACTCAGGAGGCAGAGGCAGGCGGATCTTTGTGAGTTCAAGGCCAGCCTGGTCTACAAAGTGAGTTCCAGGACAGCTGGGGCTACAGGGAGACCCTGTCTCGAAAAGACCAAAAAAAAAAAAAAAAAGAAGAATCTAGATGTCTGTGTATCTAGGATACATAAAGAAGTCATACAACTTAGCAAAAAGACAAGCAATCTAACTTTTTAAAATGGACAATGGACTTGAATAGACATACAAACAGCCAAGAGCAATATGAAAAATTCTCAACAACACTATCATTAGGAAAATGTAAATCAAAATTATAATGAGATACTGTGTCATACTTCCTGAGATGACTATAATCAAAAAGACACTTGTAAGTGTTGACAAGGATGTGGAAAAATAGGAGCTGTCATTCATTGCTGCCATTCATAAGAATGTAAAATGTTCAAGTGGTTTTGAAAAAAGTTTGACAGTTCCTCAAAAAGTTACCATAGGACAAAAAGTTCTATTCCTAAATGTCTATACAAGAGTTCATGGATGCTCATAGCTGCATTATTTACGATAGACAATAAATAGAAATAACTAAAGTGTCCACAAATTGATGAATGGATAAAGAAAATGTCATGAAAATGTCTTATATCCATACAATGAAATGTCATTCAGTCATAAAAAAAGAACAAGGTGTTGAGTCCTGCTATACTCAAGGATGACCCTTGAAAACACCAAATGGCAAGTGAAATAAGACAGATGTAAAAGGTTACAGAGTCTATAGCTCTATTTACAAGAACTGTCCAGAATACACAAATCCATACAGACAGAAAGTAGATAAGTGGTTGCCAGGATTTGGGGTTGGAGAGGAGGGAGTAACTGCTGATGGGCATAAATTTCTTATCGGGATGATGAGAACATTCTGGAATTTAGAAAGTGGTAATGATTACAGAACTTTGTAAACAAACTAAAAACCACTGAGTTGTGCACTGCAAAGTAACGCTGCTCTTAGTATGTGAATTGAATCATAACTTCAAAAAAAATGAGGAAAGAAATAAATAATAAAAGCCTAGAGAATAACAAAAAGCTTCATAATGTTATAACATACAAGTTCCCCAAATTTGTATCTATTGTGAAAGAACAAAATGCTACTGTTTAGTTTCCATAGTTTCTCCCAACTTGACCAAGAGGCTGCCAGTCACACCTGCGCTGATACCCATCAGTACCTGAAGCCAACCTAGAGCCGGAGCTGGAGCCTGGCCTCAAAGCCAGCCCTCCACTAAAAACTCACAAACACATCTGAATGAGGCCATCGCTGGTTCAGATAAGACCTGATTACTGTTCCTTGCAGCCCTAAAATTCTACAGGGGGAAAAAAACTAAGTACAAAAGATGTGTAAGTTCACTCTATATCAAGCCAATCAAAGGTAAGTAAAGAAAGGAATAATAAGAGAATGGGGGGGTGGAACACAAACAGTAAGCTCTTTTGATCCAGTTGTTTATGTCAGAAATCAATAGAGATGTTTTCTTTCACTTGGGGAGAACTGGAATTTGTTGAAATTGGATCTTGAAGCACTGAGATATTTTTCCTTGCTCCCGGAACAATGGAACATGTTCTGTTTACAAGAAGCACTGACCACTGGGGCAAAAATTGTGGCAATTGTAGTGATGTTATTCTCAGCTCTGTTTCTAGGACTGTATAGAATAGGCTTAACAGCACTAATGGATGGTATACAAAGGAAACCATTAAGACATTTCTGGAAATATGTAAAATATATCCCTTTCATGAATGCTTGCTTCTGGAAATACCAAACAATGTTAACAGAAAGGTATAAGAGAGACACCAGCATTGCAAATGTTCTAAGTGGGAATTGTTTTATTTCAGAAATAGGAAATGCCAATAGGAAATGATCTGGAGATAAAACCATTTTATACAACAAACCAAAACTAGGGTGGCAGTACATGTTAGCTTATTTTATATGACTTTGTTTTTAATTAAAATCTGATTACTGCAGCTGCTACTCGCTTACCCAGTAACAGAGCTTTGGTGCACTAAAATCAGAGAACTTGGGGTGGGGACTGTGGTGCTTGAGCCAGAGGAAGTGTGTCATGATGACCTTCAGTGCAAGGCTATGAATTGCTGTAGGATTTTGCCTAAAGCCCTGTGAAATTCACTGCAAAGAGAGCATTGTGTTGAGCTATGGAGTAAGAAGCAGCTGTCCAATGATGTTGCCAATCCAGCTGGTATAGGCTTCTGCATAGTCCTGTCATAACTCAGAGCATTCTTCCCCCAAATCTCCACTAGCTAAAGATTCTCTGTTGCCCTTTGAGCAAGCACTGAGAACCAGTCAAAAAGAAGACATTCACAATTACTTTTCTTCCTCTACAGTGAAAGTTTTCATGTTCTTTTATTTGCATAAATATGAGTATAGATTTGTGGTCGCCTTTTCTAGGCTGATGGGTTCTTTAGGCAGTTACAAGATCTACCAGGCAGTCCCAGTGGGGCCAGTGCTTCGGACACAGGGGTCAGTGGCATGTGAGTGTAGTTCCAAAGAAACTCTTCACATTGGCCAATCCCTGACATCTTAACATTCTTCTCTTTTCAGAACCCACTCCTGTGAGACTTCCTCTTCATCTTTGGCCATGGTAAGCTATGTTCTAAATCCAAATGAAAAGTTTTAGGTGGAACTCTTCTGGCTTGGGAGCAGTGACCCTCAAACAAGAGTTGCAACACCTGTTTCTATCTCAGCTACAAGACAGATCCTTCCCCGGAGCTGCCACACCAAAGACCATTTGACTGTTGTTTCTTGGGTAAAGCTGATTGGGCAGAGGCTAACACCTTATCTAAAACTAGCCACTCATGAGGCAGCCTCAGTAATACAGCCTCAAATATTTTACATGTGGAAAAATTGCTTTGTTTCGTGTCCTTATACAACATTTCTATATAGAACAGTTAGCTATTGGGATGGCTGGATTCAGAATGTTAAGTTTCTACTGATCAGTTTCTCAGTTAAGACATAACTCCAATAGTTTTCCTACATTTTCTTTTTTTATTTATTTTTTTTATTTATTTTTTTTATTTTTATTTTTTTTATTTTTGCATGTGTATGAATGTATTGTCTGCATGCAGGTCTGTGCACCCGTGTCGTGCAATGCCGCGGAGGTCAGAAGAGGGTCTCGGATTCCCCTGGAACTGGAGTTCTCCTGGAATTGGAGTTACAGACGGTTCTTAGCCGCCATGTGGGTGCTGGGGATCGAACCCGGGTCCTCTGCAAGAGCGTCGGTGCTCTTAACCGCTAGGCTATCTCTCCAGCCCCAGGTTTTCCTACATTTTCTAAGCTTCTTCCACATCTTTTTATCTGAAGGAACTTATCACTCATCCTAGTAACTTAATGAAGCCTCAAAATGAGTAAAGACTCACTATTTGAAAAATGTTCCATAGGTACAGATTGGGTGCAAGTGCTTGTTCACTGTTGTATACACAAGGCTTATTCTACAGTAGGGGGCTCAGTAAGTAGTCATTCAGTGAATGAAGCTTCTAGCAATTTCTAGAAAGCTTTAGTATGACTCTTTAGAAGCTAGCGCCAAACTATCATCAACAGTATGAAACAAGGGAAGGCAGATTTATTGTACCTGTTTAACAGAATTAGAGAAAACAGTTGAGTGCCTGATAAGGGATAGTTTCAGGAATACTACAGTTGTCCCATTATATCCATGGGGGATTGGTCAACATATCCCAAAATATCAAAATCTACAGATTGCTCAACTCCTTATATAAAATGGCATAATACTTGTAATATCTTATTTATAACCTTCCATATACTTCAATCATCTCTTGATTACTTATAATATGTAGACACTGAAAATATTATGTAAATTATTGATATACTATATTTATAGAGAATAATACCAAGAAAAAAGTACATGTGTTTAGCACAGTCCAATCTTTTCCCAAATATTTTCTATCTGCACTTGGATGAATCCATTGATGTAAAACCCACAGATAGCTCAACTGTAACTTGATTCATGCCACCTAACTAAGAAATAAAGTCTCTGGATTATCTTAACAGGAGCTGGTGTGGGATTTGAGGTGGCAAAGACAAGACTGATTGATTGAATGGCAAAGAGCTGTTAGAACCCATCCCCAGGCTAGACAACCACACAACTGCTCTTTCCTACTAAGTAGTAAAGTTTCGATGTTAAACTCTGGATACCATGATACCTGAGGATATTTTGAGGGGATATGAGGCACCTTTCAGCTTCCTGAAAAATTACCAAAAAGTCTACATAGTAACAGTCAGACAGTCAGCCTTTCTCACCAGCTTAACTCCCAGACCTCAGGCTTCTACCCCCTGAGCAGAATATTGTATTTCTTCTTTGGAAGAGTCATTCGAAGGGGATATTTCCCACAGATATTGATATTAGTTAAAAACCAATGAAATACTCTTATCCTCCCAACAACTCAATTCACAAAAATCCAGTCATTGAGAAGAAGTTCCAGCACAAAAGTCAGAGTTTCAGTAAGTTGTAAGTGTTTCACTCTAAAGTGCAAGATAGCTAAAAAATAAAATATACAAGGGCTAGAGAGATGGCCTAGCGGTTAAGAGCGCCGACTGCTCTTACAGAGGACCCGGGTTCGATCCCCAGCACCCACATGGCAGCTGAGAACCTTCTGAAACTCCAATTCCAGGAGAACTCCAGTTCCAGGGGAATCCAAGACCCTCTTCTGACCTCCGCGGCATTGCACGACATGGGTGCACAGACCTGCATGCAGATAGTACATTCATACACATACGGAAATAAATAAAAAAATAAAATAAAAAATAAAATAAAATATACAGAAGACCACTGAACAAAGGAAAACCACCAACATGAAAAGACGGTGGCAAAAAAATTAAATAAAAATCAGAAAAATGGAAGAAAATAGAGTATGTAGGAAACAAAATTAAATTTTGTTTATTTATTATGTGATGAGAAAATTATTATGTGATGAGAAAAGCTTTCCAATCATAGAACAATAACAGGAACTATAGAAAAGAAACAGTAGCATGCATTAAGTGCATAACTCCATTAGTCCATCACACTCTATCAAAAGTCCTCAATGAATATTCATTGCAACTGAAGAATAACTCCAGCTTCCTTAGCCGGCTGTCATAGGCTACGTGGTTGCTCCCTGCATCTGTCCCTGACCTGGCCTGGGTTGTTCCCGTATTCTCTTTCTGGCTTCCAGCATTTCAACAGTCTTTTAGTTCCTCTCCTGCCCGGGTTTTTCCTCTCCTCACTACACCTCACACATGTTCCCCTCTCTGCACATATATTTTCCCTTTGCTCTGCAGGGCTGCCCACTTCTCAGCCTTCAGCTCAGCCTTCCTCCTTCCCACAATGGGGAGCTGCACCCTCTATGTCACTGGGGTAGGATACCTTTGCCATTAGCTCCATCCAGCCCTATACCTGCTCTCCCCATGGTGATTACTGGCATCCACAAGGACTCCATTTTTTTCTTTGTTGATCTGTTTTGTGTCTCTATTTCCCACTTGTTAAAAACTTCATCAGGAAGAAGAATGAAGAACTGTGTCCATTAGGGTTACAATTAGAGAGTGGAATATATACAGGGCCCCAGTGAATTATCCATGGGGTGTACGGTTTGGACTATCTCTCATGCTCTGCCGCCTACCAGCTGTGTGACCACAGATTACTGGTCAACTCCTATATAAGTTACAGAGTTCATTCCCTCCTCTGTAAAAAGAGGATACAAGTGGCCACCTCCTAGTTCTTTTGTGCAGAACAAGTCACATATGTGAGATCAAATGTATAATAACTAAGAAAGAAAAGCAATAGGCCTGATATATTGTAAGGAACTATATGCCACAGATAGTAAAAGTTATTTACAACTATTCCAGATAAATTTGAGACCACTTTCACACCCCTCATACCCCCACATTTTTTAGGCATGTCTTGCTGTAAGGCCCAGATTGGCCCAGAACACACTATGTAGCCACTGTTGCACTCAAACTCATGATCCTCTGTAGAAATGACTTTTATAAAATGGACATAATCTGAACTAATGACTTTTAATTAACTTTGGAAAACCCATTGAATCCTGTGCTCTTGTGACCAGGGCACCTGATCCTATTTTCTAGGAACCTCAATTTGCTACCACACTCAAAAGGATAATGAATGGATGAGATTCATTATTCATTCATTGAGAATTAACATATCAAAGTGCTGAAAGGCAGCAGTGTGCAACATTGAAACTGTGAAGATTGAAAAAGGACGCTTGACCTTGTGAGATATTCTAGACCCAAGGATGAAAATGTAAGATTGTCTGATAAGATAAGGGTGGATCCAAGCTTGTACTCCCCCAATTAAAGCTGAAGAAATGGTTTTGAATAAAAATATGGGTAAGGCCTGACTCAGGGGCACAGTTCCAGCAGCGCAGTTCTAGGACCCAAGATATCTGGGGGAATGGGTATCCTCCCGGTTCAAGACTACATTTAAAAACTGAAGCTGCTGGGCGTGGTGGCGCATGCCTTTAATCCTAGCACTTGGGAGGCAGAGGCAGGCGGATCTTTGTGAGTTCAAGGCCAGCCTGGTCTACACAGTGAGTTCCAGGACAGCTGGGGCTACAGGGAGACCCTGTCTCGAAAAGACAAAAAAAAAAAAAACTGAAGCTAGGAGTCAGGCTGGGGGCTGGAAAGATGGCCTAGCAGTGAAGAGCACCGACTGCTCTTGCAGAGGACCAGGGTTCGATCCCCAGCACCCACACGGCGGCTGAGAACTGTCTTTAACTCCAGTTCCAGGGGAATCCGACGCCCTCTTTTGACCTCCGCAGCATTGCATGACACAGGTGCACCAACCTACATGCAGACAGTACACATGAAAAATAAATTAAATTAAAAAATATTTTAAAAAACAGGCTGTTTTATTCGGTAATTCTAATGTGGCACGGTAATGCCACAATCTGCCTGCCTCTGCCTCCGCCTCTCAAGTGCTGGACTTACTAGAGATTACAGAAATACACCACCATGCAGGCCCTTTCCACTTTTAATCATGGATTTAGGATGTGGAAATATAATTAATCAAGGTGAAGGCTCTTGAACTTCAAATATTGTCAACCTTAGTAAATTAGCTTGTCTGTAAAGGCTAATTTCAGGTTAAAATGAAAAGCCATTCCATTGAAGTTCAGCTGATAATTGGAAAGAATTAATTGAAGTTAGTAAAGAATTCTGACTTAATGAGTTTCATCAATAGGGTGCAGTGCTTTACTTGTCTTATTGGTGCAGCTCAAAAGCTGGGATGCTTTCATTAGGGAGCATTTAGGCCTCCTGCATCGGGGGCACTGAGAGGTTTGGGGCTTAGCATTCCCACCACTGGGGTGGATCTTCTACCCTGGAGAGTGTGGTTCTCAAATTTAGTTTGCATCGAAGCTATGAGAGGGCTTGAACACTCACATTACTCCAGGGTTTTGATTCAGATGTGGCATAGGAGCAGCTGATTCTCACTTCCATGTTTCTGATAAAGTTCCAGGTGCTGCTGACATGGCTGGTATGAGGGCCTCATTGTGAGAATCAGCGTCTGGGAGTAGGCAGCAGGGAGCCAGCACTCTGAAAGCTGCAGGCCAGCCTAATAACAATATGCAGGAGCAGTAAATCCTACAAGATGCATTCATTCAACAAGTACTCCTTAAAAGTCTAAAGAAAACAGGGTAGAAGTTAATTACTGGGAATTGGCTGTACAAGGTGTGGGCTGAACGGCCAAATGGGGATGGCGAGAAACAGCAGAGGAGAGCAACAGACCTCTGGGACCACAGGAGGAGACCATGTCGCTGCAAACAGTGACAGGGAACCCGGGGAAGTAGGAACTAATATGACTCCTGCCTGGACTACAGCTGCGGAGTTTCCACAGAGAATGGGAGAGAACCTCGTTTCCTTGGATCCCACCTCTGGCCTTCCTTATTCCACAAATGCCTTTACCTGCACATACCACAGAGCAGAGCAGAGAATGGCCAAGCCAGCAGGCAGGTGCAGAGCTTCCCAGAGTCTACTGACTAGCTAGTGGCGGGTAAAGCAAACAGATGTAGGTCCCCGCTTCTGTCCAGGTCATAGTTTGAATGAATGTACAGAGCTTAGCAGTCCTGTGACTATTGGTCTTCCTGGAGCCACATGATCTCCAGAGAAGGTTATAAATTATGTTCTTGTGTTGCCACCTTCAAATTCATTTGTTGGTGAATTGCAATGGCATTTGGAGGTTTGGGTTCAGGGGATTATTGGTCTGTGAGAGTGGAAGCTTAATGAATGCCCTTGAAAGAGACCAGAGAGCTAGTTTATCATTCTACCACCTGAGGATGCAAGAGATGAGTAGTCTGCATCCTAAAAGAAGCCTCTTAGCCAAAGCCAGCTGGTGGGACCTTCAGCTTCTAGAACTGAGAATTCTGGTTCTGTTGTTGATAAGCCACCCAGCATGTGCAATTGTGATATCAGTCCAAACAGACTAAGACAGGCAGCATCAAAGTGAAGTGATTGTATCACTTTGTAAATCAAGAGAGGAAAAGTGCATTTATCCGCAGGAGAAGATGAGCTTTGAAATCATTAAAATTAAAATACAACACATTCTTGCTTGTCCATTTAGGAAGAAAATTATGGAAATTTGGGGGGGTAGACAACCATATTTTTCTATAAAATTAATGTTTTGAAATGAGAAAGCTCTAGAAGTGGTAGTAGTTATCTTTTGAATTTATGAATATTTTCACTGGCATGTAAGTTACATTAAAATTAATGGGAGCCAAGCATGCGTATTGAGGGGAAAGGAACGGATCCCTCACTGAGCTTTTGTTGTAGGCTGCAGTTGTGCTGAGAAATGGAATTGCAGACATGATGCATAATCAAGCATGAATTAATAGCATGGCAGAGTAGGGGCTGTGATAGAAACACATGGTTGTCTTTCACAACTCAAGTGCTCTGCTCCACTCAGCATCCTAAAATTATACACTTAAATCAGATATCTGTAAGTTCTTACCAGGAAAAACCCCATATTTCTCTTTCTTTTCTTATAAGCCTGATTTTTTTTTTTTTTTGAGGTGTAATGGGTGGGCGGCGGGATTACAGAGCCATGCCTTTGAAAGACTGTTCCTAAAGAATGCATTTGAATAAAGCTGGCACTGAGGGGAAGACGCTCTGATGGTCTGAGAGGACTACAGAGCTGTTTGTGGGCTGAAGTACTTTGATAATGATGCCAGCTCCATCCCGGGAAAATGACAGCATAAAATCCAGCTGATTTGCCTAAACAAAATGACATGAAAGTGCATGTATTTGTCTCCAGCATTCTGGTAATAGCATTAGAGGGATAGATTTTTGTTTCTTGGAGAGCAGATAATATGGAGACATAGTTCATACTCAGTGTATCATTGTAGCAATAAACAAGTGTCAGGAAACGTCTTGTCTTTCTCTAGGATTGGATGTTACTGAATAGTTTATTTAGGGTGATGACATGTTTTCCTCACAATTTGAAAATGGTAAGTGGATCTGTACATCTTACATTCAAGTTATCAACTGAGTTTATCTTATCTTGGTGGAGATCATACAGCCGAGTCTATTAGTAGAAGAACATTTGTTCTTCCTCTGACAAGGCTGAGTGGAGGCTCCTCCATATCCAGGTACGCTTCACAAGAGAAAATAAACGTGTTCCTGAAAGGTAATGTGTAAGGTGAATCATTTTCCTATTGGCTTATATTATCTTGTCAAAGATGTTATGTCTTCCCTCCAGACTGAACTTTAATTAATGTCTAATGCTTTAACTCTGAGTTTCTCTTTAGTCCCTCACTCCTGCCAAAAAGCTTTGTATGTTAATCTTAGTAATCATAAAAACACAAAGATAACCAGGAAACTTCACAGAGTGGACAACTTTATTCAAAATTGACTCCTTTTCTTGACAAAGGGCATTTCTGTAAATAATAGATACATTTATCTTCTGTTGGAGAAAAGCAGAGCAAGGACTATGTGTCTGATGTACTAGGTATGTTGAGCTGCCTGGGGCTGAGCTGTCAAGGGCGCCTTCTGGACCCCAAGAGAACAAGACAAACTCACAGGGGATTTCATTACCACTTTCAAGGAGTTAGGAAGGTTCAGTGTTTTTACTTTCTGGGTTCTACTTGGTTATGGAAAGTACAGTGAAGGACTGCTCTGCAGCACGCAGGGATGTTCAGCCTTCTCTTTGCTGTTTCTACACAGTGAATGTGCATGCCTTGAAAGGGCTTGTCTGAGACTAAGGTTCAGTTCTCTGCAATCAAGATTGGTAATAATTTTTCTCATCCTTCTTCCATTGCACTCTAATTTTTTTTATACTAAACTGCCTATCATGTAATAGTTTACATCCAGATTTGTCTCATAAGCTATTGTAGAGATTAGTGATAACTATAAGCTAGATAGCTAACATAACACATACATGTAATGTCCACAAGTAATAGTTATCACCATGTTCTTCCTCATTTTCATAATCATCAGAGTTAGGTACCAATAATCTCTTCATTACCACTGGATTAGAAGACCTGTAACCTTAGAACCTGGCAGAATACCAGGCCTATCTGGAGTTCAGTTATTACTTATCAAAGAATCAATAGGAAAAACTGAACATACAAATAATAAATCTGAATTCCAGATTTTTCAAGCCTATGGTTGCAAATAATTCAGGCTGACCAGCTTGTAAACACCAATCCACAGCTCCTTTGTCTCATGAACATTTCTGTGTGTCTCCAGGATACACTCACATGTACACAGACAGACTCATTGGGTCCAGTGCATTCTTGGACATCAGCAGTCACCTGGGTGTGCAGCGCTGTCCTTTAGGGAGAAGGCCTCTAAATTGGAATGCTTGGAAACTGAGATCGCCGAGGCTCTAGTGTATGTCCAGGAAGTTGTAGGGAAACAACTTTGTGCCTCGTTCAAAACCATCTGCCTTCTCTAGCCAAGGCCCTGTGAGGCATGTCTAAAGCCTGCTCCTTCCTCCTGAAAGTCTGTAATGGGTAGGAGGTAGCCCAGCGTCTCCTGAAAACAGGTGTTGCTCAGGGCTGCTCCTTACACAAAAGGTCACACCAGAATTTCTGTAGTAGATAACATCACTGGTTTGAGTTACAACTCTTGCTATGGAGCTAAATGCTGGTTTGAGAAAATCAACATGCTACATTCCTCTGAGAAGCTGACAACCCATACTTTTAGAACAAGCTTCATTCATTGCTTTCTCTTAATATGAATGTTCAAATGGAAAGCCCAAGTCTCTTTTCAAGAGACTATATGAGAGGGCATAACCCTTCACAAGTCCAAAGCACATCTGTTCACACACGTGCCACGTGACGCTAAGGACTCTCAGAGTGTTGTGGTTCAGAGTCCAATCTAGGAAGGTTTATTGGCAAAGCAGATGCAGCTCCTGGGCATGTCTAACACCAGGACCCAGGGGTCGGCACAGCCACTCTGTTCTGGGAGCCAGGGGGCAGCACAGGCAAATTAGGACTGGCCTCTTTATCAATGAACCATCATCTAATTACTAGTGCTCTGCAGAATCCCAGAGAACCCCTAATCCCAGGACCATTTGCAGCTGCTCTAGAATCTGTCCCCAAGTACCAGGACCCCAGTGCAGGCCCCACATTAAGAAAGGAAAATTGAGCCATTGGCTAGAAAGAGGGCCTCAGAGAGAACCAGTGTTGAGGAAGCAGATTTACCCACAATGACTGCTAAGCATTCTGCAGTTGTCAAGTTCCTGGGCACTGAATAATAATGAGAGGGGACTTCCAGAGGGTAATGACTAATGGCCCCTCAATTTCCTGCTGATGCTAGCAGTTTTATGTCATTTTGTTTTTATGTTAATTTATGCACACAGGATTAGAATGTAGCATTATGTGGTCATTTAATTTAATTGAAGTATGGAACTTCCTGGGCCCAGTTTTACATTCTCCTTATAGATTTCAGTGATTTTTATCTTTAGCATTTAATCTCCCCCTCCCCAGATCACCCTTCCTAATGGCAATAATAATACATTTACACTTGCATCACACTCTCCAAGCACATCATGGCCCATTACCCCCTCAAGAGCACTGCGAGGCAAATGCCAGGGAGGATTTGAAGCACTTTTCTTAGGTTTAACATACATAAAAAGGTGCAGCCTTTATCATAGAGATAAGTTCCCAGCCATTTAAATTACTTTTGAATGCAGGAAGAAGCTTTGCTTATGCATGAGGCTTCTGCTGTGCTCCTGTTCTTCCTAGAGAAATATGTGACCTTTAAGGCTGACAGCAGTACTTAGGGTACACGTGACTTATTAGGGAGTTCTCATTGATCAGCAGTCCCCTTTCTAGAGGAATGTAATGTTGATGTCACACTGCCTGGAACAGCCAAAGGGCAAGGAGGTACACCAGGTGAGAAGTGGAAGAGAACAGGGTCGGTGAACCAACTCACCCTTGAAAGAGTCATGGCTGGGGATTTTCTGTGGTGAATACAGATGGCCTGCCGGGCATCCTGGGGTGGAGTCAGTGCAGACACATTCAGGTTTTTTCTGCAAAGCCACACCAGGGTGCAGATGAAGACTCTGGCATGAGGCACTCCTCTTTCTTTTCAAAATTATTATTACATTATGCTGGGTTACATACTACTATTGCATATGTATGTATATATAGACACCATGTACTTGCATATCCACCCCGATGTTCATGAAGTCTCCCCTTTTCTACTTCTCTCCCATTAGTTCCCTTTGTTCCCATAGACAATTTCATTTTACTTTCATGTTGTCTATACACATTACATTTTGAGGTATATACAGCTTTTTCTTTACTAAACATATGTGACTTTTTTTTTTTTTTTTTTTGAGACAGGGTCTCCCTGTAGCCCCAGCTAACCTGGAACTCATTCTGACCAGGATGGCCTTGAACTCACAGAGATCTGCCTGCCTCTACCTCCTGAGTGCTGGGATCAAAGGCATGTGCCAATGTGCCACCACGCCCAGCTTAAAGACAGGGAGAGATGGACTAGCGGTTAAGAGCACCGACTGCTCTTGCAAAGGACCCGGGTTCAATCTCCAGTACCCACATGACGGCTAAGAACTGTCATTAACTCCAGTTCCAGGGGAATCTAACACCCTCTTCTGACCTCTGTGGCATTGCATGACACAGGTGCACAAACATGCGTGCAGACAGTACATTCATACATATACAAAAATAATAATAATTAAAAAAAAAACGCTTCTGAGTCACCATGTGGGTGCTGGGAATTGAACCCAGATCATCTGCAAAAGCAGTCGGTGCTCTTAATTGCTAGGCCATCTCTCCAGCCCCCATATGTGACTTTTTTGTCTTAATATGAGATCTAAGACCTGCAAATAAGCAAACACATCCAATATTTGTCTTTGTGAGACTGACTTAATTCGACTAATATGATTGTTGCCAGTTGCATCCATTTTCTTGGTTTTTTTTCTCTTTTTTAAAATGCTTTTATTGATGTTTTGTGTATTTTAGACATCATTTCTCAGTTCAGTTTATACAAATTCCCTTTTCCCTTCCTCCCACCCCACCCCAGATCATGCACTGTGCCATAACTATCCTGCATCTTTCTCTCAGTCTTTTTTTTTTTTATGTTTAGGAATTCACGTTTTCCTCTTTTAATTTTATATTACTCTAAAATATGTATATATACTTTCCACTCATATACAGTAATTACAGAGTTTGAGAGTAAGTGGTGAATTGATTCTAGAGCCTGTTAAGAGATTTACATTATAACAACATAGTTGCTTTCAGATAAACAGAAATATAACAATAATGTTGTTCACCTTCCCTTTCATCTGGGGATTTGGTAGCGTCCACAAATGAGGGAGACCATTTGCTGTTTGTTTTTCTGGGACTGTTACTTCACTTTGCATAATGGCTTCAAGTTCCATCCATTTACCTGCAAAGTTCATGATGTCATCTTTCTTTACCGCTGAGTAATACTCCATTGTGTAGATGTACCACATTTTTGTCATCCACTCATTGGTTGAGGGGCATTTGGGTTGGTTCCAGCTCTTTGCTATTGTGAAGAGAGCTGCAATAAACATGCATGTTCATGTATCTTTGCAGTAGGATGAGTCTTGTGGGTATACACCCAGGAGTGGTATGGCTGGGTCAGGAGGTAGGCTCATTTTGAGTCTTTTAAGGGTTCTCCACACTGCTTTCCATAATGGTTGTACAAGTTTACATTCCCACCAGCAGTGGATGAACTCCCCTTTCCCCACAACCTCTTCAGCATTTGGTATCTTTGTGTTCTTGATCTTAGCCAGTTGTATCAGAGTGAGATGATATCTGAGAGTGGTTTTAATTTGCATGTCCTTAATTATTAATGATATTGAACACTTTTTAAGATGTTTCTCAACCATCTTTAATTCCTCACTGGTGAAGTCTCTTCAACTCTTTACTCCATCTTTTGAGTAGGTCATTTGTTTTCTCACCTCTCTATTTTGCAACCTTGAGTAAAAAATGCAACACAGGGGTAATTGCTCTACCAGACTTCAAGCTATACCACAGGGCCACAGTCATAAAGACAGCCTGGTACAGAGACAAAAACAGACCCATTGACCAACAGAACAAAATTGTAGATCCAAACTTGAGCTCATACAATTTCAGCCACCTCATATGTGACAAAGGGGCAAAAAAACCCTCAATGGATGAAGGATAGCATCTTCGGCAAATGGTGTTGGCAAGAACTGGATCACCATTTGTAGAAGAACAAAATTAAACCCCTACCTTTCACCCTGTACAAAAATCAACTCCAAATGGATCAAAGATCTCAACATAAAACCTGAAACCCTGAAAGTGATAGAAGAAAAAGTTGGTAACAACATACAAGACATAGGTGTAGGAAAAGACTTTCTAAATCAGACAGCAGCTGCACAGGAAACAAGATCAACAGTTGACAAATGGGACCTCATCAAACCCAAAAGCCTCTGCACAGTGAAAGAAACAATCAAGGAAGTGAAGAGAAAACCCACAGAGCGGGAGGAAATCTTCACTAGTGATTCATCTGATAGAATGATGTCAAGAATATATAGACTACAAAAAACAAAGAAGTAAGAAAACAAATGACCCACTCAAAAGATTTCCAAATTCTTAAAAATCTTAAAAACCACTGCTGAAGTACCTGGCAAATGGTCTCCTTCAAAAGCTCCCTTTCTGATCCATTATTCTCCAGCTGTGCTGGAGGTGGGTCCTTTACTCTCCCAGCCACCCTGGAGCCAATGGGCCCACCTCCAGGATGGAAGAGAGAGAGAGAGAGAGAGAGAGAGAGAGAGAGAGAGAGAGAGAGAGAGAGAGAGAGAGAGAGAGAGGCATCCATTTTCTTGTAAATAGCACAACTTCATTCTTTTTGGCTGGAAAACAAACAACTCAGTGTGACTACATACCACATTTTCCTTATCCTTTTCTAATGAATGCCTAGGTTGGTTCCATGTCTTAGCTATTGTGAAAATCAACACTCCTTTTTCTAGACAATGAAAGAACAGGAAGAATGTTTCTTGTTCCCTGTCCAGGTATTAACAGAGAAGGACTCTGAAGGAGGAAGTCCTCCACTATGTCAGAAGTAACATGCCATGGAGAGGGAAACCGCAAAGCAAAAGAAATGGTGGGGGGGGGGGGGCTTCTCACACTTGCATTTCCTTGAAGAACCAGCATGTCAGGAGGACATCTCTCTTACCAGAACATCATAGCACGCACCATTAGCAAAGGTCATTGGAGAGTCGCAAGATTCTGTGCTGACAACCCGGAGTATGTTGAAGCAACGAAGTTTTAGAACACGTAGGACAGAGCAATAGCTAGAGGCCTGGCCATACCCGAGGCCCCCTGTAATGCATCCTATATCCCAACTCGGTGAACTGCGGTTCACTTCCCGTACCGACCACCCAGAATGACTTACTTGTGCAAGTCAAGGGCTCAGTCCTCCACAAGACTACTTCCCTTTCAGATGCCAGGCATAAGGAGAATCTGCACCCACCCTCATGTCTGACCAACCAGCTACAACTCCAAAGGCTTCCTATGAACATCTTCTTGGGTTCAGTAACAGTAAAGCAACCGAGAGAAGGCAAGAAAGGTACTATAGTTACAATTACTATTTTATTATGAAAGATGCAAATTGGTGGAGCCAAGTGCAGAAACATGCAGGCCAAGGTTGACGAGGGTGTGGACTACACGGTGCTCTCCTATCCTCTCTTCCTCAAGGGCTCAAGTGGTGTTGCCCTACTAGCACATCAGTGTGTTCGCTAGCCAAGAAGCTGCACTAGGCTTGATGACCCGGGGTTCTTATGGAAACTGTATCACATCGCATGATCGATTGGCTGGGTCATTACCCCAGGGTCTAACTCAGCCCTCGCTCCCTCACCTCTAGAGGTCGGCTGACTTAAAATTCAATCCTCCAGTCACCGATTATCTTGAAGTTTCCAGAGCTAACCTGCGCCTCATTAGTATATACTCAGGTGTGCTCCAGGAGCCTCAGCAAAAAGAAGACTCTCCTATCATTTAGCAAGGCCCCAGGTCCAGGGGTTTAGATGCTGGATGTCAGAAAGTTGAGACAGAACCGAACTTTCTCTGTGTCTGTCTGTCTGTCTCCTTGAGATAAGGTCTTACTATGGAGTGCTGGCTGCCCTGAACCTCACTATGAATGCTGGGATTGAAACTGTGCCACCAGGCCTGGCCCCAGACAAATTCCTTTTTCTTTTAACATTTTTTTATTGAATCTTTAAGACTTGGGTACAATATAATTTGATGGAATTTAGATCCCTCCCTTATCCATGCCTCCCCTCATTGCCCTCTTTAATGTAATGTGTATATATACATATATATATATATAAATTATTATATATAATTATATAAAATAAGGTCTGTGGAGTCCAATTTGTGCCCCCAAATGTTCTTCAGGGTGGGCCCACCCACTGGAGACTGGTTAACCTACCAGGAGTCCCATGCTTGAAGGAGACTGTCTTGCCTCCTCCCAGCAGATATCAGTTGCCAAAGGTTCCTTAGGTTGTGTTAGGTTTCTTACCTCAGAAAAATTGGTAATCATATACCAAGAGCCTCCTGTGTCGGGAAGCAAGAGATGTCGCGTGCACACTCCACGGTGGAGGTTCGTGGAGCTGTAGAGAATCTGGACTTCCAGAGCGTGCTTCTGGATAGGGGCCAGAACGACATCAGGTTTACTTGTCAAGATATTCAAATTTTGGCCTCTTTTAATTTTAGCTTCTTTGTCAGCCATCCATGAGTAGTCTCCTCTAATTCACCCCACGCTGGCAAATTAACACTTGGGCCTACACTCTGGCTGTCTTTATTTACTTATTTTGCTTAACACATGCCCATGTTTGCAGCTCTGTTGCTGAGGTTTTCATCAAGTGATACTGATACTATTGCACATTTGACGTGTACCACAGGGACCAGGTAATGAACACTTGGATGTGAAGTATCTGTAAGATACATGAAAGGGCATGATGTTCTACCACAATTGATTCGGCAAAAATTGTCATGATAATTCATTTTAAATCTGACTTGAAAGTCCTGCCTGCTAAACCATTATAAAGAATTTTGTTCTTGACCTGTGCATGCCTTTAATCCCAGCACTCTGGAGGCAGAGGCAGGTGGATCTCTATGAGATTGAGGCCAACCTGGTCTACATAGTGAGTTCCAGGCCAGCTGGGGCTACAGAGACCTTATCACAAACTCTCTCTCTCAATCTCTCTCTCTCTCTCTCTCTCACACACACACACATATATACATATATACATATATATATATGTATATGTTCTTGATCATAATGGGGCCTTTTTTTTTTCTTCATTCTCCATCCCCAGAGTCATAACAATAAACTGCTCAAGGATAATATCCTGTGAATCCATTCCTATCTCTGTTCTGTATTAGTGACTAATGATAAATCCACTATGAGAGGCCTCAATAGACTTTCTATCCAAGGGCTTTATTGAAGACATATAAACTAAAATACTATATTACATGTTAGCATTATAATGACTATAATAATTTTAAAAAGATGATATCAAGTGCTGGTGAGGATACAAAACAATTGGAACTCTCACAGCATTCCTGGCAGAGGTATAAAACAATACAGCTAGCTACTCCTGAATGGAGTATGTGGCAATTTCATACAAAGTTAAACCTACTCTTACCATAAGACTTAGAAATCTCACTTCTGCATATGAAATCTTACATAAATCTACAAAAATGAAATATTAAACCCATATACACAGAAACAACAGTATATGAATGTTCACACTCACTTGATTTGTGACCGTCAAGAGGTGGAAGCTGTCTAAGTGTCCTCCCATGGATGGAAGGATGAGTAGCCTGTGGAAAGTCCACACCACAGAGTATGACACAGATGCATACTAAGGCATGCTGAGTGAGAAGAGCCAGCTCGGAGGGTTCATACTATACAGGTCCACTTATTTGCCATTCTCCAAAAGACAAACTATAGTGATGGAGAAGTCAGTGATTTCCAGAAGTTGCAAGTGGTTGACAGCCTGTGACTGTGAAGGAAAAATGGGGGAATTTTGAAGAGTGATGGAACTGTTCTGCGTCCTGATAGCATGAATCTGTGTGTTAGGATGTAGGAAATTATGCCAAAGGGAAAATTTATTGTATGGCAATTTTACAGATTAAAGTTAAGGAGCTAGGGAGAAGGCTCTGCTGGTAGAGTTCTTGCCATGCATAAGGACGTGAGCTTGAGGCCCAGCATCCACACAAAAAGTCAGGCCTGGTGCATTCCCATGTTATGCCAGTGCTGGGGAAGTGGAGACGGGTGGATCCCAGCAGCTTACTGCTAGCTAGGCAGCCAAGCCTAATCAGTGAGCTCCAGGTTAGCCATGAGAGACCCTGTCTCCAAAAACAACGTGGATGGCTTCTGAGGAATGATACCTAAGGTTGACCTCTGCTCTCCACACAAATTCTCACACATGTGCACCCCTGCATGCACATCACACACATGGACATACTCCCCACACAAAATTATTCAAAGTACTTATTCTTTTGATACTATGTTTGAGTGCAAAACTGCACAGATGCTCAAGCTGAGGTCCAGGCTCCCAGGCCAAGAGGGCATTCCTGTGACACAGCTTACCACCTCCCTGAAACATAAGAATCTGGACCCTGTCTGGCTTTGTAAAATGTTTCACCCTCTCTGACCATTTTTCTTTTTTTAGCTAGGGCTTTCTAGTCTCTTCCCTGTCGGGGGACATACTTAGTATTCTCAAGACTTTCAGGAAAGCCAGAGAAGTTGTTCCAAGCTCCGCCTGCTTTCAGCTCTTCAAATACTGGGTGCAAGCACTACAAAGGCCTCACCCCTTCTAAAAAAGGGGGCAGGGAGAATGAAACACAAATGACATTTGTTCTTGATTTATTTTAGAAGCAAAAACAGAATCCAAGTTAATACCTTAGTAATTACTCGGCTGCACGAATACTGAGAAAGTTGTGCATATGACGCCTCTGCTTTGGTTCCTGGAATCAACAAAATCATGAAGTAGGGAGATTTGTTCAAAGCACTGCACAGACCCAGAAGTAGGTGCATGGATCTGCACAACACACCCAAGAGGCAGCCAAAGGTGAGACAGGCAAGCACAAGTGGCCTAGGAGTCCTTCCTGACGGTGTAGAAGGAAAATGAACGGCACAAGAAGGGCCTCAGGCCTCCTGAAAGTCCATCCTATAGCCACAGTTCTGGTCCCATGGTGGGAAGGGGGCTGGCAAGTGCCCTGCACAGAGCAAGACCAAGTCCTGTCAAGACCGAACACTGACCTGAAAGAAAAGGAACCAGAGGGCAAGGGGGGAACTGACGGGGCTGCAGCTCACCTGGCACCACATCAAGTGTGAAGCAGAACACGGGAGCCTGACGTTCAGCCACACTCCGCTGTCACGCCACGAGTTCTGTGATACTGAGATATATCTGTGATGAGGCAATTTAATAGAAAAATTTAAAAATTCAGAACCTCTTTAGAAAGATTTCATATATCCCAGTTGGATTAGGATAATTAAGAATTAAACATAGCCCTGAACTTTCAAAAAAAAAAACAAAACAAGAAGAGAATTTTGATTGAAACATTTATCTTCCAATTATTCAACAAAAGGAAACCTTGGTGTTATTTTGTAGATGCAAGCTTTGTACTAGAAATAGATACTACTGGACCATCTTGAAGGGAACTTTGTAGAACATGGTGGGCAGTGTTCTCAAGTATAGCTTTAGAATGTATACAAAGGTGCCGGGTGTGGTGGCACACGCCTTTAATCCTAGCACTTGGGAGGCAGAGGCAGGCGGGTCTCTGTGAGTTCGAGGCCAGCCTGGTCTACAGAGTGAGTTCCAGGACAGCCAGAGCTACAGGGAGACCCTGTCTCAAAAACACAAAAAAAAAAAAAAAAAAAAAAAAAAGAAAGTATACAAAGGCATTTTTCAAACAAATATCTCACATCTACCCTCTAGAAAGGCCCATGTGAGAGGCAAAGATGACATAATCCGAGTTATCCTTTTATGAAATTTCCAGTATGATATAAGAGAATGGAGCTAAGGAAAGGCAAGTCAGCATCAATGGCCACTAACGGGTTTTCAAGCTCTTCTCAAATATACACGCACATTAAGCACTATTGGACTTGCTATCCGAATGGACCAACACAGCCCTTTCTCCTGTCCTACTGATAGTGATCACGAATTGAAGAATGTGCTAAAACATACAGCATCCGGAGGCACAGAGGGACTGGTTGGAAAAGCCTGCACCACAGCTGCACCTGTCCGTCCCACAAGGGGCTACCTTACATGGCTTTCTCCAAGGGGAGTCCCACTGCCTCTTGACTGGATTCCTCAGCTGAGAAGCAAGTGAGACCTGAGTAGGTAGAATTCATCCATCCTGCACAGTTCTCCTGAAGCTCTAGGAACTGCCTTACCATGAATCTGGGCTTCTACTGCCTCTCACTGCCTGTCTATAAGAAGTTACTTTACTTAACCTTTGGACAAATACTCTGTCTTCCTGGACTCCTATAAGTGATCACAGTGGCAATGAGTGAGGAGTTGAGGATGTTTCCTGGACCTGAGGACTTAATGATGACACGAATGGGGTAAAATGTGTGCCATAGATGAGTCTAGGTATTTAGGAAAAGTAATTAATTTCCTTCTTGTTCTTCCAAATTTTCCATAAGTTTAGAATTGTTTTCAAGGAAAAACTTTCTTTTAAAAGTGTTACTTTAGCTGGGCATGATAGTGCATGCCTTTGATCTCAGCATTCAGGAGGCAGAGCCAAGTGGAGCTCTGTGAGTTCCAGACTAACTGGAGCTGACAGTGTTCAGAGTTGGTTAGGAAATAATCTACATTGTTTAGCTAGCAGTTGATTAACACTCAGTTATTAATATTTGGAGCCTTCTCATTCTTAGATCGTCAACCCGGTTTTTCAAGGAGGTGTGTCCCTGGAATGCTTGGGGACATGTGGCTTTAGCCAGAGAATTCAAGGAAAATAAATGAAGTTTTGCATTTCAAAGAAAAATGAAAGTTGTTTGAAAATGACATCAGGGGGTTTTTCCATGTTTTTTTTTTAAACAAAAATTCTATGCTGGCTCTTCACAGAGTCTGTGATCAATTCTAATGGGCAAAGAATATTAATAAGAGTGTCAAGAAGGTGGGTCCCTAATTTGGAACTTTGATGAATTGAGAGTGACATCAGGAGAGCATCAGACTGTAATCAAGCTGTGGATTGTTAAAATTGGGGTGTTGTTTCCTATGTAGCTTGACACTGGACATCTGGCTTTCCATTCTTTGATGCAGTCTACCTGGCCTCCTAAACACCAAGGGGATATCTGAAATGGATTAAGAAACGTCAAACTGCATGTCTGCAGTGACATGCTCACTCTGTGTAACAGCCCGACAGACCATGACTTGTCTTTCATCACACCTTCAGAATCATAAATCTTGTCCCAAGCTAAATCCGGATCTCCCCAAAGGAGAAATGGGTGGAGGAAAGGAAAAGAGTCTGTATTATGTTACTTCCTGAGAATTCTCTTTCATTAATCTTTGCTCCAAAGGTGCCTTTGAATGGCTCTTGGTGCAATGAATAATGTCCACATACAATCTCTCCTGTCAAACGTTTTATTCACTCTAAAGTCTGCCGGCAGTTTGGGAGCAGTGTCTTTTCCTATTATGTTTTCCAATTGGCTTTCTATTGTCACTTCAAAAAAGTGTAGAAACACCTGATTTATGAGAGTCTCACTTAAAAAGTGTCATTTCCATTGCCTTCTTAGTCACACCTGTAATAAGCAGAGGAGGGCAATTTGGGCTTGAACTCTCTTGGAGAAGTTTTAAGTTTAATTTATACATAGGATGAAGTTCTGACTCATTGAAATTCTTTTAAATGCATTCTCCAAAAATGCCTGGAAGACAAGAAAAACAAAGCTCCAGTATTCGTGACCCTACACTAAGGCAACAGCTATGTGCTTGTTTCTCAGTGCAAACACCTAGCGCTTTCTCCCCTACACTATCAGAACACACACACACACACACACACACACACACATATATATATATTATATATAATATATATATATAGCATTTCAAGGACTCAGAAGCTATACCCTAGTTAATAATTGGGCCAGTTTCTCAAAGGTACTTTAAACTTATTTCCTTAAGTACCTGCCTGTGCTTTGTTAAGTACCTGCCTGTGCTTTGTTCACGTTATGCCTGATATATTTTCTCCAATAACCTCATATATGGAGTGCAGCTTAAAAGTTAGCAGGAAAGAAGTGACAGTCTGCAGAGGAGGTTTAATTTAATATGCACAGGTACCAGCGTTTCTGAGACGACAACCGATGCCAAGAAGTCCGGAAGGTCATTATGTGGACTATCTGCAGCACAGCATCTTTTGAACCTTTTTAATAGGTGAGGAGGAACACTTATGCATAATGGTATGAGGCTCATTGTACTGTTGTCCTCAGAGCTGCCAGTCACCTCTGTGCCTCCAGGATGAGGTTTGCAAATGTAAGCTCATAGTCCCCAAGCTGAACCAGCAGTTTGGGAGTTCCCTTCAGCCTAAACTGGATAAAGTTTCTTAGGTGCTTCTTCAGCTCTCAGCTGTGTGCAGATCTGATGAGAAGGCTGCTGAATGCAGGCTCTGAGCAGGTGCTGGGCAGGACCTGATGGTCTGTGTTTCTCCAGGCTTCCACGTGAGGATGCCGGTGCTTGGGGCTCCTTATTTATACCTGGAGTAGTAAATGCTCAGAGGACAGGGATGCCTTAGGCTCTTCTCAGACACAGAGTGAGGACTGGAATACTGGATGTACACCATTCACCTGCCTGGCTGGCCAATGCTCTTCTGAGTCATCCACATTCACTCATCGTTTTCTATCACTACCAGATCTACTTGGAAAAGTAAAGAAATTGAGGCAAGAATTCCAGGGATTTATGTGAACCATTCAAGGGAGGATCTCAAGGTTCACTTTAGGGTGAGAAGCTTCATTTGGGGGCTAGTGGATGAAGTCCTTGTTATTTATTTATTATACTTTATTTAGTTATTTTAGCAGGTTGTATGTATACTATGGCATGTGTGGAAGTCAGAGGACAACTTGCTGGACTCGCTTCTGTTGTTCTACCATGCAGATCCCCAGGATCAAACTCTAGTCATCAGGCTTGGGTGCAAATGTCTTAAGCCATTTGGCCATCTTGCCCACTCAGAGTCCAGCTTTTAATCCAAATATTTCAGCAGCAAAAAAAAAGGTCACCTAGAGTTTTGTTTTTTTGTTTTTGAGACAAGATCTCCTTGTAGCTCCAGCTGGCCTGGAACTTATTAAGTAGACTGGTCTAGCCCTAACCACACACAGATCCACCTGCCTCTGCCTCCTGAGTGCTGGGATTAAAGGAATGCACCACCACACTCAGCATATTTATAGGATATTTTTTGTTTGTTCTTTGGTTTATTTTGAAACAGGGTCCAGGCAGAACTCAAACACTCTGAGAAGGACCTTGACCTTCTGATCCTGCTGCCTCCACCCACTGACTGCTAGATTACAGACATGACCCGCCATGTCCCGTTCCTGGAGTACTGGGGATGGAACCGGAGTCTCCAAGTATTCTAGGCATGAGCTCCACTAACTGAATGAGTGAAGCCGAGTACGAACAGCAAAATTTGCACATGAGGATATGTCCTCTATAATTTTGTTCTCAAGTGAACAATGAGGCTAATGTGGATTCTCCAGATTTTGTCATATTTGAGCAATTGTTTACATGTCTGGAAGTTGAGTGACGATGCTCTGGTTTTCAATTTTCATTGCTTCAATAGGATAATATGTGCTTTTATGTAGGCCAGGATTATACAATGGATACTACATTTGAAAATCACTCATATTCACAATATTTAGAAGGATGTTGTTGTTGTGTTACTTTCTAGCCATTTCAAGCATTTTTTACAACAGCTCCATTTGAAGTCTGGTAATATATGAATTTTTATTAGCCAGAAAACTCATACTAAGTGTGCATATATTAATGATGGATTATGGGATGGGCAGTTGTGGGCAAAGCCTAGAACAATGGAATGCCAATGAATCAACATCAAAGTCATAAAAACAAGGTGATCCACCCTCGATAGCCTTCACCTACACAGTAGTTCACCATTTATAACGTTATCTTTTTGTGCTTTTTGATCCTAAGAGGAAAACACAAAAGTTAAGCATGCACGGCAACACACTCCACGGACCAATGAAAAGTCTTCTCTCCAGATAATAACTAATAGTAATATGAGAATTAATACTTGGTCTGGAGACACACATCTGCCATGGCCTGAGGTTCAGTCCCCTGCAAAACACACACACACACACCACACACACACACACACACACACACACACACACACACACAGAGGCCTTCACACATAAGCAAACAAGTGAAAGTTTTACCATGAATAAGACTGTTAATAGTCGATATAATCCAACTCCTATACCACCCTAGAGGGCATACACTACTACTAGCCCCATTCGCAATGAAGAGTTTGGAATTTAAATATATCATCTACTAAGAAAAATAGTGGAATCAAGATTTCCATGTACACAAAATGACTCCAGATGCTGCCCCCCTCTAGAAGGCTAAATGTTCTTCGCCTTGGAAGGAAGGTATTTAATTTGTAATAAACAAAGGGAGGCCTTTGCTTATTACAAATTGAATTTCATTATGATTTTCACTACAGTCCGGTTCTGGAAGAACCAAACCCCCTGAATTTCCACTACATGGAGATCAGAGTTTGATCATAGCTAAACATACCTCAGCCAATGCTTCAGCCACTTCAGGATAATTTCCAGGTCATTTGTTTTATATTCTGATAGGAAAGTATCTTACATTCTTTAAAGGATTCATACATAAAATCTGATCATTCAAAATTCATTTTCACATATAACTTCCCACACACACCACTGAGGCTGGGCTTGTGAAGCTCAGCTCTGTCTCAGAACTCATCTTACTTGACCTTATCACTTGACACTTCCTTTGCCTTGAAATTCTTAAATTGTCTTGCAGGAAATCACATTTTGTTGGTCTTCCTGCTGTCTAAGAGCTGCTCTGCTCCAAGGTTGGCTCTTTGTGCCTCTCTTGCTTGACCCTCTTCTCTTTCATCTTTCTTCAATCATGTCTTTTGGTAATGTCAACCAATCCCCAGGCTGAGCCCTCTGAAATGTATGTGTTCGTTCAGCTTATACCTGTACTTCCAACTCAACTTGTTCTTCCCTGTCTCCTAGGCATCTCTATTTCATCATGTCACAAACTGATTTCAGCAGTCTTCTCTACCTCATAGACAGTAGTTGTTCAGGCAAATCTTGTAGTCATTCTTTGTCTTACCCTTGATATTCAATCTATCACAGTATCTTGATTTTGAAAAAGTATCCTAGGAGCTGGAGGCATGGCTCAGCTGTTAAGAGCACTGGCTGTTCTTGCAGAGACCCACGTTCAATTCCCAGCACCCACATGGCAGCTAATAAGTAACTCCAATTCCAGGGGGATCTGACACCTTCTTCTGTCCTCTATGGGCATTGCATGACACAGGTGCACTTACATATATGCAGGCAATACATTCATACACATAAAATAAGAACAATAAACAAAATGAAAAAGATATATCCTAAGTACCTGTTGAATTTACTTTCAAAATATATCCAAATGTAACTGCATCTTACCATTCTTAATGTCATTCCATTCCAAAGCTCACTTAACTAAAAAATGTTCCCCTAATGCTCTCCAGCTTCCTCCCCTTGCCCTATCCCAGTTTATTCTGAGTATAGCAGGTAGACTGGTCTTTTGGACAAGTCAGATCAACATCTTGTCTACTCACAATCTTCTAGTGTAAATCCCCCCAAGTTGTACAAGTACCTCTACAATCTGTGCTGCCCAGAACTTGTCTTCACCCTTTTTCTTTTGGCTTATTATTCTATAACCACTCTGTGTCTATTCTGGTAAAGTATCAAACACACTCATCTTTCCATTAGGGCCTTTGCAGTTACCTTCCTGCTACCCTGAAGAATTCTCCATCAGATGGTGTCATGACGCCCTTGCTTCTGTTGTATTTTGTTAAAATGTCATTTCCTTAATGTGCACTTCTATAACAGTTCCTTTTGTCACATAACAGATTACCTAGAATAGCTCAGTGGTAGAAATAGTCACCGCTTTATGCTGAATGATTCTGTGGGTCAGAAATTCAGACAGGGCTCAGTGAGGATGGCTGAGTTGACATGTTATCTGGGAATTGAAAGCTATTAATGTGACAAGGAAGTTAAAGTGTCAGGCAGAACACCGGGTTGTGTCCTCTTCATGTAGCTAGCTACCTGTGCTTCCTTGCAGCATGGTGGCTGAGTTCCAAGAGTGGGTATACCAAGAAGTATAAGGTAGATGCTATATTGCCTTTATACTACAGCCTCAAAGTATCACCACAGGCATAAACTCACACAGGCTCAAAGAGAGAAACACAGACCCCACACATGTGTTCTGACAAGGGTACTATTAAAGTTACAGTGTAAGGAAAGAAGATGGTATGGGCAATATTTTGGAAACCTTATTTTTTGTTTTTTGGTTCTCTGTTTGTTGAGAAAGGGTCTTCTTTTGGGGGGGGGGATTTTTGAGACAGGGTCTCTCTTTAGTCCCAGCTGGCCTAGAGCTCACTCTGTAGACCAGGCTGGCCTTGAACTCACAGAGAGATCCACCTGCCTCTGCCTCCTGAGTGCTGGGATTAAAAGCATGCACCACCACGCCCTGAGAGAAAGGGTTTTCTTATAGCCCCAACTTCCCTAGAACTTGCGATTTAGACCAAGTTGGCCTTAATCTCACAGAGATCCATCTACCTCTACTTCCTGAGTGCTGGGATGAGAGGCATGTGTCACCACACCAGTCTGCAGTAGCCATATTTTAAAAATACAATTGGCAGGGGTTCTTGATTTCCTTAATTTTTAAAATATTTTATTTATTTTATGTGCATGAGTGTTTTGCCTATATATATGTAAGTGCCCTGTGTGTGTATGTATATGTGTGTGTGTGTGTGTGTGTGTGTGTGTGTAATACCAAAGGAGGCCAGAAGAGGGCATTATATTCCTTGTAATTGGAGCTACAGACACTTGTTAGCCATCATGTGGGTACTGGGAACTGAACCCAGATCCTCTGCAAGAGCAACCAGTGCTCTTAACCACTGAGCCATCATCTCTCCAGCCCTGCTTTCTTAATTTTAAATTGCAACTACTGCAGACACAGCCTCCTTCCCTCATGACTCTCCACTCTCATTCCTTCAGTTTCCACACAGGACTTACATAAGCTTCTTCTTCCTGCCAGCATATACTAACACCATTTTTTGTTTGTTTCAAAACAACACAAGTTCATTCATTCAGTCATTCGTTTATAGACCAGGCTGGCCTCATTCTCACAGAGATCCACTGCCATGCCTGGCTTAAGTTTAGTCTTTCTTTTATAGTTCTGGAAGTAGAAGTGTGGATCGGGTCCACCGAGCTGACTGGTGTGGACAGAGCTGCATTCTTTCTGAAGGCCATAGTAAGAATTCACTTTCCATCCTTTTCTAGCCTCTTTGCCTGCATTTCCTGAGGGGTGGGGGGTCGACCTGTACCATTCTAGTTTCTGCTTCTATCCATGCTTCCTTCCATTTGATGCTGGCTCTCCTGCTCCCTCCTTATAAGAACCCCGGAGATTAGGTCAGGACCACCTGGATACACCAGGTAATCTTTTTATCTAAAAATCCTTAATTAGTTATTTCTGGAAAGTCGCTTTGGGAACAAAAAGAAATGTGTTTGCATTTCTGGGAATTAGGATGTAGATATCAGGGGTCATTATTCAAACTGCCAGTGCACTAGGCACCATCCTCTATATGTTGTATTCTCATATACCTAGGTATATTCTCATATACTGCTTGGTAGAATACAGGTTCCATCGGAGATAAGACTTGTCCACATTGGTTTCTACCTGTATCCCATGAGCCTAGAATAGTCTTTGGCACATATGAGGAAGCTTGATGTGCATTTGCTGAATGAGCTAGTTGTTTGCTCAGTGAATGATTCCATAGAGGTTTGTTTTTGTTTTAATTTTGATACAGGATCTTGCTATGCAGCTTAGACTGACCTCAAATTCATGATCCTCCTGCTCCTGAGTGCTGCAATTACAGTGTGTGCTACCGCATCTGGCCACAAATATTATTTAATAATTACTATGTGCCAGCTAATAAGATTAGACATACTTTATGCACAAAAAGAAAGCCACCATATGTTGAATGGGGAGATGGCTCCATGGGTAAGAGTCTTGCTGTACAAACTTGAAGACCTGAATTTGGACTCCAGAACGCGTGTAAAATGTAAAGGCCAAAAATGGCCACAGGTACTTGTAACTTTAGCACTGAGCCAGGTAGAGACAAGAGGATCCCTAGAGCTGGCTGACCAGGCAGACTAATGAGCTCCAGCTTCATAAAGAGACCTTGTCTCAAGGGGATATAGTGGAGTGGAGTGATAGGACAGAACACTCAATATCCTCCTCTGGCCTACAACACACACACACACACACACACAGAGGAATGCCAACACACATACACACACACACACACACACACACACACACACACAGAGGAATGCCATATGTGTGCTTTACCAAGGTAAAAAAAAAATCAAGTGTCTATCCCAGAGTCATAATAAAATAACAGTTTTTCATTTCCTTTTGGGAATTATTCAAAAAAGTTATTACCACTATCGCAGTAAGCATGGAGCCCCAACTCTGTGATCTCTCCACCGGAGGCACTTACCCCCAAATAAAGTGGGAAAATGTGGGGTCTTAATTAGACACACAAGGTTAGGCACTGCCACATTTAGTTCTTTACTAAACTGTCCCATGGCTGTGGTTCTGCAACATTATCCAGTATTTCTCTAGACAGTGCACAAATAAAAATGGCTTGTATTTTAACTTTGAATTCCCTGATTCTGAATCAATCCAGATGTGTGGTAATGTGTATGTGTTTGACACTGCTCCACATGCCTGCGTGTATGTGAATTCTGTGACCTTCTGCTCCCTTCTTCCCTTGATGAATTGTACACACAACCTCATAAGGCAATCTCATAATTAAGTTGGATCTGTTTCAACCACGAATTTTTCAAAAGATTATAATCATTGTGGTTTCTATGTCCACTTAAGAAACAATGTGGTCTCATGTCTCCACAAATGAGCCTCACACAAGACTGCCCTTATCAATTTTGTTTTGTAACATTAAGCCAAATTGGACTTGTTTATATTCATTTCAGATGTTGTGACTTAGGCTGTTGCCAAACATCACCTATAAAGCAGAATCTCACAACAAAATGAATTTTAAATAAGCAAATACTATTTTCTGTTTAAGCCACAGAGAGAGCAGTACAGGGGGAAGAAACAGTGTTTAGGAGCTATTGTGTCACTTTAAGCCTCCGTTTCCTTAGCTGTGAATTGAACACACTAAAAGCTTCCTTAGCAACTAGCTTGGCATGTATGAACCTGACTTCTTCCTACATGAAGTTGACATGATGATAATTCCTACCTCATAAAGGAGATGAAGTAGTAAATTAGTTTCAGATACAACACACTTACGTAATCTAGTGTTTAGTGAATAATCTTTTTGAGACAGGGTCTCCCTGTAGCTCTGGCTGTCCTGGAACTCACTCTGTAGACCAGGCTGGCCTTGAACTCACAGAGATCCCCCCACCCCCCACCCCGGCCTCTGCCTCCCAAGTGCTAGGATTAAAGACATGTGCCACCACACTCAGCTAGTCAAACATTCTTAACCCATTACTGTTATCCACATAGAAATTCTGTTTGCATTAACTAATTGGTAGTTATATTTTTAAACAGTGTTTTAGAAAAGTTTTAGGTGCACAGCATGATTGAGCTGAATTTACAAGTATTTCCCATATTTTTCCTGCCATACTTTTAGCATTTCTGCAAAATATATATAGCCTCTTCTTTTGCTTCATAATATTAATTTAAGCTTCCTCTTTTTACAATTTGAAATCGCTTTTTAGTGCTGAATACTATTCCGATCTTTAGATATACCACCTATTTATATATTCACCTATTGAAGGACACCTTGGTTGCTTTAATTTTTTAAATTTTTATTTATTTTTTATGTGTATGAATGTACTGTCTGCATGTAGGTTTGTGCACCCATGCTGTGCAATGCCACGGAGGTCAGAAGAGGGTGTAGGATTTCCCCTGGAACTGGAGTTAAAGACAGTTCTCAGCCGTCATGTGGGTGCTGGGGATCGAACCTGGACCCTCTGCAAGAGCAGTCGGCGCTCTTCACCGCTAGGCCATCTCTCCAGCCCGGTTTCTTTAATTTTTAAAAAGAAAAGGGGGCTGGAGAGATGGCCTAGCGGTGAAGAGCGCCGACCGCTCTTGCAGAGGACCCGGGTTTGATCCCCAGCACCCACATGGCGGCCGAGAACCGTCTAAAACTCCAATTCCAGGAGAACTCAAGTTCCAGGGGAATCCGAGACCCTCTTCTGACCTCCGCGGCGTTGCACGACACGGGTGCACAGACTTGCATGCAGACAGTACATTCATACACATACAATAAATAAATAAAATTAATAAAAAAATTTTTTTTTAAAAATAAAAAATAAAAAGAAAAGAACTTCTCTAGCTGAAAAAAACTAAAAATCTACTGTAGCGTGATTTTAGAAGCACAAAGAATATTTTCTTTAGCTACACTCAGTGATGCATGCCTTTAATCCCAGGACTTGGGAGGCAAAGGCAGGAAGATCTCTGTAAGATCGAGGTGACCAGCCTGTTCTCCACAGAGTCCAAGCCAGCCACAGATACAGGGAGACCCTGACTCAAAAAAAAATAAAATAAAAAAGAATACTCTGTTTATCCTTAAAAGTGTTCTACCTTAAAATAAAGCCTTCTGTTTCTCTGATAAAGTCGAATTTATCTGACTTTAGAATGTTAATGGGAAAATATTCCTAAGAGAAATATCACTTTAAGCATCGTTAACTATTTACACTTTAGAATGAGAGAGTTTTATGTCTTGCTCTGAGAAAGTTCCCCAGAGGTGGAAGGAAGCAGCATGGGACCATTGGCAGCGAGGAAGATAACTTCACCTGTTCCATAACCATGAATAACTTATGTGATTATCGGATGTAACAGCAAGCAAAATGTTTTTTGTCTGAGTGCATAGCCCACAACTCTCTCCTCCTACCTGGCTGAGTGATTGGACCTCTAGGACATTACAGATACAGCTGAAAATCCCATCAGTTGACCTTAACTAGAGACTAGAATTGTCTTCTTAGTTTTAAGTGTTTTTCAAAGGCTAGTTAGTTACTATGTTTTGGGCTGGCATTTATTTGCACATTTGATGACTGGGACTAAAGTTCAGGAACAAGTCTAGCCATTGGTCACTGCTTCTTAGACATTCCTCACTTGGTCAGGTACCCGAGACCTCTCAGGTTCTCCAGCAGGGCTTGAGTCTGCCAGCAGCTCTGCTGCAGGGAGCAGAGGCGCTAAACAGAACAGCATGGTGATGAGGCTATGCCCAGTGAGGATGAGTGAGTGTCTCCCTAGCCCTGCTACAAATGAGCCACCATTGGCAAATGGCTTCCATTCTCTTGCCTCAGTTTCCCTATTGTCAAAACAGGGATTTGGATAAGATAATGTTTAAGGAGAATCCTCCAGTTCCAAGCTTTATGGTGACTTCCTGACACTTTTCCCCAACTGTCACTGTTCCCAGGATTTTGTGCCCAAATGGAACAAAAGCTTCTTGGGCCGGGCACCAGGGCTTCTGCACCCCCTTGACCAGCCCTGCCTCTATCTGTCTATGCACAGCAACAATGGCATATTAGTTACTTGTCCCATTGTTGTGACAAAGTACATGACGAGAAGCAAGCTTAAGGGAGGAAGGGTTGCTCTGGGCTCACAGTGCCAGGGTGCAGTAGTCCATCATAGCAGGGAAGTCGTAGCGACAGGAGCTGGGCGCAGCTGCTCACTGCTGCTTACACTGTATCCTGCCCGGAAGCAGAGGACGGTGAAGGCCATGCTCAGCTAGCTTGCTGGGTTTTACTCAGTCCAGATCCCCACCCCACGGAACGGAGCCCCCCACGGTGGCAGGTCTCCCCACCTCAGTTAACCTAATCTACATAATCCTTTATGGACATTCTCAGGCTATTTACAGGCATGCTCAGAGGTTTGTCTTAGGTGATTCTAGATCTGTCGATATCAGCCATCAGATGAGGAGCTAGACTGTCCAGCCCAGCCTCTCCTTTACTCCTCTAGTGCCATCTAGGGAGACAGCACTGGAATCCTAAGGCTCACTTTGGACAATTCATCCAACTTCTCTGAGTATTCCTTTTTTTAAAAGACAGAGACAATAATACCCATCTAATTGGACTTGTGATGAGAATTAGTTTATATAAGCTATAACTCACTCAGCATAGTGCCTGCCATACATTGGCAATTTTCTTTTCCATTGACTTCACTGATCGGTGCTTTCAAAATTCTAATTTTTCCTCCGCACATTAAAGGGAAGTAAATTATTCAATGATACTGAAAACTCGTTTATTTTTTTAAGATGATTTCCCATGCTTATATGGGTTCAGCTTTTTATCTCTGACAGTGGAAGGAGCTGAAAAGATTCTTGAGCTCATGGGGTGCAGGGGGGGAGCAGGATTCTCTTGTTAAACCAGGCCATCTCTTTTGATTCTGAGCTCAAAGGTCTTCTACATCCGTTCTCCAATCCACTTTGGTTTCTTCTAGGAGAGTCAGTGCATTGCTTAAGCCTGGAGGAGAGGCGTGGCAAGTCTCCATCTCCCTACCTGCTGGAAAAGACAACTGTCTGGACTCCCTTGGGAAGCAGTGGCAGCTGCTTGAAGCACTCGCCTGGGAACTGCTGGGGTGGAGGATGAAGGGCTGCCTTCAAGGGTTGTTTGCCCTCATCCCCCACCTACTCCAACTGGCCACAGGAGTCTGGGTGAAAAGCAGGTAGAGAGAAGAGGATGAAGAGCCAGAAACGGCTGGATGTTTGTAAGAATCCCACAGACAAGTTCCAAGATTTGGACACCCGAAAGCAATCCACAGAAGTCAGCCCAAGTTCACTGAGCTGAGACATACCCCTGTGCTGCCTGTTGCCCACAGAAAGGAAAGAGGCCCAGACCCTTCACATGCTGAATACAGCTTTCCCAACATGACTGCTGCCTGTTTCACCTCCCATAACTTCCCCCACATCAGTTTCTCATCTTCCCTTGAACAGCCTCCACATCTCCACGTCGCCCCCCCCCCCGCAACCCCCATCAGTTTGGAAGCCTTTTCATTATTTTTCTATGTTGAAGATGCTGACACAGACTAGAAGAGCCAGCCTGGGCTCACCTTCTTTGCATGGGCCTTATGGTTTCAGTGAGGAGTTTCTCCAGCTACTCATCACTATCTATTCACAGGGTTCACTGAGCTGCTTGAGAACAGAACCCTGCCTGATTTCCTCTTGTCTCCCGGCCTAGCCTATGTTTGCCACAGGAAGGCTGGCAGTCACTGAACATTTCTTAAATGGATATTGATTCCCTGCTACAAGGCGTGATGGTTCTTCTTTGTTGGGAACTTGACAAAAAGGTACCTCTGGTGTATCTATGAGCATACTTTCAGACCAGTTTGACAGAGCAGGGAAGACTGAGCTCAGTGTGGGCAGCACCATCCCATGAGATGAGGCCTTGACCTGAATAAAAGGAGACAGCAAGCTGAGTCCTAGCACTACCTGTTTCCTGGTGGTAGATGCAGTGTGACTGCCTCCTGATCCTGCCATAAGGTGCTGAACTGTAAGTAAAAACAAACCCTTCCCTCCTTAGAGTGTTTCTCTAAAGTATCTGGTCCTAGCAACAAAAACAGTAATTAATACACAAGGAGTTGAAAAACAACGTGGTCTTCCTCTTGTGTATGTGGCTTTGGGGCTCATGCTACCCGAGACTGGATCAGCAGTCTCCGCTAGAAGATTAACCAAAGGTAACAATGAGAAAAGAGACCCATTTATTCAAAAAGAATACTCATTGTAATGACTTCCTTCCATATTCAAAATATTTTTTCCTTGTTCGTTCAAAAAATCCTATTGTGGAGGCAAAATTTCTTCCTCAGCTGCCAAGGAGCTTGTAGAGCACTTCACCCCTCCTTCCTAGCTTGAGAATCTTACCAAAGAAGCTGGAAGAAGACAAAATAATTGTGACTGATTTACATAGAGCTTTGTGAAAACACGGGCATTAGAGCAGCTACCTGAAGGAAAATTTTTTGACAAAAAATTGGTATATGTTCAACATTTCCTAGATTCCCTATTCATTTGTCTCCACTCGTGGAGAAACTGCTTATCAATCATTAGTGGTAACTATATTCGTGGGGCCTCAGTTAACATGCAGTATAGTAGTCTAACCTGGCAAAGCACACTCATCCAGCCTATGTAACTGATCATTGACAGACAGTTATCTGTTCACACATTTGAAAATCTGGCTGAAACTTTTGGTGAGGATTTTCTCTGAAGAGAATTTTCTCTTCTGTATCCTTCACAATATCCAGCCCCTGCTGCTCAGCTGCCTGGGAAGTCTTCACAAAGATCTGCAAAGGCTGTTCACTAAAGGCTTAAAGCCTTAGTGTTGAGTGCATATAGAACACATAGCAGCCAAGAAGGTTTTTGGTAAACATGATGGTTAATCTCAATTGTTAACTTGGCAGGATCTACAATCACCTGGAAGATTGGCCCCTAGTGTGTGTGTGGGGGGGGGGTAACTTGATTATGTTAACTGAGATGGGAAATCCTGGAAGATTGGCCCCTAGTGTGTGTGTGTGCGGGGGTGGGGGGTGCCTTGATTGTGTTAACTGAGATGGGAAATCCTGGAACCAGGAAGGGAAAGGGAAAGAGGGACCCTGAGACAGAAGACCAGTAGGTGACAGGTGACACCTAGGGAGGAATGGATAAAATCAGGATATCCAAATGGGAGGGGAGAGGAAGGGTTACAGAAGAAAAGGGGAAGGGTATAAAGGGGGAAAAAGAGCCCAGAGAAATGGGCCATAGGAGACTGGCAGGATCAAGGGGGAAATGGGGAGACTTTAAATGAAGACATGGAGAAGACATGGAGGGAGGGCTGGACAGGTAAAGGGAGAGAGGAGAGGTAAATGACGCCCTGCTGAGGAAAAAGAAACCTGAGAGAACCATATTAGTCTAACAATCTATTGACAAATTACACACACAATACCTCTACATGAGTCCATATGCAAAGATGAAGGCCGCATATCAAGAACCAGTACCAGACAGGGGAAACCATCCTTTGAGTTCTTGGCCAAGGTAATCCAAGAGACTCCCAAAATTACAAAGACTATTGCCATAGCCCTTGATTGCCTCTCAGAACCTGAAGGTAAGACTCTGTTGCCGAAGACAGGACCTACTTCAGAGACTGGATCTTGAGCAATGGAGCCGGTTCTGACCTGGAAGCCACCTCCCTGAAGGCTCGCTCTCATAGCTTTGAAGAGCACTATGCAAAGGAGAACATAAATCAGTGATCCAACATCAGCCTCAAAACCAAATATCCACGTCAATCACCAGCACAGCACACAACATGGGTGCAAGGGCAGCGCTTCTATCTTGGGGGAAATCAACGGGTAATCGACTGGACCTAAAGCCCACTCAGGGGAAGGAAACTCGTGTGTGGTAATATTAACATAGCCATATGCACACATCTGGAGAGGTCATAGACCTTAGACAATTCCACAAGGTAGACACATCCCTAGGCTGATGTAACATTTTACTAAATACTAAGGAAGTATCCTCATATTTGCAGACAAATATCTCAGACACCACTCAGAAAAGAAGCTTCTTTTGCTCCAGATGAGCACAGTACAGAAGTCCCACAACTGGACACACACAGACATGGTCTGTGCATGGCTCATGCCTAGGCGACACATCTACAATGCAACCTCTACACATAAGCCAGGCATCATAGAACAAGGACCCAAGAAGGCATTAACTACCTCTTAACTCTGGTTAAGGAAGCTCCTCCATGCAATAGGAGACCAGGAAATCAAAAGGGCCTGAATGGCCAAACCATGAAGATTAGGAGTCTACAGAGTGTGGGTCCATGGACAGGCTGCCTATATTCAGCTTCACCCACCCTGGGCAGCTCAGGGAACATTGCTGAAGAGGAAAGATTGGAAGAGCCAGGGAGGTGATGCAAGACCAAATGGAAATGAATCTTACAAGCTTCTGGAATCCTGTTCATATGAGCCTACAGCATTGATATGAGCATGCACAAGACCCATGCCAGCTCAGCTGGACAAAAACAACAACAAAAAAACAGCATAGAACTGCAGAAATGGGTAGCAGAGCCCAACCTTAGCTGAGGAAATATTGGCAGCAGATAGTGGTTGGCCTTTTTTAGAATAGAGACTCCAGATAGGCTGAGTCTAAGCTTAGAGGATGAGCTGGCACTGAAGAGTGAGCAGGGAGAGTAATTTGGTGCAATGGACTCTAGCCACAAATGACAGAAGTTGTGAACTCTGGGGAGGGGCAGGCTGCAAGAGTGTGCCAAGGGAAAAGCGGGTATAATGGTGATTAAGACTGACTGAAGAATTGTGTATGAAATACCTAAAAAATTTAATAAAAAAATATCGAAGTCTATAAGAAGTACCTAGTCCCCAAGGGAGGCTCCAAATGGGCCTTCCTTGTGCCTTTGTACTCTTTCTCACAATGGGTACTTTATCAACAAAATGTGGCAGAAAAGAAGCTGTTTCAGTCCTAAGCCTGTCTTTCAAAGGTTCTTTTGTCATTTCAGACTATCTGATCCACCAAGAGACCTGGCTGTCCTGGTAGATAAACCACGTGCACTATAGGGAGAAGTCCCCAAACTGCTTGATAAAGACCCTGATGGCCCAGGATCTCATCTAGGTCCTTCCTTCTGGTTATCTCCACCCTGGTTCCAAGCCTGTTACATAAGGCATTGTAGGTATTGGGGCTCCTGTCATCTGACTGTAAGTTGCATGAGTGACCCCAAGAGTGACCAGCATCAGAACCATCTAGCTGAGCCCATCAAGTCACATAATCATGAGAAATCACAAATCACCAAATTTTGAGGCACTTGTTACATGGTAGAATGTAACTGCAATACTTTTTACTTTAAGCATAAATGAATGACAAGTCACAGAATAAAAAAAGCAACACCCCCCTCCCCCCAATGGGAAATAAAAGAAGTTACACAGCACCAAAGATATGGAATGGAGAGAGCTTCCACTGAGTAAACGCCTGTTACGCGCCTGTTACTGTGCTTCCATATATAGGCTCAGAGCTTCTCTGGAAAGAAAGCTTTACTAACTCAATTATCCATGCTAAGAGGGATCTATAACTATTCTGGAATTTTTCAACAAGCCCATGATAGACATAGAATTTAAACAACAATTTCCTTCAAAACGTGCTGCCTACTTCCCGGCTCTTTGATCTTCAGTAGAAAATGTATTAGCTCACTATTCTGCTGCCTCAGTCTCCCAGGAACTGCACCCCAAATTCATTTCGGGAACTATCCATCCTACTCTAATACATATGCTTTGGGTGTCCTTGGTTTCAACCAATAGGCATATGCATCTCCAGGAAAGAGTTACAGACAGAGAGTGGGTAAGAGACAGTGACGTTCCCTGGGGAAAATGACAGTATTCCACACTAGACTTGACACAAAGGAACCTGTCCCCTACACCTGCTCTTCCACCTCCTCAGCCTCTCTGTGGGCTTTTCCTGTCCATGTTGCCGCAGCCTTGGCACTCCCACTAGAAGAGCCCTTGTTCTTGCCTGGGTTATGCTTCTCCCCCTTTCCTTTGCTTCCAGTTCTTTCTCAACCTCAAGGCTCAGCTCATAACCCTTTCTGAACCAGCCTAAACTAATCCACCCCCTGCCCCTCACTGAAGGGTCTGAGTCAATGGTTCTTGCTTTGTGCTCCTGTGGTCACTGTAGTACTGAGCTACACCACTGCTCATTGGGCTATGTTGTCCAAAGCATTGATTTGCCTGTCTTCCATTCCGAAGATTCCTCAATGTAGGCAGTATGTCTTAGCCATCTTTCTACCCTTACCACCTTGTATAATTTTCAATTCATAGATAATGACATAAACTAAATGAGTGGATGAGTGAGTGAATGAGTGAGTGAGTGATAGCAGAGCTGTCAGGACCCTTTCCCCCTGGTAATAGTTTCCCCCACAGGATTTAATGACAGCAAATAACTCACGAAAACCTGTAGCGCTTTTGGCTTCCAGGTCCCCCAGGTTGATGATGGCTGGTATTGGCATGTGTAAAGCTGAAATATTGCTCAGTAATGGGCTTAGAAGACAATAAATTCCCTTATTCCATTCAGCTGAGGACTGAGACACAAGCCTAAGAACAGGGTGATTAAAGTGTTAGTTTTATTACAGTTAAAATCAATTGGGGAACATGAATGATTCGGTGGCTAAGCTGGACTTCCAAGGACCCTCTCCCACAGAGATCATTCGACACTGCAGAGCGAACTGTTCCTTCCAAGTGGCTGCTCTCCCAGCTTCACAGTAGAGAAGGAAAAGCAAAGGACCCTTCAGTGTCGGGAACATTTTGGGAGTGTGGGCTCCTCCCACTCTGGAAGTCCTGACTCACGAACTCACTGTGAACAAAATGGATCACTACCACTCCTGTGACTTGGAAATGTGTGAAGGGGCACAGGACAGAAACCTGGCATTTCACCTACAGGAAGTCACTTCTTGGAAACAGGAAGCCAGGGACATGAATATGTATTATGTAAAGAACAGAGAGAAGCCAGGGACTCTGGAGACTAGGAAACCTGTAGTAAGTCTGTAAGAGAGGCTCACGCTGACTCCATTTTGAGTATAGCCACCATTTTAAGCAATTACTAGAACCTGCCCAATTCAGGGAAAAGGTCAGTTGCTCAAGGTCAGTTGCTCTGAGGCCTCAAGAACAGCTAATAAAATTTAAACTTGTCTAAAGATAACCATTGATACTGTTGATATGTGAGGAAAAGTGGACTGACTCAACTTTTCCTCGTTCCTGTCCTAAGATTGTGTCTAAAGATAACCTTTGGTGTGTGGGGGCAGGTGGGCTGACCTAACCATGAGCTGTAACTCTGCTATTGTGCAATAAGGCTAGAAGTTACCCAAACCCCGCTAAAATTCCCCTAGACCCTGTATAAAAGGCCTGCTAGCCAAGTTATTGGGGTCGGAGCCTTTTCCCTCCCACCCCAGCATGCTGGTTTACTTTTTCCCAAAATAAAGTCTTGGTTTTCCATCCTTTGGTGTGTCTGGTGTGGATTCTCAGACCCTAACAGGTCCACAGAGAAGCGCATGCGTGCTGGCTTAATCGTTAGAGGAAGCAACCAAAGTCCAGGGAGAAGCAGCAGTCACGCAAGGCCTGAATTCTCAACAGCATTGATTAGGAATTTTAAGAGTGCACATTTTATGCACTCAAGCAATATTTCTGGCATATAGAATAACAAGTTTCTTTGCTAACAAATCTGATGACATTTCTGAAACATGAACAATTACAGTGTTCTGTAGTTTACTTGGGTATGTAGTAATTTCTTGTTTTAATGGAAAATGCTGAAATGCTATATTATAATGTGCAGGCAGAAATAAATGAGTTGGGTTTTTTTAAAAAAAAACATTGTTTGGAAAACTTGGGAGGAAAGTGCAGCCCCGTTTCACTTCCGACTATAGTATAATAAAATACAGCATGTCATTGAATTGTTTTCCCTCTCGGGTTACAAATAAAAGAGAAAAGTAAGCTGCATTAAAAAGGAAACGACTCTGGAAGCTGGGATGCAAGTGTCAATGTGGCCATGACTTCCCGCACCTTGACACTTAGTCTCCTTGTTCTGTCTGTAAACTGAATATTAGAATATGGTTACAGTTGAATAATAAATGTCTATGAGAAAATGGAGTATGATTGGGGTATTTTGGAAGAGAAGTGTCTGCTGTAGGCTTAAGTATTTCAACACTTGGTCAGGTCCGGACCCTGTTTGCGGGGTTCATGGAACCTTTAAGAGGTGTGGCCTTGATGGAGGAAGCTTGTCACCGGAGGTGGGGTTTGAGAGTCCGTAGCCTTGCCCTACCTCCAGCTTTCTCTCTGGGCTTCCCGTGAGTGATTGGACATGTGAGCACACAGCCTTTGGCCTCTGCCGCCATGCCTCCCTTCCATGGTGAACTCTTAACCCTCAGGAACTATAAGCTCAAATAAACTCTTCTTTTAAATTTTATTTATTTTTGTATGGGTATGAGTGCACTGTCTGCATGTAGGTCTGTGCACCCATGTTGTGCAATGCCGTGGAGGTCAAAAGAGGGTCTCGGATTCCCCTGGAACTGGAGTTCTCCTGGAATTGGAGTTACAGACGGTTCTTAGCCACCATGTGGGTGCTGGGGATCGAACCCGGGTCCTCTGCAAGAGCAGTCGGTGCTCTTAACCACTAGGCTATCTCTCCAGCCCCATAAACTCTTCTTTTATAGTTGCCTTGTCGTGTTTTATCACGCAACAGAAAGGGAACTAATATAGCAATGCTTGGATGTAGAGATTTAGGAAATGATTGGATCTTTGGGGGCTCTAAACCTAATAAATGGATTCATCCATTGATAGTTTCATAATTTGATGAATGATGGTAGGAAATGGAAAGAGCTTCCTGGAGGAAGTGGGTTACTACAGGCATGCCCTGGACAGACATATATCCTTGACCATCCCTGCTGCTGCTGCTCCCCCTCGTCTTCCTCCTCCTCTCCTCTCCTACTCCTCCCTCCTCCCCTCCTTCTCCTAAACAGTGTTCAAAATACCTCAAATTAACCAGTTTGAAATGAGAAAGAAAGCACTACTAACTTCCCTTTGCCTACTCTTGAAAGTGTCACAAAAAGAAATGAGAAAGAAAGCACTACTAACTTCCCTTTGCCTACTCTTGAAAGTGTCACAAAGAGCAACAATTTCTCTAATGTATTCTTGCTAGAAAAGATGCTCCACCCTGCTGGTAACACAGGATTTACAAAAAAGAATAATCTATACTCTAGCATCTTGTTTTTCTTCATGATACACGTATAAGTGAGTTACATAGTTCTTCCTTAGATAATTGAAATAAACAGTTTAGGAACTGGATCCCAAGTGGGGCTGAGATGCTTAACTAAAAGTTAACAACTTCCATCAGAAAAGATGAAGGCAGAGCCACCATGAATTTTTTTTTCCCTAGGCATTCAGGTTGAGGGAATGGCCTCTAAGATTTGGATCTCACAACTTGAAGCCCCTTCTCTGTGGTTTTTCTCTACCGCCACCTCGCTCTGATGTTACCATGGTCCTAAGCTGGAGACTGATAGCCCAAACTTTACTGGGCCAACACTAACAGTTTCCCAGAGAAATTTGTGTATTTATTAAGGAAGAAGGAATACTTTATTTTAAGCAGGAGTCTCAGGAGTCTTGGAATGATTTGTATAGGACACAGACAATGGGAGGACATCTAAGAAGGGTGCAGGAAAAAAGGAGGGAGGATCAGCTCTGAACAGCTAANGAGGTCAGAAGAGGGTCTCAGATTCCCCTGGAATTGGAATTCTCATGGAATTGAAGTTACAGATGGTTCTTAGCCACCATGTGGGTGCTGGGGATCGAACCCGGGTCCTCTGCAAGAGCAGTCGGTGCTCTTAACCACTAGGCTATCTCTCCAGCCCCATAAACTCTTCTTTTAATAAGTTGCCTTGGTCGTAGCATTTTATCACAGCAACAGAAAGGGAACTAATATAGCAATGCTTGGATGTAGAGATTTAGGAAATGATTGGATCTTTGGGGGCTCTAAACCTAATAAATGGATTCATCCATTGATAGTTTCATAATTTGATGAATGATGGTAGGAAATGGAAAGAGCTTCACTGGAGGAAGTGGGTTACTACAGGCATGCCCTGGACAGACATATATCCTTGACCATCCCTGCTGCTGCTGCTCCCCCTCGTCTTCCTCCTCCTCCTCCTCCTCCTCATCCTCCCCTCCTCCTCCTCCTTCTCCTAAAAGTGTTCAAAATACCTCAAATTAACCAGTTTGAAATGAGAAAGAAAGCACTACTAACTTCCCTTTGCCTACTCTTGAAAGTGTCACAAAAAGAAATGAGAAAGAAAGCACTACTAACTTCCCTTTGCCTACTCTTGAAAGTGTCACAAAGAGCAACAATTTCTCTAATGTATTCTTGCTAGAAAAGATGCTCCACCCTGCTGGTAACACAGGATTTACAAAAAAGAATAATCTATACTCTAGCATCTTGTTTTTCTTCATGATACACGTATAAGTGAGTTACATAGTTCTTCCTTAGATAATTGAAATAAACAGTTTAGGAACTGGATCCCAAGTGGGGCTGAGATGCTTAACTAAAAGTTAACAACTTCCATCAGAAAAGATGAAGGCAGAGCCACCATGAATTTTTTTTTTTTCCCTAGGCATTCAGGTTGAGGGAATGGCCTCTAAGATTTGGATCTCACAACTTGAAGCCCCTTCTCTGTGGTTTTTCTCTACCGCCACCTCGCTCTGATGTTACCATGGTCCTAAGCTGGAGACTGATAGCCCAAACTTTACTGGGCCAACACTAACAGTTTCCCAGAGAAATTTGTGTATTTATTAAGGAAGAAGGAATACTTTATTTTAAGCAGGAGTCTCAGGAGTCTTGGAATGATTTGTATAGGACACAGACAATGGGAGGACATCTAAGAAGGGTGCAGGAAACAAGGAGGGAGGATCAGCTCTGAACAGCTAAAATGAGACTAGGAACAATGCAGTGCTTTGATTGATAGGGTGATTTAAAAATTAAAAGAGAAGAGTCTGTCTGTGAGCTGACTGCTGGCTCTGAGATTGATGGATGGCAGGAGGGTGCTTCTCTTTGTGGCATTTTAGATAAAGATGTGGGTTTCTTTACGAGAGAATCTTTATAAGACAATTGCTTGACTTGAAGTGTGTGTGTGTGTGTGTGTGTGTGTGAGAGAGAGAGAGAGAGAGATAGTGAGAGGGAGAGAGAGAGGGAGGTGGAGAGAGAGAGAGAAAGAGAAAGAGATAGTGAGAGAGAAAGAGAGAGGGAAAGATAGGGAGGGAGGGAGGGATTTGTTGAGGGAGGAGGGAGGAGGGAGGGAGGGAGGGAAAGAGAGAGAGGAAAGCTGCAGTTTTTCAGAGCAGGGCTGTGTAGCTAGAATTCAAGGCTTTTCACAGCCTTGCAGGGCGTCTGTACTTTCAATAGATAAGGTACTCTGCAAACACTCCTCCTGGATGAGCCTTCATTTCCAATTGTGTGTATGCACCATGTGGTAGCCAACATGATTAAGGAAGAAGTGATTGTGTGAACCTCCAAATCCATCTGTCATGTCATTGGCATGGAAGAGCCTCGCTGAAAAATTAGCCTCCTCCTTCCCCCAACTTGTGTTTTCCTATCCTCAAGACAATACGAGATGCTCTTAGCTTCAAGAGGAGGGAACAAAGGGGCAAGGAATTCAATAAAAAAGAGATCCCAGGTAAAATGAAATATTGTTTCTCTGTCTGTATTGCACCCTTCCTCTCCAGTCTGCTGGAGCATTAACTGCTTGTCTGCTGCACAGGGAGGCGGAATCCTTTCTAGGATTTGTCCACCAAAGGCTGAAGTCTCTGAAGCATCAGCGGTGTCTTAGTGTGATAATCTGGACACAACAGGCTAAACCAGACACAAAAATGTCAGGAAGAGCTAGGTTAGTTCTTACGTCTTTGGAATTTCCTAGTAAACCTCTTTAACTCTTCACATTTGATTTTTAAATATTCTCTGTGTTTAAATTTTATTTATGGGTGCCTATATGCATTTTTGTAGGGATGAGGTCCATACAATTCTCAGAGTTTGAAAGCATTTATAACCCATAAAGCTAAAAACTACATTGCTAAAGCACTTTTTTTCTAACTATTTCTGTATGTTTTTGCAATTATAGAGGATATATTTTCTGTCACTGGGATTAAGGGTTGGAAGATAAAGTCTCAGAAATAGATACTCATTTGGACTAAGTAAAGACCAAGAAAAAAAAAAAGCTCACATAAACATGAGAAAACAACTGGTGAATTAGAATATAAAAGGCCATAGAGTAAACTATAGTAGAATTATATGAATTATTATGACTATTATTCTTTTTGTTTATCTTATAAATGAAATCAGACTCAGGAAAAACATAAACTGGGTAATATATGAATATTTTATTTGGGTTTTTGAAATTATTTTTAGGAATTTTCTTTTAATTTTTTTCTTATTTCATCTGTAAGAAAGAAACACTGTATTTGAACTGATCAAGTAATTATAAATTTCTGGGGCTGGAGAGATGACCTAGCGGTTAAGAGTGCCAACTGCTCTTGCAGATGACCCAGGTTCGATCCCCAGCACACACATGGCTGCTGAGAACCGTCTGTAACTCCAATTCCAGGAGAACTCCAGTTCCAGGGGAATCCGACACCCTCTTCCGACCTCTGCGGTGTTGCACGACACAGGTGTACAGACCTACATGCAGACAGTACATTCATACACAAAAATAAGTAAATAAATAAATTTTAAAAATTATTAAAATTTTTCTTTACACTACTGGAGAGCTCCAGGTAGCCTGACAAATGCACCTCCTACCACACACCAAAGAAGGTGTTTGTTTGTTTGTTTGTTTGTTTGCAACAGATGGAGACTATTACAAAGTTCCACATCTGGACGAATGCAGAGAATAAGTGTCTATGAGGTATCCAGTCCTGAGTGACACATCTACAATGCGACCTCAACACTTGACGCTCAGAGGCCATCAAAGAACGGGTAGAAAGGACGTAAGAGCCAGAGGGACAAGATACCTGCTGTACTGAAGGCTTTTTTTTTTTTTTTTGTCTTTTTGAGACAAGGTTCCTTGTACCCCCAGCTGGCCTGGACCTGGCTGTGTAGACCGGGCTGGCCTTGAGCTCAGAGAGAACCACCTGCCTCTGCCTCCAAAGACCATGGGTTTTTTTAATGCTTTTATTGATGTTTTGTGTATTTCAGACATCATTTCTCAGTTCAGTTTAGACATATTCCCCTTTCCCTTCCCCCCACCCCACCCCAGATCATGCACTCTGCCATAACTATTCTCCATCTTTCTCTCAGTCTTTTTTTATGTTTAGGAATTCACATTTTCCTCCTTTAACATTATGTTACTCTAAAATATGAATACATACTTTCCACTCATATACAGTAATTACAGAATCTGAAAGTAAGTGGTAGATCGATTCTAGAGCCCATTAAGAGATTTACATTATAACAACATAGTTGCTTTCAGATAGACAGAAATATAATAATGTTGTTCAGCTTGCCTTTCCTCTGGGGATTTGGTGTTAGCATCCACAAATGAGGGAGACCATTTGCTGCTTGTCTTTCTGGGACTGTGTTACTTCACTTAGCATAGTGGCTTCGAGTTCCATCCATTTACCTGCAAAGTTCATGATATCTTTCTTTACTGCTGAGTAGTACTCCATTGTGTAGATGTACCAGATTTTTGTCATACATTCATCGGTTGGGGGCATTTGAGTTGGTTCCAGCTCTTCACTATTGTGAAGAGAGCTGCAATAAACATGGATGTGCATGAATCTTCACGGTAAGATGAGTCTTATGGGTATATACCCACGAGTGGTGTGACTGGGTCAGGTGGTAGGCTCATTTTGAGTCTTTTAAGGGTTCTTCACACTGCTTTCCATAATGGTTGTACAAGTTTACATTCCCACCACCAGTGGATGAGTGTTCCCCTTCCCCACAACCTCTCCAGCATTTGATGTCTTTTGAGTTCTTGATCTTAGCCAGTCGTATTGGAGTAAAATCTGAGCTTGGTTTTAATTTGCATCTCCTTAACTATTAATGATGTTGAACACTTTTTAAGATGTTTCTCAGCCATCTTCACTTCCTCACTGGTGAAGTCTCTGTTCAGCTCTTTACTCCATTGTTTAAGTAGGTCATTTGTTTCCTTCTTTGTTTTTTGAGTAGTCTATATATTCTTGACTTTAATGCTCTGTCAGATGAATCACTGGTGAAGATTTCCTCCCACTCTGTGGGTTTTCTCTTCACTTCCTTGATTGTTTCTTTCACTGTACAGAGCTTTTGAGTTTGATGAGGTCATATTTGTTGACTATTGACCTTATTTCCTGTGCAGCTATTGTCTGATTTAGAAAGTCTTTTTGTACACCTATATCTTGTAGGTTGCTACCAACTTTTTCTTCTATCACCCTCAGGGTTTTGGGTTTCACGTTGAGATCTTTGATCCACTTGGAGCTGATATTTGTACAGGGTGAGAGGTAGGGGTTGAATTTTGTTCTTCTACAAATGGTGATCCAGTTTTGCCAGCACCATTTGCTGAAGATTCTATCCTTCCTCCATTGAGGGTTTTTTGCCCTTTTGTCAAATATGAGGTGGCTGAAGTTGTATGAGTTCAAGTTTGGATCTTCAATTTTGTTCCATTGGTCAACAGGTCTGTTTTTGTGCCAGTACCAGGCTATCCTTATGACTATGGCCCTGTAATATAGCTTGAAGTCTGGTAGAGCAATCCCCCCTGTATTGCATTTTTCACTCGGCATTGCTTTAGCTATTCAGGGTCTTTTGTTTTTCCATATGAATTTAAGGATTTTTTTCCAAGTCTGTGAAGAAGCTCATGGGGATTTTGATTAGGATTGCATTGAATCTGCCTATCAATTTGGGTAAAATAGACATTTTTACAATATTAATTTTTCCAATCCATGAGTATGGGAGATCTTTCCATTTTTTATGTCATTTTCAATCTCCTTCTTCAGGGGTTTAAAATTTTTGTTGTAGAGATCATTGGTACCTTTGGTTAGTTTTTTTCCCCAGGTATTTTATTGTTTTTGAGGCTACTGTGAGTGGGAAGTTCTTCTTATATTCCTTCTCCACTTGTTTATTGTTGGTGTAAAGAAAGGCTACTATGCACAGCCATATTTATTGCAGCTCTCTTCACAATAGCAAAGAGGCAGAACCAACCCAAGTGCCCCTCAACTGACAGGTGGATAGAGAAAATGTGGTACATCTACACAATGGAGTTCTATGCAGTGGTAAAGAAAGATGACATCATGAGCTTTGCAGGTAAATGAATGGAGTTAGAAGATAGCATGCTAAGTGAAGTAACACAGTCCCAGAAAAACAAATGACGAATGGTATCCCTCATCTGTGGATGCTAGTGCCAGTTACCTAATTGTATGGCAAACTGATCAATGTTAATGTGATCTGAAAACAACTGTGCTTTTATATTGTGTATCCTTTAAAAATAAATAAAAAATTTTAAAAAGAAAGTCTACTGATTTTTCCAGGTTAATTTTGTATCCCGCCACTTTACTGAAACTCTTAATTGTTTCTAGAAGTTTTCTGGTGGTTTTTAGCATCCCTTAGGTAAACTATCATATCATCTGCAAAAAGGGATATCTTCTTTTCCGATTAGTACTCCTTTAATTTCCTTCTCTTTTCTTATTGTCCTAGCAAGTGTTTCAAGCACTATGTTGAAGAGGAGTGGCAATAAGGGACATCCTTGCCAGGTTCCCACCTGTAAGGGAAATGGTTCCAATTTTTCCTCATTTAGGATGAAGTTGACAGTGGGTTTGCTATATATGGCTTTGATCATGTTGAGGAATGTTCCTTTCAGTCTGATTCCCTCTAGGACTTTAAACATGAAGGGATGCTGGATCTTGTCAAAGGCTTTTTCTGCATCAACTGAGATGATCATGTAGTTTTTGTCTCTCAGTCCATTTATGTATATTATTATATTTATTGATTTACGTATGTTGAACCATCCCTGCATCTCTGGTATGAATCCAACTTGGTCATGATGGATGATCTTTTTGATGTGGGTCTGTATGCGATTTTCTTGAGAAATTTGCATCTATGTTCTTTAATGAGATGGGTCTATAGCTTTCTTTTTCGGTTGTATCTTTCCCTGGTTTTGGTATTAGGGTGATGCTGGATTCATAGAAGGAATATGGGAGAATTCCCTCTGTTTTTGTCCTTCTGAACAGATTGAGTAGTAATGGTTGTAGGACCTCTTTAAATGTTTTATAGAATTCTTCTGTGAATCCATCTGGGCCCGGGCTTTTTTTAGTTGTTTTTTTTTTTTTTATTATTACATCCTCAATTTCTTAAAATATTATGGGTCTGTTTAAACTGTCAATCTCTTCTTGGTTAAGCATTGTTGGTTCCCAGGATTTAAATATTCATCCATTTCTCTTAGGTTTTTGAATTTAGTGGAGTATAGATTTTTGAAGTATTCCCGTATGATTGGATCTTTACTTTGTCTGTTGTGATGTTTCCCCTTTCATCATGTATACTATTGATTTGGAGTTGCTCTGTCTTTTTAGTTGTTGTTGTTAAATGGGCTAGAGGTCTGTCTATTTTGCTTATCTTTAAAGAACCAGATTTTGGATTTGTTGATTCTATGTATTGTTTTGTTTATTTCTTTTTTCTTTTTTTTATTTTTTTTTTATTAATTTTATTTATTTCTGTATGTGTATGAATGTACTGCCTGCATGCAAGTCTGTGCACCCGTGTCGTGCAATGCTGCGGAGGTCAGAAGAGGGTGTCAGATTCTCCTGGAGCTGGAGTTCTCCTGGAATTGGAGTTTCAGACGGCTCTTGGCCGCCATGTGGGTGCTGGGGATCGAACCTGGGTCCTCTGTAAGAGCAGTCGGTGCTCTTAACCGCTAGGCCATCTCTCCAGCCCTGTTTTGTTTATTTCTATTTCATTGATTTCTGCTCTGATTTTTGTGATTTCTTCCTGCCTTTTGGATTTAGGGTTCATTGTTGTTGTCTCTCAAGTGTTTTTAGCTGCAGTGTTAGATTATTTATTTGTTCCCTTTCTGTTTTTTTGATGTGGGCACTTAGGGCTATAAATTTTCTTCTCAAGACTGCTTTTTAAAATATCCCACAAGTTTTGTTGTGTTATATTGTCTTTTTTGTTCAGTTCCATGAATACTTTTATTTCACTCTTTATTTCTTCCCTGACCCATTCATTATTCAGGATGGTGTTGTTTAGTCTCCATGTATTCTTGTAGCTAGTTGGGCTGTGTTCATATTGAGCTTTATTGCACTGTGGTCTGATAGACTACATGGAATAATTTCAATCCTTTTGTATTTATTGAGATTTCTTTTGTGCTCCAGTATGTGGTTGATTTTGGAGAATGTTCCATGAGGTGTTGAGTAGAAAGTATATTTTCTGGTGTTTGGGTGGAATATTCTGTAGATGTTTGTGAGGTCCATTTGGTGTATTGTATTGTTCAGTTCTGATGTCTCTCTGTTTATTTTTTGTCCAGTTGATCTATCCAAGGGGCTCAGTGGGGTGTTGACACCTCCTACTATAAGTGTGTTAGGATTAATTTGTGTCTTGAGGTCCTGTAGAATAGTGTTTATAAAGTTAGGTGCACCAGAGTTTGTTGTATAGACATTTAGGATTGTGAAGTCTTCGTAGTTAATTGTTCCTTTGATAAGGATGTAATGGCCCTTTTTTTCTCTTCTGATTAGTTTTACTTTGAGATCTATTTTGTCTGATATTGGAATAGTCACTCTGGCTTATTTCTTGGTACCACTCACTTGGAATATTTTTTTTCCATTCTTTCACTCTAAGGTGGTGTCTGTCTTTGAGGGTGAGATGGGTTTCTTGTAGACAGCATATAGAAGGATTCTGTTTCCTAATCCATTCTTCCAGTCTATGTCTTTTGACTGGGAAGTTTAAACCGTTAGTATTTAAGGTTATTACTGAGAGATGTGTGTTGTTTCCTTTCACCTTTTTTTTGTTTGCATTTTTGGTCTAGGTTTGTAGTTACTCTGTTAAGCTTTTGTTGATTTCTCTATTTAATTGCTTAGGGATAGTTGCTCCTTTCTTCTGTTCATTGGATTCCTTAAAGGATTTTCTGAAGTGTTGGTTTCTTAGTCATGTATTCTTTCATATTGTTCATGTCATAGAATATTTTTTTTCTCCTTCAACTTTAACTGAGATTTTTGCTGGATATACTAGTCTGGGCTGACATCTAAAGTCATTTAGCACAGGGAATATTTTGGTCCACGTTCTTCTATCTTTCATAGTTTGCACTGAGAAGTCAGCTGTGATTCTGATGGGTTTCCCTTTATATGTAACTTGTTGTTTTTTCTCTTGTGGCTTTCAGTATTCATTTTTTGGTCTTTTCAAGACAGGGTCTCCCTGTAGTCCCAGTTGTCCTGGAACTTACTCTGTAGACCAGGCTGGCCTTGAACTCACAAAGATCCGCCTGCCTCTGCCTCCTGAGTGCTAGGATTAAAGGCGTGCACCACCACACCTGGGAGGCTTTCGGTATTTTGTCTTTGTTTTGAGCATCTAGTGTTTTAACAATTATATGGCATGGGGAGTTCCTTTTCTGGTCCTGTCTATTTAGTGTTCTATTTGCTTCTTGTATTTGTATGGAATTGTCTTTTTTCAGGTTGGGGAAATTTTCTTCTATTATCCTGTTGAAGATCTGGTCAATAGTGTTGTCTTGGGATTCTTCTCCTTCCTCTATCCCTATGATGTGGAGATTTGGTCCTTTCATAGTGTCCCACATTTCCTGATTGTTCCATTCTTCTGTTGTTGTTTTTTTTTTAATTTTTCATGATCTTTACTTGAGCTTTCTAGTTGCTCCACATTATCCTGCAGGTGTGATATTCTTTTTTTCTGCTTCTTCCATTCTGCTTCTGAGGCTTTTTCCCATCCTTTCCTGTTGATTGGATGAATGTTCAATTTCCTTTTTCATTTCATCCTGTGATTTCTTTAGATTTTCCACTTCCCTCTGGAGCCTGTCATTTTCATCTTGTAGCTCCTTGGTTCTTTGGTCATTTTCTTTTTTCATTTCAGCCTGGGATCTTTTCAGCATTTCCACTTCCTTCCAGAGTTTGTCATCTTCTCCCTTTAGTTCTTTCCAATGTTTGTTATTATCTCCCTCTAGGTCCTTTTTGAGTTTTTCAATCTCTCTCCTAAGTTCTTTCCACCATTTGTCATTATCTCCCTCTAGGTCCTTCTTGAGTTTTTCATTCTCTCCCCTTAGTTCTCTAATTTCTTTGAATATGTCTACAGTTGTTCTTCTAAGGTCGGTGTCTTGGCTTCTTTCCTCGGAGATCTTGTACAGATCTTCTGTATGGTTGGTAGAGTTCGGTGTGGATTTATTATGAGCTTTTCCCATGTTGTTTTTTCTTTGTGTCTTTGGCATGTGGATTTGTCTGTTTATTTGTTTCTTTGGATTCTGGCACCTCAACATTGGCTTCACAGACTATAATCACTATGCTACACCTGCTAGGTTCTCTGCACCACAGCTCCACCAGGTTGATGGGGAAGGGGGAGATTGTGTTGCTACTTTGGCCCATGTACCTGTAAACCCCCAAGGGTCAAGGAAGTTCTGCCTTGCCTTACCAGCACCTCACTGTGTCCATGCACCCACGCTGGGACTTCCCAGGGTGAGTGGTGAGCCCCCCAAGGGTTAAGGCAGTTCCACCTCACCTTACTGACACCTCCCTGAAGGCATTCTATACATGATAATTAAGCTGTGCCAATGGTAGTCTAACAAGATCTGCACAGTGACAGAACCAGTTGGCATTTCAAGGTAGATGGGGGAAATTTCAATTGGTCTCACCTCAAGATGAAGAGCTACAGGCAATCAATGGATGCTGAGAGAAGGAGAGTCAGTTTTCTCCAGGGACTAGCTCCCTGAGAGGGTATCTATTTCCAAGTGGGCAACCCTAAGAACAAGTATGCAGGAGCACCATGAAATGTACTCAGTGCATCACATAAATAAGCATATTTATGTCAAAATGAAGAAATCAAGAAATTGAGATGGACTGGGCACATGGAAGAATTGGAGGTAGACTGGGAATGATGTAAATAACACAAAGTCTAAACTCATGTGTGATCTTCAGGGAATAAAAGATTTGGAGGAAGTTAATTAATATGGAAAATTATGGACTAGCCAATGTTTCAGATCACTGGTTTCTGGTGGAAAAAAAATTAACAGAGCTTTCAATAAGCAGGCTAGCTTTACAGTAATTGAAATTTTCATTCTTTGTGTGTTCCTCTTCACCTGATATTTCTAAAAGTCTAAAGAAGCAAGGTGATGAGCCCACCTTAGAGTGGTATATACAAAACTACTGTAAATATAACTGCACAGGGCCATGAAAGCTACCCCTAAGTAGGGATTAAAGGAAGAATATCTTTCTCCCTTCACATTGATTCCTCATGCATGAGAGTGGAGATACATAATGTAACCTTAAAGAAACCCCAAACTACCCAGTTCCCAACCAAAACACTCATCAGGCAGAAAAAGATGGGAGCATCTATAACTAGATAAAGGCTATCTATCTCAAATCTAACCTCATATTTAATTTAAAACACAAAGCAAGACAAATACCTCTGTTCTTGCAGCTTCTTTTCATCATTGCACTGGAAGTCTTCATGGGGTAATTACTCAAGAGAAAATAAATAAAAAGAAATAAAAGTGCCTGGACTAGAAAAGACGTTAAGATAGCTCTATCCACATACAATCTTTTATATAGAAAAATCCTACAAATCTGTTGGAGCTAAGAAATGAGTTCAGCAAGATACAGAATCAATATAGAAAAAAATCAATGATATTTTTACAGTAGTAATGAACAAACCAAAAATGAATTTTAGAAAACAATTCCACTTACAGTATCAAAAAGAGTAAAATATTTGAGTCTAAATTTAACAGAAATAGGGTAAGAATTATCTTCTAAAATCACAGAATACGGCCCATATGTGTAGAGATGCTGTCCATGTTCATGGATTAGAAGACATAATGTTCATGAAATGACAGTCCTTCCCAAACTAATCTTTAGGTTTTACACAGTCCAGCTGTGATTTTTTTTTTTTTTTTGAGCTCACTGTGTACCCAAGGACGCCTTTCAACAAGTCCCTCAAATCAGATAATCATAGACATGGGGAAGTTGGTAAGGAACCCCAAACCAACTGAAGGAACTTCAGGCAAGGGATGGCTGCTGGGAAGAGGAAAGACAGTCTCTTTCAAGGAAGGGACTCTTGGTAGTTTAATCAGGCTCCACCAGATGGACCCACACTGAAGGACATTTGGGAACACAAATTAGACTCTATAGACCTTATTATATATAGACATTATTATATATTATCTAAATTTAATTATATAATATATATTACATAGCTAATATATTATATATAATGTCAATGGGGTCCTGGAAGAGAAGGAGTGAGGGGAAGGGGCAAGAGATGCAAGGAATGGAGACAAGACAGGTTCTGATCAATTCTCGTTTATTGTAAGAACACGAGTAGAATATAAAGAGCAGAGAACGCGGAAGCATTGCTAAAACACAGGGCACCTCAGTGCTTACATATTGGAAAGAATGTGCAGATACAGATCTTTACTTAAGGTGAACATTTGCGACATCTCCTGTGAAGTTACACAATGGACTGCAACCTCCTCATGATTATTACAGTGCTGGGACACTGCTAGTGGAAAATTACTAGATGGCTAAACTCACCCCACAATAGAGCACATTAAATTGGGCAGCTAGCAGTAAGGGGAGTTATGGAAAGGGGATCTAAACGCCATCAAATTATACTGTATGAAAATTGCAAAAATTCAATAAAAAAATTTTAAAAAGAAAAGAGATAGATGAAAATGTTCATGACCTTTGATATACAATTGTTTCTAAGGCATGACAACATAAATGCTAGGCATGTAGCTCAGTTGGTAGAGTGCTTGCCTAGCAATCAAAGACTTGGGAAGTAGAGCCAGGAAAACGATTAGTTCAGTTCAAAGTCATCCTTGCCTACACAGTGAGCTCAAAGCCAATGTGGAAATATAGGAGACTCTGTCAAGACAGACAAGGGGGAAGGAGCAGAGAGGAGGGGAGGGGAGGGAAGGGAAGAAATCCATAATAAAAATACACATAACAATACACACAAAATACACACAAGGGGCTTGGAGATGGCTCACTGCCATGCAAACACAGAACGTGTTTTCAGATCTCCAGAACGTATGTGAAAATCCAGGAGTGGTAGTGCTGGAATTACCAGGGGACAGGAGCAGAGGGCAGCGGAGCTCTGGAGCTCCTGGCTGGCGAGGGGAGCAGAATCAGTGAACTTCAGATGCAATAAGAGGCCCTATTTCAAGGCGTAACTGTGGAGAGCAATCACAGAAAGACTCCTGACATCAGCCTTGGACCTTCACATGTTTATGCACCTATGTGCATGCACACACACTAAGTACACGCCACACATGCATGCACACACTTGATCTTAACATTGTCACTGGAGAAATTCAAATGAAACATGAAATATGTCCACTTTGCACCCAGGAAGCCGAAGCAGAAGGAGGAGGAGGAGGAGGAAGAGGAGGAGGAGGAGGAAAGGACAAATCATAATAAATACATAAGAATATGGGGAAATTGGACCAGTCATAGATCATGGTAGGAGCATAAGATGAGGCAGGCACTCTGACCCATGGAGTTAACCACATGACCCAGCAACTCCACTACACATACCTCAAGAAAACTGTAAATATGTACACATACAGAAACATGCACACAAACATTTATTTGCAGTGTTTTTCTTAATAGTCAAAAATTCAGCACAACAAGCCATGAAATGATGAAAGAATAATCAATATGTTGTATCTTCATGTAGTAGGTTACTATTTGAGCACAAAATAAGTAAAATACAGAATGTCATAAATGAACCTTAAAAACACATGAAGTGAAATAAACCTGCCCCAAAAGATTACCTATGTGTGATTCCTTTTTCATAAAATTCCCAGAATAATAGCTGTGCGTGGTGGCACACTCCTTTAATCCTAGCACTTGGGAGGCAGAGGCAGATGGATCTCTGTGAGTTCAAGTCAAGCCTGGTCTACAAATTGAGTTCCTGGACAGCTGGGACTACAGGGAGACCCTGTCTCAAAAAGACCAAAAAGTAAATAAATAAATAAAAATCCCAGCATAGGCAAGTCAATAGAGACAGAAATAGATATAGTTGGTTCTCAAGGGCAAAGGAAAGGAGAAATGTTAAATAAATGCTGGTGCGTATAGGGTTTGTTTTGGGTGTGATAAAACTGTTCTGAAATTGGGTTGCTAATGACTATACAACTTCATGACTACACTAAATGAGATATTTTTTAAATTTAAAAAGAGTTCAAAACTTCTCAGGCATCTATACAATAACCCACTTGCAGGTATTGGAATATTAAAGTATGCGCTAACAATATTAAAATGTGTTCATCAGAAGTCATTGATATGTGTGGTAGTTTGGATTATTTATTCTAATTTTCCATTTCCTTGAATAATAAAAGCATTAAGGCCAGATTATGTAAAATTGATATATTTGGCTTAGTAAATGGTGGTCAAATATCAACAATTTCATGTTGTTTAACTTACTACACTCATCCTTTCTGCCATGTAACTTTGCAGTTATCTCCCAAAGAGAGTGGAGCACTCTACCCCATACAATTGGCATTGGCTTGTACCATGTGGCTTGCTTTGGTATGTGGAATGTTAGAACATGTGAGCAGAGATGTTCTAGCTTGTCTGCAATTGCTGTGACAAAACATTCTGACCGACACCAACTTGGGGAGGAAAGGGTTTATTCAGCTTACATCTCCTGGGTCACAGTTCATCATTTAGGGAGCCCAAGGCAGGAACTCAGGGCAGGAACTCAGGGCAGGAACCTGGAAGGAGGCAAGAGCTGAAGCACAGGCCATGGAGGAGTGCTGCTTACTGGCTTGCTCCCCTGGCCCATGCCCAGCCTGCCCTCTTATACAATACACAACAACCTGCCCAGGGTGGCACCACCCATAGTGGGCTGGGCCCTCCCACATTGCTCGACAATCAAGACAATATCCCACAGATGTGGCCACAGGCCAATCCAATGGAGCCAATTCCCCAGTTGAGGCTCCCTCAACCCAGGTGTGTCAAGTAGACACTAAAGCTATCCAGCACAAGAGACCTTGTATATTCTTGTGTGATTCAGTCTGCACTAACTATTCAACATGAGAATATTTCTTGGCTAGTTTCCAGAATAAGGAAGAGGAGATATACAGAGAACAGACATGGAGTGGACCTGCTGGACACCAACCCAGTGCCCTGGCAGCACATCAGAATCCCCCAGCCTCAAACAACTGGATCTACCTGCAAAATTTGTGAGTGTGAGAATAACATTCTTATTGTAAGCCACTGAGCTTTTAAAGTTGTTTGTTACAAAGCATTACCATGGTTATAGTAACTAATATATCACCTATACAGTGAATGAAGTACAGCAATTGAAGTAAAAACAGACAGGATCTATCTAACACTGTTCAAAGTCTGTGAAACAGACATGACAGATGAATTTCCTGGTCCCTGGGAAAAGAGACAGATACAGGAGAGTGGAGCTATAGCTGTGGGCATCCCCCACAGTAGACAACACCTTGAAGATAGACCTTGGATACTTGATTGAATAACACACTAAACGGGAAAAAAAAATACTGACAAATAACAATTCTTAGAATTTTCCAATTCTGACCAAGGTCTGTGTTATAGCCAGGGCTTTAATCTGAATTCTCATAAAATACAGGGAAAATCAAGGATAAAAGCTTTGATTACAAGCCAGGGCATGTGTTAGTTATAGTTGAAACATGCTGAGGAGCGAGCATTTGGATTCTATATTGCTTTCATTTTCTTTGACTTGTATGCTAAGTATTTTTCACTTTTGCAAATCCTAGAGTTGAGAACAGACTTAGGGAATGAAAGCACAATTAATTGAAGTTGCTGGAAAATGTAGAATCAAGGGCTCATACATTTATTTATGTCAACAATTCCAAAGAAAATTGCTATTACATCTTACTACCTGTCATCCACTTGTCTTTTTCATATCCTAGGTTAAACTATGACAATAATATCCTCCAGCTTCCCTAATCATAACAGTAGCTGCTATTTCTAAACACCCACCATGTACCAAGGCACTTTTGAAAATAGATTTATATTTTTATTACCATATATTAGTTATATAAAGTAATGTTTTATTGTAATATCTTCATATAAGCACATACCGTACTGTGATCACACACACCACCCTCATTTATGGGCTCTTTTCCTTCCCTCATGCCCTCCACCTCTCCTAAAAGTCTCCTTCTACTGTCATGATACAGGGCACTTTTCAGACATTTCATCTAATTCTACAATGACATTGAAAAGTATTATTATCTGGGGCTGGAGAGATGGTTCAGCAGTTAAGAGCACCAACTGCTCTTGCAGAGGACCTGGGTTGGATTCCCAGCACCCACATGGTGGCTAAGAACCATCTTGAACTCCAGTTCCAGGAGAATCTGATGACCTCTTCTAACCTCCGTGGCATTGCATGACATGGGCGCACCAACCTACATGCAGACAGTACGTTCATACACATAAAAAATAATAAAGAAAGAAAAGAAAAGAAAAGAAAAGAAAAGAAATTATCTTCATCTTACAGGTGAGGAAACTGACCCAGAAAAATTGAGTACCTTCACCAATAACACTACACAGTGAAAGGTGTTCTGTGACTTTTCTGAGGGAGACATAAAGAAACATCTATTTACCCCAGGTAGAAAGGATGGTGATAGGCCAGAGAAGAGATTTCATGTACGTCCAGCTTGATGACCCAATGAATTTCTTAGGTTTACTTACAGGAAGATAGATGACTCTCAGGATGCTACACTTCTAGGAAGTCACATCCCCAGCATAGCTAACTGATAAAAAGCTGTACCACTGAAGAGTCCCACTTCTAGTCAATTGGGGCTGGAGAGATGGCCCAGCGGTTAAGAGCGCCGACCGCTCTTGCAGAGGACCCGGGTTCGATCCCCAGCACCCACATGGCGGCCGAGAACCGTCTGTAACTCCAATTCCAGGAGAACTCCAGTTCCAGGGGAATCTGAGACCCTCTTCTGACCTCCGCGGCATTGCACAACACGAGTATTTGCTTCTTAAATAATCGTGTGGAGCTTCTGAGCTCTGTGAACCTCGGGAGCCTCCCTACTCCTCCACAAGGGAGTATTAGCAGGCCCAGTCTCATGAGAGTTCAGTTTGGATCGTCACAGCTACTTTGCTTCAAGACGGCAATGATCCTGTCCAACCTCCAGGAAGTACTTACACTGTACTTTGCCTCTTCCTATGGCTCTTATACTTTTTTGGCTCCCTCTCCAGTATGTTCCGTGAGCCTTGGAGGGAGTGATGTAGGTGTGAGGTCATTTTCTTCCATATAGAACTGAGTATGGGCTGGAGAGATGACTCAGTGGTTGAGAACACTGGCTGTTCTTACAGAAGATCCGGGTTCATGTCCCAGTACCCATATGGCAGCTATCAACTGTCTATAACTCCAGGTCAGGGGATCTGATGCCCTCTTCTGTACTCTGTGGGCATTGCATGACACAGGTGTACTTACGTACATGCAGGCAACACATGCATACATATGAAGTTAAAAAGAAATACTAAAAAAGAACTGAGTGTTAGGCTGCTATGGCAATAGCAAGAGACACTTCTAACACTTCAACTAATTGGGAGTCTCTGAGGCAACCTCTGTCCACTATAAAAGGACATTTCCTTCCAATTACAACTGACAACAGCAGTAAAAACACAAATGTTTAGAAGGCAATTCAACAGACCCATCATGTCTGTTTAACAAAACAATAGCATCGGTTTCCCTATTAGTGTCTATGGTCTCCTTCACTGCGGGCTTTGTACAATTTACAGTGCTGAACATGGGTTCCCTCCAATAAAGTGAGCCTTAAAATCAATTGGAAAACAGTTGGTTGCATCGTCCATAATTGTGGCACTATGCCACCTGAGTGTACTTCTCACCCAGCTTGCTGATAGTATAAAATGAAGAATCCATAGCAGAGCAGGACCATTAATGACAATTCTCTCCAATTCAGCACTAGAAATGCCAACCAACAGAGAGGAGGCTTCCAGCTCAGTCCTAGCTTGATTTCTCTGTGTTTTGCAATATGAGCATGTGGTACCTTCAGCAATAGGAACTTGCCATCTAGTTCTAGCCTGAAACCAATGACAATAGCCTAATGGGACACTGAGGAGCCTCCCTGACAATAACTCACAGGGAAGTAACCCACTTCAGCACCAGGATTTCCATCCACCACTTCACAGCTCTGAGAATGCCCCCTTCCAGCCATGCAGGGATTCTGAGTTTAAACTCTCCAACTGCTACTTTTACTGTTGTCCAAGATGCCTTTCCACATATCTATAAGACACTCAGAGATTAGTGTTATATCATCCTCATAATGAAACATCTTTATAGAAGTTATACAGGATAACAAAGAAAGGTCCCAGGTCACCATTCCATGACAAGCTGTGTGATTTGGGGAAGCACTCTGAAGATCCACTATTGTCTACTCTAAGCAAGTGTGAATTGATCTTGGGACTTCAAATCAAGCAAGCAAGCAAAAAGCAACCAAATAAATAAATAACAACAGAATATTAGCAAAGTCCAACACAGCATGAAAGCATCCTGCCACTCATTTTTACTGTTTGCTGTGTGCTATTGCTGTTGTGTTCTGTTGTGTTGCAGTTGAGGCTAGCCTTGAACTCCTGATCCTCCTGAATCTACCTCCAAAGAGCTGGGATAACAGAAATGCACCCTCATGCCAAGCTATCAGATCCCATCATTTGGATCAGTTGTTCTACCAAAAGGACACAAAGTGGCATGGATGGCGGAGACCGTCCCCATCTAGCCCTCCCTAATCCACAGTCTTCTCCATGAGCCATCAGACCTCTTCACCAACCATACTTGGCCTTTGCCATGGCTTTGGGTTGGATGTGTACTCTCTCAATTTTATAGGCTCCCATTTGCCCCACCATGCATGACTGCCACTACAGTCTGCACCTTTAGACAAAGTATCTGAAGGTGGCTTGCACAGTGTATCCAGGCAGTATATCCATGCCTTCTTCCGGAGGAGAAATGCACACACACAGTATGTTTTCCTTGGGTATAATTTCCCACCCCTAGGACAGGCTTGGTTTTTTTCATCTGTACCACTCTTTCTCCATAGCCATTTACTGCTGCCCATTGCCCCTGGAGCTTTGAGGGTTCCTATGAATTAATGTATATTTGATCCAGCATCTCCCAAAGCCCATGTGCTCAGCACACTAAGAAGGGACAGGTAAATCTACACTCAGTGTGGGATCTGTGGTCTCCCCACCTTCAAGCAACCTTGGCTATTGCATTGGAAGCAGCTGATGGTTTTCTCCCCATACGGGCTTCGTCTTCACCTGCCCTCTCTGTCACGTGTCAGGTTAGAAAGTCTACAAGTGCACTAGTGCAGCATTCGGCTTGCTGTCCATTCTTTTCCTTCAGAAGTAGTTTGATACATATCTTGCCACATTTGCTTTCAAGTAACCCAGACAGGCCCTTTGTCTCCTTTTCCTTTTTCTCATCCCTCCTTGATTATTTAAGCCCTTAAAAAAAAACAATTTCCACGCCAATCCAACTCCCCAGACCCATCAACGCCTTTCCTCCGACATTTTCTCCCTCCTACTGTCCAATTCTTCTCACAGAGTTCACGTTTTTGGATTCCAGGAAGGACTTTTCAGCATGGATCTAATGCATAGGCTCTTGTCTTGTCATGTTCTTCTCCACACATACCAGCTTGTGGGAAACGGCAGGTAGGGCCTCCATCTCGTCCTCCCTTTTATCCAATTTTCCTGCCAAATCAGAGGCTAATGTGGAAGGTGCCGCCTCATTGTCCTTTTCTCATTATAATTCCCCTCTTACAGGTGTAAGTTCTTGCTGGGCAGGCAGCTCAGCTGCCTGTTATAGCAAAAGCCATGACACTGTCACACAGGACTCTTAAAATCCTCTCTCATACTGTTACTTCCGAGGATCACAGTATGTTCTCTAGTCCTCAGTCCAGTTTCTGGATATCACCGTCCTCAGCTGGCAGAGCCCAGTCATCAAGGAGGTAACCATGCCGTAGCACAGAGAGGAAGAAGGCCCTGCTGGTCTTTACCTCATGAGTGTTGTGTCCTAATTTTCCTTCTGGGAAGACTTTATTCTTCCTAACATGTGTGGCAAAGTTCATTGTCATTTTACAGAGAAAAGCAAAGTCCCTAAGGGCAACTGTAACACACTGAACAGTCTACTCTGGGCTAAACCAACAGTTTAAACTACATACATCTAGACCTGGTATGTATCTTTGGTCCTATATCCCTGTAGAAAAATCAAATAATAACATGTGTGAATTATGTGGTAACCCTTTTATCTGTTTTCCAAATGTTTTGATTAAGCCGCACAAATTTAGAATCTTTCAATTAACTGGGAAAATAATAAGAAAAGATATAGGTTAGAAAATATATATCCTGGGGCTGGAGAGATGGCCTGTCGGTTAAGAGTGCCTACTGCTCTTGCAGAGGACCCAGGTTCGATCCCCAGCACCCACATGGCGGCTGAGAACCGTCTTTAATTCCAGTTCCAAGGGAATCCGACGCCCTCTTCTGACCTCTGCGGCATTGCACGACACAGGTGCACAAACCTACATGCAGACAGTACATTCATGCACATACAAGAATAAATTAAAAAAAATTTTTTTAAGTCTTGGTTAAAAAAAAAAAGAAAATATATATCCTTTAAGAAAACGACTTAGGAAATAAGTATCTGGAGCTGGCGAGGTGGTTCAGTGGATAAAGGGCTCGGCATACAAGCAGCACGAAACCCCAGAACCTATGTCAACAGATGTGGTCATGTACATCTGTAATCTCAATGCTCTTCCCGTGAGATAGCGAGTGGAGAGAGGAGAATCCACTAACCATTTCTGGTCAGCTGTCCTGTATACTCTGTCTAAAACAAGATGGAAGGTGAGGACAGACCCTCAGGGGTGTCCTCTGACTTCCACATGCATGCCATGCGACGCAAGCTTCTCACAGACATAAACGCACATACGAATCATACACACACAAAATGAAAAATAAATAAGTAAAAAGTATCTGTGATCCAAAACAACAACAAAAAGGCAGCCTGACTATATTTCCACTAGACTGCCTTTCTATAAGACTTGATGATTTTTTTATTTTATTTATTTCTGTATGTGTACGAATGTACTGTCTGCATGTAGGTTTGTGCAACCGTGTCGTGCAATGCCACGGAGGTCAGAAGAGGGTCTCAGATTCCCCTGGAACTGGAGTTCTCCTGGAATTGGAGTTACAGACGGTTCTTAGCTGCCATGTGGGTGCTGGGGATCGAACCCGGATCCTCTGTAAGAGCGGTCAGTTCTCTTAACTGCTAGGCCATCTCTCCAGCCCTTGATGATTTTTGTTTCAAGTTTTCTTCATAATACTTTTCCAAAGATATCCTAAATGGGGTAGGTTGATAATTCAAGAGTCTCCAGTCACCACCACACTGGAATATCACATTTCTCTTTATTTCCTCTTCGAAAGATGGGATATTTTAGGGCTGACAAATAGCTGCTTGCTGCCAAGCCTGACAGCTTGAGTCTGATCTCCAGGACTCACATGGTAGAAGGAAAGAACAAACTCCCAAAAGTTATTCTCTTACCTCCACACGCACACACCCTGGCATGCGCGCACCCACACATGTACACAGACACACAAATAAATAATTTGGAAAAAAAGATTTTTTTAAGATAAAAGATTTTAAGTCATGGACCCAAATGAATGGTTTGTCAAGAGGAGGTGAGATAGGGAACATTGCCGTTTATTTCACGGCTTTTCAGAGTATCTACTGCTGATACATTACACTCGCTAGGAAAATTCAAAGCCCAGATTACATAAGGTAATTGCAACAGGAGGAAACCAAGCAGGTTCTGTACGTGGAGGCTGCCAGAAGCAATGGTAATTAAATTATCCAGGATAAGCAAGTCAAGAGGAAAACCACTCAGCCCACCAGAGCAAGCCAAGTAAGACACCACTGCACAGTCCAGAGCTAATACGAAGGAAGGCGCATGGGAAGAGGAGGTGTGGTCTGAAGAAGAGACAGGGCTCTCTACACGGAAGTGTGACAGTCTGGGGGCCTAAGACCTTTATGGAAATAAACAGTGTCTCTCAAAGCTTGACAGTAGACAGAGCAGAATGCTGCAGACTGTGCCTCTTAGAGAATCATATATGAAAGCCCTTTGTGCTGTGTTATTTTTTGTATGTTTTCATGCCACCTGTCAGAATCTTCATAAATGCTTTCTCTTTTCCTTTAGCAGAGAACAGGAAAGTCATTATGGGCAGTCGATAAAAAAATAAAATGTGGGGCTAAATTTACATAGTCATTCAGTAACTGTCATGCACCGTGATGCTTATGGAGTACAATTAAGTGAGTCTCTAATTTGAATAAAAATCTGTTCTTTTAGTCTCATGTCACATATAATATCACTACAAGCTCATCTACATAGCCTATTATAATGCACACTTTTACACTACTATAGCCTTCCTTCCCCTAATCAATCCTCCACAAGCTAATCAGCTCGAATACTGTCACAAGTGGCATAATGCATGCAATTATCCTTAATTCAACTTCTAAGCATGGAGGTGAAAGATCAGATTCAACCAAACAGGCTTATCAGGAATTCATGAATTGATAATCGTGATTAATGGGAAATCACAGGGTAAAACTTGTATTAATTTACCTCTTCATATAACTTGTGTTATAGAGAAATGTGAACTTTCAGCCAGAGCAAACAAAGAATGTCTAGACTATCAGATGAATTTTAGTCCCTAGGATATGAAGTGTGTATTCACTACTTCAAGGATAATCTTAAATGACAGAAATCAGTGTGGCTAAGTAAGGATTAGAGCTTTCGACATATCCCAACCTGGACTCCAGGAAAGAGAAATGATTACTTGGAGGTGGCATTCGCAGTCATCACTAATAAGTGTTTGAAGGGGGATTTATGTTGAATGAGACAAATTGAACTTCTTGCCTCTGAAGAGCCTCAGATTTCTACAGTGTGCTATTTTTGAAAAACGTTCCTCCTTGAAAAATAACTGCATCAAGATTTGTGTTCCCCAAGTAATGACCTCTTATAAGAAGCATAGAATAGTGACCTGAATTATATTTATTTTTTTGAAATAATATTTATTGAGCAAATATTATATGGTAGAACCTAGGCCAGGCCATGAGGATAAAAACAGCACATCAGAAAAGCCTCATTCTTGAGAACTTCACAGTCCAGTGGGGTAGACAATGCAGGCAGCTGAGGTAAAGGACACAAAGGGGTAAAACACCAAGTAAAGCACTGGCAGCCATCATTTTGTTACTGTTTTGCTACAGTAAGTTAACTAGGGAAGAGTAAAATTCAGGTTAGTACTAGATCTCTGAAAGATTTGGATTTCTCTTATTGAACATCCATGGAAGAAGGAATGAAAGGGGTTATAGAACCACGTTATGCTACCAAAGGAGGAATCGGGGCTGGTGTTCTGGATTCAAGTGACAGCCTGGGATAGCCTCACCAAAAGCGAAGATAGGCAGAGATTACCCTACTCATGTGCCGGATCCAGGAGAGACTGGTCATCCAGATAATGGGCGGCTATAGGAACTGGAAACTGAAGTTGTGTGGCTAGAGACTTCACCACAAGCCTGTGGTGCATGGAGGAAACCCCTGTGATGCATGTGTCTGAGGATACGCCTCTCGCACTACCCAGGGCAGCAACACACAGACACAATAGGGTACTCATGCTCAGCAGTACAAGGATGCTGACATCGTCCCCATCTGCCCAGGAACCACTCTGGCACAGACATCCTGTGCAACGTTATATATGTTTGGGAACTTCACAAATATGTCTGAGATTTCTAGGGAGCAAATCTTGCCAGGGGTTAGAGGTGAGTTGCCTGTAGCTACTGCAGAAAAACCTAGAGATGAGGTAGACGTGGACTGATAAGTTAAATGGAAAACTATAAAAAACAACTGCCACCCAGTTCCTCCTAGTTATGGCCATGTGAAAATACTAGAGTATAGTAAGATCGTCTGCATCTTTAATGTTGGCAACTGATTCAAATTTTACAATATGTGGACCAGCCAGGTGTGGGGGCACACGCCTTTAATCCCAGAACTCTGGAGGCAGAGGCAGGCAGATCTCTGTGGGTTCAAGGCCAGCCTGGTCTACATAGTGAGCTCCAGGCCAGCTAGGACTACAGGGAAACCTGATCTCAAAAAGGAAAAAAAAAAAAAAAAAAGGCAAAAAGCTGCAGGGAGACAGTTGATTTGCACTGATTTGACATACTACTTTTATTTTGGCTTTTGTTTGGTTTGGTTTGGTTTTTGAGACAGGGTCTCTTGTAACCCTAGCTACATAGTTCACTGTGTAGACCAGGCTTGCCGTTGACATACTAATTTTTTCAGTTGTGTGTATGCATATGCCTATAGGTATGGCCTCCACAGGAGGCCAAAAAGAGGGCATTAGACCCCTGGAGCTGGAGTTACAAGAGTTTTTGAGGTGTCCAACATGGGTGCTGGAAAGTGAACTTGGGTTCTCTGAAAGAGCAGCATTGTGCTTTTAACTGCTGAACCATCTCTCTGGTAACCACAAATTAGATATCCTTTGAAACGGTTTTCTATCCTTACTCAGCTTAAGGAGAGCGGAGCACGTGATGGTGCACAGGAGAAGTGGGAGGACAACTTGTAGGACTTGATTCTGTCCTTCCACTCTGTGGGTCCTGGATGTCTAACACGGGTTGTCAGGCTTGGCAGTAAATGGCTTTCCCTGCTGATCTAGCTCACTGGACCTTGACATATAAAATGCATGGTGCAAGAGAGAATACACCCCACAGAGAAGTCTAACAGGCAAGTGGAAGGTGGACTGTGGTCTAAAGGGGAAGCTTTTGAAACTAGAGATTTAGCTCTAGGTGCCATCAGCCAGCTGCTGCTGGCAGAGTATGTTGTCCATCAAGTTTAGAGGAAGGAAGGCCACCTCTCTAGCCCAGAGAAGATCCAGTAGGACTGCTAATATATAAAGAATAAGCCAAAAAGTTAAGATTGCTGGGCTAGAGGTGGCTCAGAGGTTAAGATCACTTGCTGCTCTTGTAGAGCAGTTCCCAGTGCCCGCATACATTGGATAGCTCATAGCCACCTTTAACTCCAGCTTCAGGGGGACTCGATGCCCTCTCCTAGCTTCCATGAGTATCTACAAACATGTGGTCTGCACACATATGAGTATGTACAAACATGTGATGTACACACATATGAGTATGAACAAACATGTGGTGTACACACATATGAGTATGTACAAACATGTGGTGTGCACATATATGCATGAATAAAAGTACAATAAATCTTTTTTAAACATTAGATTGGGAAAAAATGTGAGAAGAAACAGTTGGGGAGGGAAAAGTAACAAAGGAAGTGGTTAGAAGGCAAGAGAAAGGGGAAGAACAAAGCAACAACTGGAGAAAAGTGCCCTCAAGACATACAACATACAACATGCAGGACACTGGACCATGAAAAACATTCTTAAAAAATGGAAACAGAAAATATGACCGAGTCCCTCAAGTGTGGCTGTGAACAGGGAGAGAACATTTGCTTGGGCTTGACTGAAGGGAGAGGGAGAGGGGGAGAGAGAGAGAGAGAGAGAGAGAACAAACTCTATCTAGAAGGAGACAGAAAGCATATCGGACACAACCCCCACCCTCATGTGAGAAATGTCATGACAGTGACTTCAGTCTCGTTTCTAAAAAAGGAAAACAAGAATTTAAGATGGGAGCTGGTAACTAGAAGAGACTGGGCAAGATTTCTTGTGAAGAATGAGGAAGAAAGGTAGGATTTCTGGGCATGTCACAACCTTGTTCAGAATGGCACCTAGAAGTGTGCAGTGGTACAAATCTGCTTCTCTTGAGCTGAGTTCAGCATCCTGGATTCTGCACTATGGGGGTGAGGAGTAAGGTAGCTGAGTTCTTCAGTCACTAGGACTTGACCAGGAGAATACAACAGACCACATCTGGGTTAAGTATATTAGAATTTTAGAGAAATTACGCAGTGTGACTTTTCCTGAGACTTAAAGTTTTATTTACTTCCTAGTCTCATGAGTTTCCCTCCTTACTGAAGAAGGGAATGTTTCATTCAGAGGAAATAATTACACAACAGCTAGAATAGGAATGGTTAAAAATAGTGGCCTCTGAAATCTAAGAGGTCCCCCTTAATAACATCATAATCATTTGAAACAGCAATTATTATTAATGTTTGTGCAACACCTTCTATACTCCAGGCAACATTCTGGATTCTTCACATCAACAGCTCATGACAAGCATATGATGCTAATACTAGTGTTTTTCTCAATTTTACAAGTGATAAAACTAAAGCAGAGAACAACAGTTAATTGCCCTGCTGCAGGTCCCATAGCTATGAACTTGAGTCAGAATTTGAACCCAGGTGGTCTGGCTTAGAGCTCATGTTTGTAACTGTATCTGACTTGTCGCCATCCTTTGTATTTTGGCATCCTTTCTTTGACATACATAGACATACATTCTTGTCTACTCAATGGAAGAAGCAAATGATCCAGCCTTGCCACACTATGATATGGTACCTATTTATACAATCATAGTCCAGATATAGGAAGCCAAGTTGGGAAGATTTCAACATCATTTTTCTTTATTCTAAAATACTCCAAGCAACAGGTATATACTTGAAGCCCCATCCCAGAAGGACAAGGGAATATGTTTCCTTGGCAAGTAGTATATACTCCACTAACAGTTATACCCACCTTTATCACCATCCATCACATGGACATCACTGGTAAGGACCCTGAAGATGGTATGGGACAGTGAGGAATGATCACTGTTTCCACTCTTCTTCCTCCTGTGCCCCTGATGCCCTGAATCCCTGGTGAAAATAGAATCTACATTTAGTTAAGTGCACATGCTCACTGGGAGTTCTTAGATACTGGATTCGTTACTTACAAGGTTTTTTCTTTGGTCTTTTCGAGACAGGGTCTCCCTGTAGGCCCAGCTGACCTAGAACTCACTCTGTAGACCAGGCTGGCCTTGAACTCACAAAGATCTGCCTGCCTCTGCCTCCCGAGTGTCAGGATTAAAGTTGTGCGCCACCACGCCCGCTACTTACAAGTTTTTTTATGAATTAGTTATTAATGAACAAAGTTACAAAAAATGAAATCATAAAGGAGAAAGAAAAGGATAAAATGGACAAAATGCTACCTGCTTAAAATTTAACTTTCCAACCGAGGTGACCATAGGATGTAGCTAATGATATTTATAGACAAAGAGATTAAATCACGGAGGGGCATTCCAGGACTTAAACTGCAGAACAATTCACTACTAAATCAGAAGTTTCAGAAAGGGTGCATTTTGAGAATTTTTAAGATAATGGAATCCTAAAGATATTTCATATGATATAGCAATTTTCATTAAAAGGGAGTTTCTTTGAGATCTTTCAAAAGGCTCCAGCTGTATAGAAACAAAGCAAGTTTTTTTCTTTCTGTTTTGTTTGATCCAACAATGCAGAACTCATTGCTTGCTGGTGTGTCAGTGCAGACAATGCATTGTGTGTGTTGTGCATTTTCTTACCATTCTTTAAACATTTCCCTCCTCCCAGAACTTGTCCAGGTGCTCAGATCTCTTTCCAAAGTCACAGAATGCAGTATGGGCTGAACATCTGTCTCATAAAAGTCTCTTTGAAGGCAAAACACAATACATCTCTGCTTAGAGAAAGATAATAGAAGAAAATCACATAGGAAGATTCCTATCACTGCTTGGGGCTCGTCTTGTTTTATGCAAACCTGGAAAGTTATTGTTCTGCCTGGACACCTTGCTGCCTGGGATTGCAGTTAGGAAGTATTCTTCCCAAGCACAGCGCTCGCCTAGAGGAAACGGGAAAAACGTCAGCATGCCCTAAATCTATAGGCCAGAGAAGTATGACCTGTATTTCATGCAGACCGTAAGCTGTATTTCTGGTTAGTTATTTTTTATACAGTAACCATATAAAAGATGAAGGTGTTTAGCAGCAAAAATACAAAGCTTGGGAAGCAGTGCAGGCCACCCACATTGAAGAACGATGACAAAAATCTGTATTTGATAAACCCTGTACTAGTAGTGAAGCTAAAATATAATAAAGTTTTTTCAATTTACTTCCTATTTTATGTAGGGCAATGAAATTTGCTCAACCATCCACAGGTTAGCTAGCATGTATGTCCACCGAGACCAAGAATCTTCACTATCAATATTGTTAGTGAATGTGAGTGTATGAATCTTTGTTCAACACTGGGTCTCTATTGCTCATATAAGTCTGCAACATTTAGACCTTAAATAATTTGAATGCTTTAAAAACCTAACTAGCGGGGCTGGAGAGATAGCCTAGCGGTTAAGAGCACGGACTGCTCTTGCAGAGGACCCGGGTTCGATCCCCAGCACCCACATGGCGGCTGAAAACCGTCTTTAACTCCAGTTCCAGGGGAATCCGACACTCTCTTCTGACCTCCGCGGCATTGCACGACACGGGTGCACAAACCTGCATGCAGACAGTACACTCATAAACATATGAAAATAAATAAAAATTAAAAAAAAAATTAAAAAAAAAACCTAACTAGCTAGCCTATGAAATGGTTACCCAAACACAAATATAAACTATTAAATTTTGACCTCAAATGGAGATCATATTAAATGTATTTTTCCACTTGCTTTTGTCCATGTTGTAATCAATGCAACCCAATTTATTTCACAGACCTTAAATTCCAACAGGATGGAAGCAGATAGATCTTTTCCCTCAGAGAAGGCCCTCCACAAGGCCATGGTCCTTCTAGACTTATTAAATAAGTCTCTACTCTGCTAAATTCAGATCCTCAATTTATACTCAATTTATCAAGAAAAGAAAACTATAGTCTCAGTAATTAAAAGGGAAAAACTCAACCTGGGTACTTATTGCCCAATAAACCTCCAGGATGCATGACAAATGTACAGTGAACAAGCACAGAGCCTGAAAGAAATCCAATAGTCTACCTCCAGAACAGGTCAGTCTCCAAAGTGGACAATTACGAAGTGACCAATGCTTACCTCTCTGTTATTTAGTACAATCAAAGACAAAGGTTCCTCCTAATTTACTGTAGTGATTCCTAGGCAGCTCTCCATTGCCTTAGACTCTGCCCTCAGAAATGTTCAGAGGGACTAACATTAGCAGATGTCTCCTACTCTGCTTCAGCAATTTCACCAGATTCCACAATGCATAGATTTCTCCCTTCCTTTCTCCCTTCCTTTCTTCCTTCCTTGCTTCCTTCCTTTCTTCCTTTCTTCTCTCCTATTTATATTGATAAATCAAGGATTAAAGCTATGCAAGAAACAGGAGACATCCTAAAACAAGAAAAAAAGCAATTTAAGTAGAGTTTAATAGACTATTAACAGTGGTAGAAAGAATCCAAAGGGCAGTGCAGTTCACAGGTGAGAGGCGGAGGGGGATGGGAAGGGGCAGGGAAGAGGGTGAGCTAGGACTATCCATTAGCTTTCAGAGACCCCACAGGGAAGGTGCCAGTGGAATAAATTCACCCTTCCTTCAGTCTCCTTCCAGTGCTTCTGTCTGACCAACCCAGCTGGATGTCAAACAGCACAGGAAACCGCCAACAGCTTCAGGACATGGTTGACTCCTGGGGCACAGAGCAGAGCAGAAAGGGAGAGAGTGGGCGGGGAGAAGACACCGAGCTGCTACTGCATCCTCAGGCCCTGCGTTTGATTTTTAGCTTAATGGCATAATTAAGATGTCCTTGAGTCCATTATTTTCCTCCCTCGATTAGATTTCTTTTTTTTTTCTCTCTCTCTCTCTCTCTCTCTCTGTATGCCAACTACAGGGCCTATTTTAATTTCATAGACCTTGATTGCCTGGTTTCCAAACTCTATATTTCAAAAGTTCCTATCCAAAACACGTGGCCTTTAATCCTAGCACTTGGGAGGCAAAGGCAGGTGGATCTTTGTGAGTTCAAGGCCAGCCTGGTCTACAGAGTGAGTTCCAGGACAGCCGGGGCTACAGGGAGACCCTGTCTTGAAAAGATGAAAAAAAAAGTTGTTATCCAAAGTAATCATTTAGAGAACTAGTCTGGTATTTACTACCATACAATGATTTGGGAAGTTAAATATTTAGAGTTTATTTTGACACATGCTACTACCTTTTTTTTTGAGCTTATGGTAAAAAACTAAAGGCAAAAATCTCTCAGTCAAAAGCCAAACTGAAATGCTAGTTCAGTTAAAGTTAACCACATAATCAGTTCTGTTCAAATTCATCCACAGTGGATCTACTCACTATGCAATAGGGCTTGGATCTGGGACAACACATGGAATTCAGACTTGGAAACCATAAACATTTTATTTGCAATGTCTCTACATTCACCACCTCTCTTTCTTGCTCCAACACTGTAACACAGACAGAAAATCCACTCCCCACCCCTGCCACCCTCATATGACCGTAATCAAATTCCTCTCTGCTTCGGTTTTCCTGTGAGAACCGTCAGCTAACGGTATCCAGCCAAAGAATCATAGGACCAGTTTTAAAATACAAAATTACTTCAAATCTCACATGAGTTATCTTTCAAGCATGCATCAGTTTATATGAGTGGATTTTCAATCAAAGCATCATGTCCCTCAGGCTGGCTATCTGGGATGCCCTATTTTTTAAATGGAAAAGCAGTCTGGGTAGATCAAGTAGCCTGGCCAAGCACCACTCGAAGCAGCCACCACTACTGAAGGCAGATGCCAGCAGACACCTCAAGACAGATGACATAAATGCAGACACTTGAATAACAGACACTTGACATTATCTCTTAATTTGCTCCACATATCTATACCCAAACCAGAGTTTCTTAAAAGTAATTTAAGAACTATCCTGAAAGCAACTGTGCTCTCCCAATGTGAATCTCTAAATGGGCTCTAGAATTGTCCTAACACTTATATTCACACATTGTAATTACCATATATGGATGAAAGATATATAGTCATATTCTAAAAAATAAAAAGAATGTAAAGTTATACATCTTTATACCTGCATGCAACTTTACTGTTAAAATGTGAATCTCTAAATGTGTTTAGGAATTGACCTATAGTTTATTTTCAGAATTTGTAATTTTGACTTATGTGTGGAGTGTATATATGCATATTTTGGAATAATATAAAATAAAATTTAAAAATTAAAATAAAAAAGAACTATCTAGTCTACAATAATATCAGGAAAGGTGAGTTGTTGGTTCTTTAGGACAGATGCACACTATTTGAGGCAGGATCCCATTACACTGTATTAGAATTAAAGCTGTTTTACGCACCTTTAGTCAGAAATCACTGTATGATAGTGAGTCCAACTCCTGTGATTATAGTTTGTTCTCATGGAAGCATGTTGCTCTCCTGCTCCACCAGTCACGCAGCAACCTCGCCCCAAACAAGGACTCATGTCAGTCTTTTCTTTGTTTGTTTTGTTTTGTTTTTTTGTTTCTCCTTCTTTTTTTCAAGCTAATGTTTTATTGAAGCTCTGTACATTTCATACAAATCAAATCTAGACCTGTGCCTCCCTCCCTGCCCCCCACCCCACCAGAGCTCATGCATTCTGCCAAACATGTTTTTCATCTTTTTCTCAGTCTCTCTCAAAATTCTTGATGCAGAAGTTTATTGTTTCAAGCAGAAGTTCACCGTTTCAGTCACTTCTTTGATGCAGACTTTTCTGTTGTTGTTATTCCTTCCAATATGCATCACTCCAAAATATGCACCTATGCATGCCACATATATCATAGGTTTTAGCATCTTCAGCCTATGATTTTTTTTTATTTTTTTTATTAGGCTGAAAGATGATATGTTTGAAGTCTCCTCCTTGGCAAGCCCAAACCACCATCAGTTCTGCCCTTGTGTTCCACACTGGGGTTTTCCCTTCCCATGGTCACCAAATGAGGTCAAGTAAGCACCATGTCTTGTCTTGATATTCCTGTATTGGTCTCCATGATATAGCCTGGGTAGTCCAACAATGGTAGTCTACACTCTGAAGAAGTGGAAACCCCAGTAGTAGCTCAGTCCACAAGTTGGATGTCTCAGCAGTCCCCATCTGGCACTGAAGGTCTGGAGGATTCTTGGAGAGAGATGAGTCTTCAGTCCATATTGGAAGGTTGAAAAGCTGTGTCTTCTCATGTCTTTGAAGAATGGCAAAAGCAGTGGCAGCCACAGGGTAGCTGCACTTGGCAGTAAGACAGGCAAAACAACTGTGCTCTTTTGTCTTTTAACTAAGATCTCAAGTTTTATACCTGAAGTACAATTTCTCAGGACTTACTATTTATTTATTTCCTTTTGGAAAGTATAACCAGAAATAAATAAACAGCCCAGATTAACCAAGGTTTTTGTTTTCTCAAGGTCAGTTGAGAATCTGGTCCTCAAGGGTCACTCAGGTTTTGTGGGGGGGAGGGAGCCCCTGGCTCCTTTTGGCTTTTCAATCACTGGTTCCATCTACTTGAGGACAAAGTCAGGTCTTGCTAGACTAGGCTTCTCTTTTTGAAGCATGAGCAGACTTTCCTCCTTATTGACTGGACACTGGCTGAAGTCCCATTAGTGGATCTCCAAGACCTCCCTGCACAGGAGGACTGGTGACTCACGTTTGCAGGAAATGTCAAGAGATGCCCCCATGCATAGTCCCCTGAGACTTAGTTGACCTCTGAGGGCAAGGAACAAAGTTATCCCTTAAGACCCTCAGCCAATTTGGTATGGGCATTAAGTATGGTCGTTAAGCATCCAGAAAGGCTAAGTTACACCAGCCTGATACTTTTAACTACTTTATAATATTTTAGAAAATCCTTGGACAAAAGCTCAAGCAGCCTTGTATAAGAAATACTAAGTAGTGGGGCTGGAGAGATAGCCTAGCGGTTAAGAGCGCCGACCGCTCTTACAGAGGAGCCACCTACATGGCGGCTGAGAACCGTCTATAACTCCAATTCCAGGAGAACTCCAGTTCCAGGGGAATCTGAGACCCTCTTCTGACCTCCGCGGCATTGCACGACACGGGTGCACAGACCTGCATGCAGACAATACATTCATACACATACAAAAAAAATAAATAATAAAAAAAATTTTTTTTAAAAAAGAAATACTAAGAAGCACTCCCACAAAATAAACATGTGGTTAGACACAATGTCATGACAAACCAGCCTTTTCTACATTCCTTTGATCTTATATTACTATAAAATATACATACAAATCCTTCATCCATATACCAAAGCTTCCTAACTCTGAAAATAAATGGTAGCTTAGTTCTAGAACCTGATAAAGGATTCACAATATAAGAGTACAGTTGTTTTCAGATCATATTAACGTTGCTCAGTTTGCCTTACAACTAGATAATTGGTGCTAGCATCCACAGATGAGTGATACCATTCATCATTTGTTTTTCTGGGACTGTGTTACTTCACTTAGCATGATATCTTCTAGCTCCATCCATTTACCTGCAAAGTTCATGTTGTCATCTTTCTTTACCGCTGCATAGAACTCCGTTGTGTAGATGTACCACATTTTCTCTATCCACTCGTCAGTTGAGGGGCACTTGGGTTGGTTCCAGCTCCTTGCTATTGTGAAGAGAGCTGCAACAAACATGGTTGTGCATGTCTCTGTGGTAAGATGAGTGGTATGACTGGATCAGGTGGCAAGCTCATCTTGAGTCTTCCAAGGGTTCTCCACACTGCTTTCCATAGTGGTTGTATGAATTTACATTCTCATCAGCAGTGGATGAGTGTTCCCCTTTCCCTACAACCTCTCCAGCACTTGGTATCATTTGTTTTCTTGATCCTAGCCAGTCTTATTGGAGTGAGATGATATCTTAAAGTGGTTTTAATCTGCATTTCCTTAATTATCAGTGAGAACACTTTTTAAGATGTTTCTCAGCCATCTCTAATTCCTCACTTGTGAAGTATATGTTCAGCTCTTAGTTCCATCTTTTGAGTGAGTCATTTGTTTTCTCTCTTTGTTTTCTGAGCAGTTTATATATTTTGGAAATCAATGTTTTGTCAGTTGTATCTGTGGTTAAGGTTTCCTCCCACTCTGTGGGTTTTCTCTTCATTTCCTTGATTGCTTCTTTTGATATACAGAAGCTTTTAAGTTTAATGAGGTCCCATTTGTCAGTTGTCACAGTTGCTGTCTGATTTAGGAAGTCTTTTCCTATGCCTATGTCTTGTAGTCTGCTGCCAAGTTTTTCTTCTATCTCCTTCAGAGCTTTGGGTTTCATGTTGAGGTCTTTGATCCATCTGGAATTGACATTTGTACAGGGTGAGAGGTAGGGGTTTAATTTCATTCTTCTACAAGTGGTGATCCAGTTTTGCCAACACCACTTGCTGAAGATGTTGTCTTTCCTCCATTGTGTCTTCCTGGCTCCCTTGTCAAATATGCGGTGGCTGAAATTGTATGTGCTTAAGTTTGGATCTTCACCTTTGTTCCATTGGTCAACAGATCTGTTTTTGTGCCAATACCAAGCTGTTTTTATGACTATAGCCCTGTAGTATAGTTGAAGTCTGGTATAGAAATCCCCCTCCTCCAACACACACCTGTATTGCTCGTCTCTCTCAGGGTTGCTTTGGCTATTCACAGTCTTTTGTTTTTCCATATGAAATTAAGGACTTTTTAAAAATTTTTTTATTAATTTTTATTTATTTCTGTATGTGTATGAATGTACTGTCTGCATGCAAGTCTGGGCATCCATGTTGTGCAATGCCGCGGAGGTCAGAAGAGGGTCTCGGATTCCCCTGGAACTGGAGTTCTCCTGGAATTGGAGTTTCAGACGGTTCTCGGCCGCCATGTGGGTGCTGGGGATCGAACCCGGGTCCTCTGTAAGAACGGTCGGCGCTCTTAACCGTTAGGCCATCTCTCCAGCCTGAAATTAAGGACTTTTTTTTCCAAGCATGTGAAGAAACTCTTAGGGATTTTAATTGGTATCATGTTGAATCTGTAAATTAATTTGGGTAGAAAGGACATTTTTACTATATTAATTTTTCCAATCCATGAGCATAGGAGGTTTTTCCATCTTCTGATGTCTTCTTCAATTTCCTTCTTCAGGGGTTTAAAGGGTTTTTTTGTAGAGATCTTTGGTGTCTTTGGTTAGGTTTGTTCCTAGGTATTTTATTGTTTTTGAGGCTATTGTGAGTGGGAAGTTTTCCTTGTATTCCTTCTTCAGTTGCTTGTTGTTGGTGTAATTTTTTTTTCTGATTTTTCTAGGTTAATTTTGTATCCTGCCACTTTACTGAAGCTCTTAATCATTTCTAGGAGTTTTCTGGTGGAGTTTTTAGCATCCTTTAGGTAAACAATCATATCATCAGCAAAAAGGCATAGCTTGACTTCCTCTTTTCCAATTAGTATTCCTTTAATATCCTTTTCTTGTCTTATTGCCCTAGCAAGTGTTTCAAGCATTATATTGAAGAGGAGTGGTGACAGGGGGCAGCCTTGCCAAGTTCCTACCTTTAAGGGGAATGTTTCTGTCCTTTCCCCATTTAGGATGATGTTGGCTATGGGTTTCCTGTATATGGCTTTGATTACATTGAGGAATGATCCCTCCAATCCAATTCCCTCTAGGACTTTAAGCATGAAGGGATGCTGGATTTTGTCAAAGGCTTTTTCTGCATCCATTGAGATGATTATGTGGTTTTTGTCTTTCACTCCATTTATATGTTTTATGATATTTATTGGTTTTTGTATGTTGAACCATCCCTGCATCTCTGGTATGAATCCAACTTGGTCATGATGGATGATCTTCTTGATGTGGGTCTGTATGCAGTTTGCAAGTATTTCATCAGTCTTAACACCTTTTTTCTTTTTCTTTTTTTTTTGTCACATGTCTATTGATTTTCTCTTTATTAGACAATTAGATAATAAGCATTAAAAAAAAAGTCCTACCAAAAAAAAGCACTGAGGTGATAGCTCAGTCAGGGAAGTGTTTGCTGTGCAAGCATAAGAACCTGAGTCCAACCCTAGAGCCTGTGTGAGTAAGGGGTGCAATGGTGTGTGCTTGTAACCTTGCTCTGGGGAAGCTGAGACAGGTGGGTCCTATCCTACTCCAAGACTCCAGGGCAATGAAAGAACCCGGCTCAAAAATAGTGAATAGTGACCCAAGCTTGTTTGGTGTACACACACACACACACACACACACACGCACACACACGCACACACACGCACACACACGCACACACACACACTGAACAAGGAGGGAGAGAGGGAAGGAGGGAGGGAGGGAGGGAAGGAGGGAGGGAGGGAGGGAGGGAGGGAGGAAGGGAGGGAGGAAGGGAGGAAGGAAAGAAAAAAGTGAACCCTTGTGGCATAAACCCTTTGTTCTAGACAAGCAGCCAGTCTTAGAGACCCCCACATAGAGGGAACTGATGAATAATGAACCCCAGTTTCCTCTCTTCCTCTACTTGGCTTGAATTCCATTTTATCTAATTATCAGCTATGTCCTCGTGGGCAAATTTATTAGCCTCTCTTAACCTTGACTTCTTTTCTTCTCTTTTCTTTTCAAATTTTGGATGATGATAAAAATCCTATTCCATGGAGCTGCCGTAATGACTAAATAAAAATGTAAATCCCTTAGGGTGTCACCTGCACTACTTATTAAATAAACATTAGCTTCTTCTCATACCTCTTCCCTCCCTTCTCCACTTCATTGAGCTTTTTACACTCAGGTTTGAAAGCAGCACTTACAAACAGGATGGAAAGCAGCAGGTTTATCCTTTAAACAGATCATGAAGGTTACAACCTCCTCCCTTCCCGGTAGGTACGCTGAGCCCTCATCCCACTTTGACTTCATAGATGCAGAACATCTTATATCATTCTGCTCTTATAGAACTTTAATTGTTAAAAAACATTTCTCAATTTGAACAGAAATCTTTGACTATGTACAATACGGAATTCAGCTCTCTTATGGAAACCTATCTGGGATCCAAGTTGGATGTGGGGATTCAGAAGCAGTTAGCTTTGTGCCCTTAAATAAAGGCATAGCTTGACTTCCTCTTTTGCTCCTTAGGAGCCCTGCTAAGACCTGAGAGCAGCACCTGGTCAGTCTCCTAGGGGCTCCAAAGATACTCCCTGGTCACTCTGCGCCCTCTCCCTGACCACTCTGCGCCCTCTCCCTGTCCACTCTGTACCCTCTCCCTGTCCACTCTGTGTCCTCTCCCTGGTCACTCTGTGTCCTCTCCCTGGTCACTCTGTGTCCTCTCCCTGTCCACTCTGTGTCCTCTCCCTGGTCACTCTGTGCCCTCTCCCTGTCCACTCTGTGTCCTCTCCCTGGTCACTCTGTGCCCTCTCCCTGTCCACTCTGTGTCCTCTCCCTGGTCACTCTGTGTCCTCTCCCTGTCCACTCTGTGCCCTCTCCCTGGCCACTCTGTGTCCACTCCCTGGTCACTCTTTGCCCTCTCCCTGGTCACTCTGTGTCCTCTCCCTGGTCACTC